>SJYX01003836.1:54721-123059 GCA_006410675.1 Oreotragus oreotragus
GTCAATAAAGCAGAAATAGATGTTTTTCTGGAACTCTCTTGCTTTTTCCATGATCCAGCAGATGTTGGCAATTTGATCTCTGGTTCCTCTGCCTGTTCTAAAACCAGCTTGAACATCAGAGAGTTCACAGTTCACATATTGCTGAAAACTCAACAATTATTTCTTGAATCCATATTGAGCATTTGTTGTGCTACACATGAAGTTAACAGGGTAAAAGAAAGACCCAACTGGCAAGATATTGCCAGTCTACTATGAGAGAAGGGTGATGCCTTTCTTTGTGAATTGATACTGATGTACAGCTCATGTGTAAGAGACAATCAGTTCTATATATAGAAATCCTAGATCAGTCTAGTCTTAAACAACAGCAGACACTTCCATCATGTAAGATGATGGCTGAGCTTTAGGGCAGAAATATAGAAGTCATTTTCACACACCTTTCTTCCTTTGATAGGACAGATATCACAAGCTGTATTAGAGTTGAAATTATTTGCAGAGTAGCACTATACATGGGTTTTTATTACATGTGTAGTCAAAGCTAATGGTTACCAAATAAAAACCAGGAAACGATTAAAGGATGTAAATTGTTTCATTTTTATTTCAGTGGCTAAGAAATTGATTAATAAATGGTCATACTTCTTCAACCTTTAGCATATTTTATATGAAGGCCATAAACTAAATCCCTCCTTACATGTCTACAACTTTAAGCTTCAAATATCAGAGCCATTTCCTTTCATTAGATAGCTAATTACTTCTTTATGCAATTCCCATTAAAATAAGAAAGTTACACTTTGAAAATCTTTCACATTTCCTGAATGCTATTGATAAGAGAAATGGTAAAATTTGCTATTTCAGTATTATAATGAGGCCTTAGAAAGCATCAGTATGAACAAAGCTAGTGGAGGTGCTGGAATTCCAGTTGAGCTATTTCAAATCCTGAAAGATGATCCTGTGAAAGTGCTGCACTCAATATACCAGCACATTTGGAAAATAGCAGTGGCCACAGGACTGGAAAAGGTCAGTTTTCATTCCAATCCCAAAGAAAGGCAATGCCAAAGAATGCTCAAACTACCGCACAATTGCACTCATCTCACACACTAGTAACGTAATGCTCAAAATTCTCCAAGCCATGTTTCAGCAAAACGTTCACGTGGGGATTGGATCATGTTAACCATGAACTTCCAGATGTTCAAGCTGGTTTTAGAAAAGGCAGAGGAACCAGAGATCAAATTGCCAACGTGTGCTGGATCATCGAAAAAGCAAGAGAGTTCCAGAAAAACATCTATTTCTGCTTTATTTACTATTCCAAAGCCTTTGACTGTGTGGATCACCAAAAACTGTGGAAAATTCTGAAAGAGATAGGAATACCAGACCACCTGACCTACCTCCTGAGAAACCTAAATGCAAGTCAGGAAGCAACAGTTAGAACTGGACATGAAACAACAGACTGGTTCCAAATAGGAAAAGGAGTACGTCAAGGATGTATATTGTCACCCTGCTTATCTAACTTATATGCAGAGTACATCATGAGAAATGCTGGGCTGGAGGAAGCACAAGCTGGAATCAAGATTGCCGGGAGAAATATCAATAACCTCAGATATGCANTGGACATGGAACAACAGACTGGTTCCAAATAGGAAAAGGAGTACGTCAAGGCTGTATATTGTCACCCTGCTTATTTAACTTATATGCAGAGTACATCATGAGAAATGCTGGGCTGGAGGAAGCACAAGCTGGAATCAAGATTGCTGGGAGAAATATCAATAACCTCAGATATGCAGATAACACCACTCTTATGGCAGAAAGTGAAGAAGAACTAAAGAGCTTCTTGATGAAAGTGAAAGAGGAGAGTGAAAAAGTTGGCTTAAAGCTCAACATTCAGAAAACTAAGATCATGGCATCTGGTTCCATCACTTCATGGGAAATAGATGGGGAAACAATGCAAATAGTGGCTGACTTTATTTTGGGGGGCTCCAAAATCACTGCAGATAGTGACTGCAGCCATGAAATTAAAAGATGCTTGCTCCTTGGATGAAAAGCTATGACAAACCTAGACAGCATATTAAAAAGCAGAGACATTACTTTGCCAACAAAGGTCTATCTAATCAAAACTATGGTTTTTCCAGTAGTCATGTATAGATGTGAGAGTTGGACTATAAAGAAAGCTGAGCCCCAAAGAATTGATGCTTTTGAACTGTGGTGTTGGAGAATACTCTTGAGAGTCCCTTGGACTGCAAAGAGATCCAACAAGTCCATCCTAAAGGAAATCAGTCCTGAATATTCGTTGGAAGAACTGATGCTGAAGCTGAAACTCCAATACTTTGGCCACCTGATGCAAAGAACTGACTCATTGGAAAAGACCCTGATGGTGGAAAAAATTGAGGGCAGGAGAAGGGGACAACAGAGGATGAAATACTTGGATGGCATGACCGACTTGATAGACATGAGGTTTTAAGTAAGCTCCAGGAGTTGGTAATGGATAGGGAAGCCTGGCGTGCTGCAGTCCTTGGGGTTGCAAAGAGTCAGACACAACTGAGCAACTGAACTGAACTGAAAGAAAAAGACATTGTTATATGTGTGATAAGTGTTAGGTAGTAGAAGCACCAGGAGGGCCTTAGAAACATGGAGGAGGAACATCTAAGTTAGTGTAGAGGACACAGGAAGGCTTCCTGGACAAGTCTTTCTCCTCTGAGGGCCATCTTCCTGCTCCACCTGGGTTAACTGCTACTCATTCTTCAAGTTTCAGTTGAATGTCCCTCTGGGAGGCTTCCCCTCACTCCCTTGCCTCACACCACATCTAGCACACATGCTCTCCTTTCGTTAAACTTGTCTTATGTGTGTAGTAAAACCCACTAAAACTAAACAAATAGGGCCCCAGATTCAGTTTCACAGATTACAAGGTCATATTATTATGAGGTTAGTGAAATGACAGAAGTAAGCCTAACCAGTTGCTGGCTAGAATTCAGGTGTCTGGCTGTGTGGTCAATATCTATCCTGGTCTCAAAGTTTGGAGCAAACTACTGATGCTTGACTGTTCCCGTTTAAATATACTGGGAATGATTCCAGGTTCAGTGACAAGCTGGGAATTCCAGGATCACACCACTGATTCCAGTTACTTGGCAGCCACTTGAGCTGACTAATCCAGGAAGATTGGGTTGGGAGAATAATGAAGAATTATTCTGGGAAAGCAGAATTGTACTTCTTCCCTTTTACAATGCCTCTTTCCATCCCAAGGCAAGAACTTTAGCCCACCACATTGGAAAATGGACATGGGGCAGAGGACAGGATGAATGGCCAGAATCATGATAGTGGTTTTGCATTATCAGGAATATGATTTTACTACATGCTATTTTCTTCATCATTGTAGATTTAGATTTAACTATAATTATTGCTTAATGTCACCTCCTTTTTTAGACTATATACAATATGAGGGTGTGTTAGATGTTCATATTATATTCCTTACTCATAACAGAGTTCTTAACTCATATAAGTTACTTAATAAATATTTATTGAACTAAATTGATGTTATATCTAAACTGAGATCTAAAGGACTTATAAAAGCTAGCTGGGGAGAAAGAGTTGAGAGAAAGTATACTATGCAGAGGAAGCAACATGAAAAAAGTCTAAGAGTGAGACAGTGTGGCATATTTGAAGAACTGTAAGTAATTCACATGGCAAACATACAGCACACAAGTGTAAAGTGGAAAGCAGTAAGTATTGAAACTGGGAAGGGAAGCAGAGTTGGATTGCAAGGGACAAGCACTTGGACTTTATCTTAAAGACAATGGGAAACCATTGATGGATTTTTCAAAAGAAATCGTATGATCAGATTTATATTTTAGAGAGATCTACAGTATCAGAAATTTATTAAAAGGAGTAAAACTGGATGTAGAGAGAGAATAGAATGTTTGCAGGATAGACTCTGGTGCCTGTATAAGCATGACATATGTTAAAGAGAGCTTTTCCGCTCTGAGCCATGTGGAGAGATGGTCCTTAGCAGCCCTGCTTTGTACTTTTCAAGCCAACTCCCTCTAACATTCAACTGTAGCTGACTGGATCATGGATGGGAACCTGATACAAAGAAAACAAATTTGTAAGCTGGCAAGTAGTCTATGACATAACTGTCATGGAAAATAATACTCATGACACTGTGGCATTATGATAGACAAATAGATTAATGGAAAAGAATAGAGGACCCAAGATATACATCCATGAATGCATTGTCAATTGAATTTTGGCAAAGGTGAAAGACAATTCAGCAGAGAAAGAGTATTATTTTCAACAACTGATACTGAAGAATTGATTATCCATAATCAAAAAATCAAACCTTGATCAGTATAAAAAAAGTAACTCAAAATGAATCACAAAAAATATTATAAAATATAAACTGAAAAACTTTTAGGAGAAAAACATATGAGCTAGAGTTAGGCAAAGTTTTCCGGAATATGACACCAAAAGCATGATTCATAAAGGAAATAAATCTGATAAAATAGACTTTATCAAAATTAGAATTCTTTTTCATTCTTCAAAAGACCATTAAAAGAATGAAAAGACAACCCACAGACTGGGATAAACTACTTGAAAATAATTTAATTGATAAAGAACTTATATCTGTAATATATAAAGAATGATCAAAATTCAACCATTAAACAAATGACCTAGTGAAAACTGGGCAAAACAATTAACAGGTAATTCACTGAAGATAAAGTGAAAGTATTAGTCGCTCAGTCATGTTCAGCACTTTGTGATTCCATGGACTCTAGCCTATCAGGCTGCTCTGTCCATGGGGATTCTCCAGGCAAGATTACTGGAGTGGGCTGCCATTCTCTTCTCCAGGGGATCTTCCTAATCCCTGGATCAAACCCAGGTCTCATGCATAGTAGGCAGATTCTTTACCATCTGGGCCACCAGGGAGGCCTAAAGACGATACACCAATGTCAAATAAGCACCAGAAAATATCATTAGCCACCAGGGAAATGCAAATTAAAACCACAGTGAGCTATCAATACACACCTGTAAGAATGGCTAAAATTAACAAGACTGACCATGCCAAGTATTGGCCAAGTTGTATAGAAATTGAACCTCTACTACACTGCTTATGAAAGTGTAAAATGATACAACAACCTTGAAAAAAACTTGGCCATTTCTTTAAAATGTTAAAGAATATGATTTATCCCTTTCACTTCTGGCTATTTACCCAAGATAAAAAATATACACCCACACAAAGACTTGTACAAAAATGTTTATAGTAGCTTTATTTATAAAGGGCTAAAACTGGAAACAATCCAAATATCCATCAGTTCAGGTCAGTTCAGTCACTCAGTCATGTCCAACTCTTTGCCATTCCATGGATTACAGCATGTCAGGCCTCCCTGTCCATCACCAACTCCTGGAGTTTACTCAAACTCATGTGCATTGAGTCGGTGATGCCATCCAACCATCTCATCCTCTGTTGTCCCCTTCTCCTCCCACCTTCAATCTTTCCCAGCATCAGGGTCTTTTCCAATGAATCAGTTCTTCGGATTAGATTGTCAAAATATTGGAGTTTGAGCTTCAGCATTAGTCCTTCCAATGAATATGCCAGACTGATTTCCTTTAGGATGAACCGGTTGGATCTCCTTGCAGTCCAAGGGACTCTCAAGAGTCTTCTCCAACACCACAGTTCAAAAGCAGCAATTCTTCGGGGCTCAGCTTTCCTTATAGTCCAACTCTCACATCCATACATGACTACTGGAAAAACCATCCATCAGTAAGTGAATATATATAGCCAACCCCCAAGAGGAATATTTACTGTATGACTCTCTTTACATGAAACTCTAGAAAATACAAATTAATCTACAGTGGCAAAAAACCAAACAGATTAGTTTGGTGGTTGCCTATTGTGGAGGAAAAAGAAAACAGGAGTGGGGATGCGGATTAGAGAGAGGCATATGGATATGTTTGGGGTGATGGATATATTCATTATCTTGAAATGATGTCTTCAAAGTTATAGATATAGGTAAAAATTCATCAAACTGTACACTTTAAATATTGAGTTGTCCAAAAGGTTCATTCAGTTTTTCCATAAGATGGCTCCATAAGATGATTTCATTTGAAACAATTCTGTTAGATTGTATTGTGACAGCTGTCATATCAGTGTGCATTTTAAAAGTACTTATCAAAACTGGTGAATTTTTGTGTAGCCATTTTAACATTGAAGATGGAAGAATAAAGTAACATTTTGGCATATTATGCTTTATTATTTCAAGAAAGATAAAAGTGAAACTGAAATGCAAAAAAAAAAAAAAGGATTTATGCATCGAGAAGGTGCTGTGACTGATTGAATGTGTCAAAAGTAGTTTGTGAAGTTTCATGCTGGAGACTTCTTGCTGGATGATGCTCCACAGTCGGGTAGACAAGCTGAGACTGATAGTGATCAAATCGAGATATTAACTGAAAAAATGTTATACCATGCAGGAGATAGCCAACACGCTCAAAATATGTAAATCCAGCACTGTATTTGCGTCAGCTTGGTTATGTTAATCACTTTGATGTTTTCATTCCATGGAAATTGAGCAAAAAAACCTTTTTGGCTATATTTCCTCATGTGATTCTCTACTTAAATGTAAAGAAAATGTGCTGTGTTTAAAATAAATCATGCCAGGTGATGAAAAGTGGGTACTGTATAATAATATGGAGTAGAAGAGATCTTGGGGCAAGCTAAATGAACCACCAGCAATCGCACCAAAGGCCAGTCTTCATCCAAAGAAGGATATGTGGTGGGATTGGAAGGGAGTCTTCTATTACATGCTCCTTCTGAAAAATTGAATAATTAACTCCAACAAGTTCTGCTCCCCAGTTAGATCAGCTAAAGGCATCACTAGATGAAAAGCATCTGGAATTAGTCAACAGAAAGTGCATTATCTTCCATCAGTAGAATGTAAGACCGCATGGTTCTCTGATGACCAGGCAAAAACAGCTTGGCTGGAAAGTTCTGGTTGACCCGCCATTCACCAGACATTGTACCTTCAAGTGTCCATTTATTTTAGTCTTTATAAATTTCTCTTAATAGAGAAAATTTCAGTTCCCTGGAAAACTGTAAAAGGTACTTTGGAACTGTTCTTTGCTCAAAAAGATAAAAAGTTTTGGGAAGATGAACTTATGAATTTGACTGAAAAATGGCAGAAAGTAGTGGACCAAAACAGTGAATTGTTTTGTTCAATAATGTTGAACAAATGACATTGTTCAATAACATTTTTTCTAAAAAACAAAAACATGTCTTTTATTTTTACTTTAAAAATGGAAGGATTTTTTGCTTGCTTTTAATTAATTATCTGGCTACATCAGGACTTAATTGTGGCATGCAGACTTTTTAGCTGCAGTGCAAGGGCCCAGCTGCTCTGTGGCCTGCAAGATGTTAGTTCCCTGACTAAGGATTGAACCTACGTCCTCTGCATTGAGAGGCAGACTCCCAACCACTGGACCATCAGGGAAGACTTCCAAAGAAACTTTTCGGCCAACCCAATACACACAGTTTATTGTTTCAAAAAAAGGGTTTCAATAAGACTCATTTTAAAATTTTTAAAAGAGAACAATAATGGAAATAGTGAGCCCCTTGAAGGGGTAGAATGGAGTGTACTCGAATTAGGCTTGGACAGGGAGAAATAAAATTTCTATTTGACACGTTTCTACTTGTGAGGTCAAGCAGATGAAATTATTTCTTTTGCTTAGGTGCTATCCATTTTCTCTATAAAACTGGCAGCATTCTTTCTGTACAAATTGATCTGAACGAGGTAAACAGAAGGCTTGTGGATAGTGGAGCAATTTTGAAGCAGCTGCTGTGAAAAGTGGATCATCCAGACCCTTTGCATGTGGGCAGCATTGGGGTTTTTTCTTGATATTGGAAACCAAGAATCTGTAGTGACACCACTTCCGTATCATTATGTAATTTTCTCCAGCACATGTCAGCAGTACCAATGAAGGAAGAGTCAGTCCTCTCACTTCTTTGAACACGTCTTATGTTCCAGAAGCTTCTTTAATCTTTGGAGCGCTCAGATTTCTACAGCATCTGTCTGCTTCACCATTTTGCCATACATGCCAAGACTTTTTTTCATTTATTCATTCATTCACCCAATAAATATCTCTTGAGCCCCTTTGACTCAGGTGTGAGATGCTAAGACACTGAATACACAGTAGTCTAAATACATATGGTCCCTGTTTTCAGGCTTCCATGCCTAAATAAGCAACTTGTTCTTCCAAACTCCACCCTGCAGACATCGGGGCACCAGACTCTTCCCAATTATAGATCGCTCGTGGAACTCATACAGATCATTTGGCCACTTATCATCAAGATGGCTCCATTGAATGTTTCATTTTCATACTGGACCCATGCTATGTTCCTCCTTTTGAGAATGTATTGTGAGCTGAGAAAGCTCACTGAATTCCTAGGATTTATAACTAGGATCTATAGGACCCACGCTGTGCTCCTCCTTTTGAGAATGTATTGTGGGCTGTTAAAGCCAACACTGAATTTCTAGGATCTATAACCAGAGACCCAAGGGCCAAACTCAAGGAAATGCACACAGCACCTAGTACTTGGCTTCCCAAGTGGCACTTGTGGTAAGGAAACTGCCTGCCAGTGCAGGAGATATAAGAGATGCGGGTTCAATCCCTAGGTTGAAAAGATCCCCAGAAGGCAGGGATGGCAATCCACTCTAGCATTCTTGCCTGGAGAATCCCATGGACAGCAGAGCCTGGTGGGCTACAGTTCATAGATCTGCGAAGAGTTGGACACGACTGAAGTGATTTAGCAGCAGCAGGATGAGATATTTATGTTCATACCTATTATTCTTTTCCCTGGTGGTAAAGAATCTATCTGCAATGCAGGAGACCCAGGTTCGATCCCTGGGTTGGGAAGATCCTCTGGAGAAGGGAATGGCAACCCACTCCAGTAGGCTTGCCTGGAGAATTCTATGGACAGAAGAGCCTGGTGGGCTCCAGTCAATGGAGTTACAAAGAGTCAAACATGATTGAGTGACTGACACACACAAGAAATCTNATCCCTGGGTTGGGAAGATCCTCTGGAGAAGGGAATGGCAACCCACTCCAGTAGGCTTGCCTGGAGAATTCTATGGACAGAAGAGCCTGGTGGGCTCCAGTCCATGGAGTTACAAAGAGTCAAACATGATTGAGTGACTGACACACACAAGAAATCTTTACATATTAAAGAATGTAGCACTACTGCATCAAATGGAAGTAACATTTATTTAACCTCTTAAAAAGAGAGCTACCAGATGCAAAACAGTTAAATACACATATGTGTATTTATATATAAGGAATGTTGAGTTAGGAATCACATTATGTATGCTTTAAGGGGAGACAGAATTCCTACTTTTGTAAGTCTGTTTTGAATAGTAAGAAATTCCATATGAGTTTACAGTTTGGGGCCAGAAGCCAGTATACAATGTCAAAAGATGATTGTCAATATTCAGTCAGTGAGGACACTACCAGGAGAGACAGCTAAACAGTAATAGTAAGGGGGAGAAAAGGGTATAAAAAAGATATATGTGTGTTCTTTCCTCTACTGTTGTTGTGATCCAAAAATTTTAAATAAAAAATATGCACAAATGCATAATGGATGTTTCTTTTAGTGAAAAGGGGGAAAACATACCCCTAAGGGTTGGGAATAGAAATTGATGAGCTTGGCAGTAGGCTTTGGAAAAGAGCAGTGATGGCCAACCTGACTAATAAGAAAAAAATGTTGCAAATAAGCACTAGTACCAAAAAAGCAACAAATTTTGAATTGTGCAGAAAAACAAAATGGTCTTGTAATAGCCCCCGAGGGAAGATTTCTTGTGACAATGAAATTTTTGTAAGCAACATAATGGAAAAAGGGGACTCTGCCTGCAAGAGCCGTTAAGAGATAAAGTATTAATCTCTCTATTCCATGGGAAATAATGGATTTTTTATAGGAAAACTTAATCATGTGCAATATATTTCCACAAATCACAGGTCAATGCATTTTATTCTTCACGTAGTCATCTGTGATAAAGAATCTGACTGGCGATTCCAGAATGGTCAGTCTTCATAATGAAGGGTAAAGGTTACATCTAGCTAACTATTAATATTTTGCCTGCAAGCATCTTGCCAGAAGAAACTGCTGAATTGCACACTGAAAATAAGAGAAGATCCATGAATTTATTGTAATTTGATCAAGCCCCTTCCCTGCAATGAAGAAGATTTGTTTTGGAATTCATAATTTCCCCCAGCTTTTTGGAGCCCTGACAGTTTTCAGTTAAGACAGGAAATTCTTAGAGCTTATTACTATGTGTGTTCTCCCTCATTATTATTTAGATAAATAATCAGAGAATACTTGTATAAATAACTTTAATTCATTCTTTTTTTTTTTTTTTTTTTACACGAACTCCCAAACATGAACCCCCCTCCCACCTCCCCCCCAACATCTTCCCTCCAGGTCATCCCCATACACCAGCCCCAAGCATCCTGCAATACAGTGTACTAACACATATATATGGAATTTAGAAAGATGGTAATGAGGACCCTGCATGCAAGACAGCAAAAAAGATACAGATGTGTAGAGCGGACTTATGGACTCTGAGGGAGAAGGAGAGGGAGAGGGAGAGGGAGGGATGATTTGGGAGAATAGCATTAATTCATTCTTAAAACAGATTACTTTGTGAATTTTCTACGGTGACTTGTGAAGAATTTCCCCTCCTCCCAAAGCCAACTTACTCTGTCTCCCCTCATGGATTCCTTTTGTATCTAAAACCATTGACCAGCAGAGACTTCAGGCAAATCTTCATGAAAACGGTTTTTCTCAGTTGAGCTTTTGATAGGTACTTGGCACCCATGAGTTTGTGATTTTACCCTCTGTAAAGCGCCAAAGCACAGCATGTCTATCTTGCTGTGAAAGCCAAGTTTGGGACTACACCACCACCAAATTGATTCAACTTTTATCTATCATGTTCCCACTGGATGCTGGAAATCACACTTGTTCATGACACTGGGCACAATTTTATGAACAAGATTGACAAGGTCCCTGCCCTCATAAAGCTCACATTCCAGTATGTTGACTACAGTCCAAAACTAGGAGTTGCTATGTAGGAAACCACTCTGGGCACTTCAAGCTAAGGATTCTTAGATATTCCTATGAATCAAGTAGGATAAGAACTGTAAGGAAGGGGAAAAAAGAAGTAGGGTATTGATCCCAAGAGAGACCTCCTGCTTAGGAAGCCAGGGTTTAATCAAGCAGGCAGCCTTAGGTGAAGGAATGAAAGAAAATCTTACTGTTTTTCAGGTAGGGAGGGTGACTCAGTAGGGGCTCAAAATAAAGCATTCTTGGAACAAGAGCAGGCTGTTGATTATGTGCTATGATTTGAGATGAACTGGGAAAGCTGCCAGTTGAAAATGTCTCCTCCACAGATGTCTGTAAAATGTGAATGTTTACTTCTCTAGGGAGAGATGGCAGTTAAAAGAATGGACTTTGGAATCAGGCAGGCTTGTTTGTGAGTTGCAGCTTGGCAACTTAAGAACTATGTGACTTTGACGAAGTTACTTCTCTCTCTTACATTCAGTTTTGTCATCTACGAAATGGGGATAATCATGCAACTTCATGGGGTTTTTGTAAGGCTTCAAAGAGTTATTATAAATCAAGCAATAGCACAAGTGTCCAGAAATAGTAAATATTCAATAAGTGATAGAAACCCTTAATATTCTTTATGTGATTGATTCAGTTATTCATTCATTCAACTAACATTCATTGAACTCCCACTGTGTGCCAGGTATTGTGCTGGTCATGACGAAACAAAGAAGCAATTGACTAGTAAATTGTGAAAGGTGCCCTAAGAGATAATAAGAAAAAAACAAGTTAAAAAAAAAAAACACAAAACGTTTTTTTCTTTTTCTAAAAGCAGAAAAAGAACATTCCAGGAAGATGGAACAAAAAAGCCTCAGTGTATGAAAATATTTTAGATCTGTTTCTTTCTAGAAACTGAGATATAGATGGTAGAAATTGGACCATTAGTATAAGAGGGTACTTCATCTTAAAAACAGAGTTCCTTTGATTTCTGTGGCACTGCACACTCCTGGTTTTTCTGCAGTGTCTCTGATAGGTCCATCTCAGTGTCCTTTGTGGGGTGTTTCTCCTTTACCACTATTTGCTGGAGTTCCTCAAGATCGTCTAAGATGCTTTTCTCAATTCATCTGCTCTCCTTAAGCATCCTATTCATCATCAATAATTTTATTGGGGTTTAAATTGCTATCTAAATTATAACTCCTCAATTTTTATATCCATGTCAGCTCTCTCTTACAAACTCCTCTTATTTCCAACTTACTCATATTTGCAGTTATTTAGTGAATATCTTCACTCGGTTGTCTTAAGAACACCTCAAAATTAGAATGTCCAAAACCAGCTTGTCTCCTTTCCAAAGCCCCTTCCAGTGCTCCCTTTCCCAGTAAATGTACTCTCATCCTCTCCAGTGCTCTACAAGTGAAAAACCTGGCCGTCATTCCTGACTCTACCCTCTCCCTCAATCATCGCATCACCGAGTCTATTCTCTCTACCTCTTAGCTATAGATGGCTGTTTGTTTCACTATCCTCATTGACACCACCATAAAGCATGACTTTCATACTGTCTCCCCACATTTCGTCTATTGCTTTCCCACCTAATCCAGTATCCACAGAGCAGCCAGAAAATGCAAATCCATCTATGTCATTACCATATTTAAAGCCCTTCAAAGCCTTCCCATTGCCCTTGGGAAAAATTCCAAACTCTTTACCAAGCTGTCTGCTTATCACTCTCCTATTTCCAGTCATTCTGAAACTTTCTTTTGCCAGTACACTCTATCCAGGCTATTGTTTACATTTTACATTTTCCTATTCGTTGTTCCCTGGGCCTGCAGTGCTTTGCTCCCTGTTTTTTTCATCTAGCTATACTCGGTCATTCTTATGGTCTCATTTAGAAGTCACACCCTCATTGAAATCTTCTCAACCCCCTACTCTAGGTCCAAGAACCATGGATAAGGGGGAAAGGAGAAAGGATGGGAAGAAAAAAATATGATCAGATTTGCTTTGTGAAAATCACTTTGGGTGATGTGTGGAGAACAGACAGGAAAGAGGTGAGAACAGTTGTTTCCAGTAGTTAAAATGGTAAGAAGGCTATTGCAGAGATCTAGCTGAGAGATATTAGCTTGAATCAGGGAGGTGGTAATAGAAACGGAGAGAAGGTAATGGTGTCAGAGGTATTTTGGACATGAAATCAATAGGCTTTGATATTGCAACGTATGAGGAGAGTGATGGCTCCCTACTTCTCTGGTTTCCACGAAGAGGTATTTTCCTTAAAATTTCCTGGCTTCTTCTTGCCTTATCTCATACTTCTTTCACATGATTGATGAGCTTGGGTGAGTAACTGAGCTTGCAAGTTTCAGCCTTTCTTCTTTTTTCTTTAAGCCTGGACTGCCTGCAGGGAGCATGGGCTCTTGGTCTGCAGAGGGGCAAGTTTTTTTTATAAATAATCTGTCCTTCTAAGGAGAAGGCTCCAGGGGTGGTGCTATCAGGGACAGGATAGGTAAATCTTCCTAAGGCTGGGGTTTGGAAACTCATTTTTGCCACACACTTAGACCACATTCTTCTGTCTGGCCTTCATCAGTAGGAAAGCTGACACATTGATTTCTATTTTCCTCACTCTTATTTCTTAATTTATTCTGAGCTCAGATGGGGGTTGGAGGAGAGAGAAGACAATGAACCAGATTATTAGATTTCCAGGTTATACAACTGCATGGGTTATAGTGTTATTCTTTCCTTCCTTCTGTTTTTCTCCTTTTTCAGATGGGGCAGTAAGAACTCACACATTCAGAATCTGGAGGGAGCAAAGTTTGAGATAACTTTAAGAAGAGATATGGAAATGTCAAGTTGACAGTTGTACATACAGATCTGGGGCTCAAGGATACTGCCTGGACTGGAGATAGACATTTGAGAGCTATCAGCAAGAAGATCACTATTATAGTGAGTTTGAGGAGGATGAATCCAGTTTCACAGTACCTGCCACCTATTTCAAGGCCCTGGTTTGGGCAGCAGATCTGATGCAGGATATAGAAAAACCAGCATTAATGGCAGGATGGGTACCTTTCTAGAATAATTCTGTTTCCAAGAAGATCTGTCCATCAGTGATGAAAATGATATTCCTTGGAATGTAAGCAGACACATCACCAGTTTGTGTTTCTGTGACTGGTAAAGCGGTCAAGGAGCAGCCACCAAAAGCATCATTCATTTCAGCTGCTCTCTAGCAGACTGAAGTATAGGTAGAAGACATCACCAGGATAGGCCTCATGACCAGTGGGTCAGCAGAACAGCAGAGACATCAATGATAAGCAACAGCTTGTTTGGAAAAGTCGTCATAAGTGATCAAAGCATGTTTGGCATTATCCCTAAAATATTCTCCCATGAGACATCCAAAATAAGAAACCAGGTACTGACGTGGGCAGCATCTGAAGCAGTAGCTGACACCACAATGGTGTACTTTATGGTATACGCACCTGTAGGTGGCTTCATTAATTGGGCAACAGTGGATCTCTTTTGACCAATGGCAATGTAGATGCAGTATAGCTTCTTCTTTTCATTATTTCCATTGTTGAATCATTTCTAGTTAATGATTGTGTCAATAGCAATGATGTTTTGCCAGCCTGTTGGTCATCAATAATCAGCTCATGCTGACCACAACCAACCAGCACCAAGCTGTCCACAGCCTTAATGCCAGTTTGCATTGGTTCCAACACAGAGATTTGAGGAATGATCCTAGGGGCTTTCAGGCCAATTTGCCTTTGGACCTTGGAACCAAGTGGACCCCTTCCATCAGTGGCACTACCAAGGGCAGCTACTACAGGATCCAACAGCTCCTCACCAACTGGAACATCTACAGTAGCTCCGTTTCTCATCACAGTATCTCCTTCCTTAATTAGCTTATCATTTCCAAACACAACACCACCAATATTATCAGCTTCCAAGTTCAGAGACATACCCTTTAACCTGAATAAAACCCTACCATTTCTTTTGCTTGAACATTTCTTAGTCCATGTACATGGGCAGTATCATCATCAGTATGTAAAACATGCCCAGTCTCTTCAAGATCAGCAGAGGCATCAGCTGCAAGAATATGCTCTTCAAAAAGAGAGGACACCTCAGCAGTGCCAGTCGTCTGAAGATGAGAACGAGAGGCAGGAAGGCTCCTTGCAACAATGAAGAATCATTTTTTTTACCAACTCGGTCTGCCAAGGGAGGCCAAGGCCCACCGCTGCTGTGATCCACACAGAAAACATCCTGGGCTGCTCCCTCTCAAGTGCTTCCTCTGCACTTGAGGCCTAGAGACCAACTATACGGTAACTTTAAAGAAACTGCTCAATTGTTCCAAAGTAGTGTGTGATCGCTCCAGTTTTTTCAAATTCTTTTCAACACTTGGTATTGTCAGTTTTCTACTTTAGCCATTCTAGTGAGTGTGTGGCAGTGTATCATTGTGATATTAATTTGCACTTATCTAACAGGGAGGCCTGGCGTGCTGCGATTCATGGGGTCGCAAAGAGCCGGACACGACTGAGCGACTGAACTGAACTGAATAATGATGCTAAAGCTGAAACTCCAGTACTTTGGCCACCTCATGCGAAGAGTTGACTCATTGGAAAAGACTCTGATGCTGGGAGGGATTGGGGGCAGGAGAAGAAGGGGATGACAGAGGATGAGATGGCTGGATGGCATCACTACTTGATGGACGTGAGTTTGAGTGAACTCCGGGAGTTGGTGATGGATAGGGAGGCCTGGCATGCTGCAATTCATGGGGTCGCAAAGAGTTGGACACGACTGAGCGACTGAATTGAACTGGACTGAACTGAATATGACTAATCGGAGAAGGCAATGGCACCCCACTCCAGTACTCTTGCCTGGAAAATCCCATGGACGGAGGAGCCTGGTAGGCTGCAGTCCATGGGCTCACTGAGAGTTGGACACGACTCAGTGACTTCACTTTCACTTTTCACGTTCATGCTTTGGAGAAGGAAATGGCAACCCACTCCAGCATTCTTGCCTGGAGAATCCCAAGGCCGGCGGAGCCTGGTGGGCTGCCGTCTATGGGGTCACACAGAGTCGGGCACAACTGAAGTGACTTAGCAGCAGCAGCAGCAATATGACTAATGGTTCTGGGCATCTTTTCATATGTTTATTCAGTCTGTACATCTTGAGTGAAGTGATTATTCAAATCTTTTGCCCATGTTGCCCGTGTTGAATTATCTTTGCTGTTAAGTTGTAAGAGTTCTTTACGTATTTTGGATACAACTCCTTTATGAAACATATGTCTTACAAATAATTCCTCTCAGTCTATGGTTTGTTTTTTTAATTTTTAAATGGTGCCCTGAGAAAAGCAAAAAATTTTAATTTGGATTACTTGAAATTTATCCATTTAAAAATTTTATTATTCATGCTTTTTATGTCATATCTAAGAAATTATTGCTTACCCAAGGTTACAAATTTTTTCCCATGTTTTCTTTTAAAAGTTTCAAAGTTTTGGCTCTTATATTTAGGTCTATTATATATTATAGACTGATATATTTTGAGTTAAGTTTTGTGTACGAGTGAGGTAAGAATCAAAATTTTGTTTAGTTTGCATAAAGATGTCCAGTTATACTAGTACCATTATTTGAAAAAAATATTTTTTTCTTTCCTGTTGATTTAGTTCAGCACCTTTGTAAAAAAAAAAGTTAACCTATGTCTAATTGTGACTTTCCATTTTGTTGCATTGATCTGTATGTCTATCCTTATGCTGAAACCATATTGTTATGATTACTATAGCTTCATAGTATCATCCTGAAATAAGGTGCAAAAGTCTTCCGTATTTTTTTATTTTTCAAAATTGTTTTAGCTAGTCTAGTTTCTTTGCATTTTCACAGAAACTTAGGGTCAGCTTCAATTTCTACTAAAAAAAAATGCCTCTTGAGATTTTGTTAAGGATTGCTTTGCATTGAATCTATAGATCAGTTTGGAGAGAACTGCCATCTCAACAATATTTAGTCTTCCAATTCTTGAACATAGTATTTAGATATCTATGAACATCATTTTTACTATCAAAAAATAATCAACAACACTTTCCCCCTTTTCTCAAATAGTTTATTATTTATTAGTACTATAATCTTAAAGGAAAATGGATTTCTCCTATAGCTACTAGTTACAGGTGAATAAAGATGTCATAGGCAGGTGAGGGTCTGCTCTCAAGGAAATGCTCTGAGCTATTCAGAATATACTGACACTGGTAGTTTACTATTGGAGAAAGAGATTCAGTGAGAGTGCTGTGAGTAGGTTGCAGACGTGAATGGGTCAAAATCATTCTCAGCTGTCCCTCTTTTCTACTTGTTTAGGATACTTATAAGAAAGGGTCATTTAATTTGTCCATCATCATCAGTACTAAATATATAATCTTACAGAAAATTAGTGTTCAAGTGCAGAATAGTTTTTAGTTATTGAAAGATCATTAGAAAATTCTAGAAAAATTATTTATGATAGCATTTTAATACATGAAGAATAACAGGTGAACATATTGCTGTTTTTATAGATCATTGTTTAAGCCTTATCTTGCTGAATTTTATTCCTAAAGTAAATTATCATGAAATGAATATAATTATCCAAACCAGATAGTTTACATAAATTAATGAATGTCACTCAAATATCAAATACTGGAAGATTTTAATACTGTTGTCTGTTAATATATTGAAAAATACTGGATGGAAAAGGCAGCTTTAGTAAATGAAACAGCAACAACAGTGAATCTTCCTTATGAAGAGTGAAAAACAGTTTTTCTTTAAAATTTTTCTATTTGAGGAAGCAAAACCCATTTTCACTAAGGTACACTAAAGAAAAAGAGCAAGCAGCAGCCTGCAGAAAATAAAATGTAACACTCTGCAGCTCCAGTTACAGAACTGCAGAATGAGAAAGAAGTAAATGAGACACAACAAATATAAACACTTTAAATTTGTTATATTCATGTTATCAGCTTCATTTACAAAGAAAACATGAAGACTTCACTGTAAAGAAAAAGAAAAAGATATAAAGCTAACCCAACTACATTCATAAATCTATAACACTTCTTAAAATATAAATGGACACATTTCAAAAAAATCAACTATGATAATGCTACTCACAGTAGAATTTATTAGGATTAAACTATTTTTCATATTTAATAATTTATTCAACATTAAAGGGAATTTAATAATAGCCCAATGATAATTAGCATTTATAGTAAAAAGAAATTTTATATATAGAAAGGAGAGAGATAAATGGATAGATATGAACAAATATAATACATGTTCTAGGTATATTTTTCCATTGTACATTGCCTCTCTGAAAGGAACTACAGATCTTTCAGTGGGCACATAGAAAGTTTTTGAATGGATGAATGAATTCATCTGCCATGATTTCTTCATTTTATAGATGGACAGATTAGTGGTCCAAAGGGGTTAAATGACATTCAGTTATTCATTAATGTATGCATGTATATATTTACCAAAAAAATTATTTTTAAGCATCTACTATGTGCTGAGCCCTCAGGTAAGAACTGGGAATTGAAGAATAAACCAAAATCAAAGAAGTACCTAGTCTATGGCACTTACGGTTTAACGGGAGGAGACAGACTAATTACAAAATAACAAACAACTGAGAATAAGTGCATAAAAGAGGTATATTTGGAGCTAATCAGAGGTAGAAGAAAAGGGGAGGTAACTTCCCCCAGGTACACAGATGTAACTGTCAGAGGCAGAACAACCCAGGGCCATATCTCTGGGTTATCTCTCCAAAATACATTTAGTTAAATGGTTGAAAGTGCTTAGTACTAACATTAGAGGAATCTCACAAAAAAATCAGAACATAATCAAAAACTTAGTATATCATCCCATTGTATGAATAAACTAGATATACATATACAAACCTTTAAAAAGAACTTCATTCTTAAAAATCAAATAAACTGTTTGATAAATGTTGCTAGGTAAATTGTTCTTTTGGTCAAGTAGATTTTTCACGTACGTATCACAAAAAAATCAATTCCATTTGACTTAAATATCTAAATATATTTTAACAAAACTAAAAAGTATTATAAGAAAATATAAAATCTAAAAAGTATGGGGACAGAATGAACTTAAATAAGAAACAAAATTCAGAAGCTATAAAGGAAAAGAGTAAATGGAAGTTAAATAGCTAGTCATAGAAGAAATTTTTCTGTTTACACACATACACACATACACCACTATCACTACCATCACTATGCAATTATATCTATAGAATATAGAGAACTCTAGCCATTATATCAGAGAAGGCAGTGGCACCCCACTCCGGTACTCTTGCCTGGGAAATCCCATGGATGGAGGAGCCTGGGGGGCTGCAGTCCATGGGGTCGCGAAGAGTTGGACGCAACTGAGCAACTTTCCTTTCACTTTTCCCTTTCATGCATTGGAGAAGGAAATGGCAACCCACTCCAGTGCTCTTGCCTGGAGAATCCCAGGGACGGGGGAGCCTGGTGGGCTGCTGTCTGTGGGGTCCCACAGAGTCGGACATGACTGAAGCGACTTAGCAGTAGCAGCAACAGCAGCCATTATCTTAAAAAAAAAAAAAAAAAAAGAACTCTAGCCAGTCAATAAATAAAAGACACAGAGCCCTACTGAAAAATGGGCAAAAAATATGTGGTGTATGCACGCTCAGTTGTCCAACTCTTTGCAACCTCATGGACCATAGCCCTGTAGGCTCCTTTGTCCATGGAACTTGCCAGGCAAGAATACCGAAGAGGATTGCCACTTCCCCCTCTAAAATGATCTACAATAATCTTTGTCTCCGGATACTCATACCCCTTGTGTAATCTCTTAAACGTGCCAGGATCCAATAAAATACAACAATGATGATGGGAAATCATTTTTGTGATTAGGTTCCACAAGACAGTGACCTCTGTCTTGCTAGCTGTCTATTGCTTCTCAGCTCACACACTCTGATGAATTGAGTTGCCATGTTAGAAAGGCCCACATAGTAAGGAAGTGAGATTGGTTTCTGGCCAACAGAAGCCAAGGAACTGAGACCCTCATTTGAACAGTTTCTGAGTAATTGAATTTGGCCAACAACCACAGGAGCTTGGAAGTGGATCCTTCCTTAGTTAAATTTTCAGATGAAACCTTAGTCTTGTAAAGAGACTTAAAGCAGAGGACTCAGTTAAAGTGTGCCAGACACTGACCCACAGAACTATGAGATGATAAATGTGTGTTGTTCAAGCCATTAAATTTGCAGTAATATAAAGTAGCAATAGACAACTAACAAAGGTTATGAATAGGCAATTTATAGCAAAAAAAAAATACAAATTATCGACAGATATATTTTAAAAATGCTTAATCTTGGGTGTCCCTGGTGGCTCCATGGTGAACAAGTGCTCAATCTCTGGTCCGGGAAGACCCCACATGCATGGAGCAACTAAGCCTCTGTGCCACAACTATTGAGCCTGTCCTCTAGAGCTCAGGAGCCACAATTACTCAGTCCACATGCTGCAACTACTGAAGCCCGTGTGCCCTAGAGCCCAGGCTCCACAACAGAGAAGCCACCTCAGTGTGAAGCCTGCGCACCCCAACTAGAGGGTAGCTCCTGCTCACTGCAACTAGGGAAAGCCCATGTGCAGGAACCAAGACCCAGCACAGCCAAAATTAAATAAAAATGTCAAAAAATGCTTAATCTCACTAGTGGTTAGGAAAACAATACAGAAAAATTACAGTGAGATATCAATTTGTACCTGTCAGGCTAGGAAATATGTTAAAGATTGATAGTTTCTAATAAAAGCAACAGTAGAGGGGAAAAGAGTACTTTCATACAACATTGAGAGGAGTTTAAACTGGTACAGTTTCCTCCATGGAGAGCAATTTTGGTATCACCTTTGAAAAGTTTAAGCCATATAGATTGTTGACTCCATTAAATCCCCCTCTGGAATAGAAAGAAATACAGAAAGAATAAAGAGATATCTCAGTGTTCATTGCAGTGTTTGCTGTTGCAGCAAAATATTGGAAATTATGTAAATCTCCTTCAGTGGGGAGTGGCAAGATCAACTATGACACATTCATAAAATTGTAGTCAATAAAGGTAGATTTGCATATACCAACCTGGAAATGTGTTCACTATTTATTAATGGGTTAAATTCAGGTTTATACTGATCTTTTTAGTATGACCTGATTTCTGATAATACA
Organism: Oreotragus oreotragus; assembly: GCA_006410675.1. NCBI lineage: Eukaryota > Metazoa > Chordata > Mammalia > Artiodactyla > Bovidae > Oreotragus > Oreotragus oreotragus. The sequence goes on from SJYX01003836.1 coordinate 75,956, forward strand.
GACATATACATACATACTTTCATATGTGCACATATGTATATATATAGGAAAAAGTCTGAAAGGATTCACATTCACACCAACTGCTGCTAAGTCACTTCAGTCGTGTCCGACTCTGTGTGACCCCTATAGACGGCAGCCCACCAGGCTCCCCCATCCCTGGGATTCTCCAGGCAAGAACACTGGAGTGGGTTGCCATTTCCTTCTCCAATGCATGAAAGGGAAAAGTGAAAGTGAAGTCGCTCAGTCGTGTGCGACTCTTAGCGAACCCATGGACTGCAGCCCCCCAGGCTCCTCCATCCATGGGATTTCCCAGGCAAGAGTACTGGAGTGGGGTGCCATTGCCTTCTCCATTCACACCAACTAGGAAGTAGAAATAAAGCAGATGAAAGGGTGGCTTTCATTTTGTGCTTCCTATTGTTTAAATTTTTTCAGGGAGCAGATCATCCTTTTTGTACAATATTTGTCATTCTTAGACCAATGAAAATAAATAAAAGGAAATAAAAAATAAAACTAAAGCATTCTTTCCTTGTTGAAGGAGGAGAACTTTGATATACTAGTTCATCTTGTAACCAAAGAACACTGAAAACAGAAACAGATGTCCCTCATTCAAGCGAAGAGAAGGAAGCAAAAACTGGAGAACTGTTTAGGAAAGAAAGGTTTTAAAACAAAAGTAATCTCTTAGAATTTAATCTACACGAACACATATGGCTCATATTGAAAAAATTATTTTATAATGTAAAAGAGAAACAGAAAAAAACTTGTTCATTTCACTGCTAAGAACAAAAACTACATTTAATAGCCATGAACATTTCACCAAATAGAAAATGTCCAAGAACAGATAGATAATACAAACAAAAGAATGGAAAGAATTTCTCAAACAGACCAAAATTATATATGATTAAACGAGGAAACTTTTAGGTTGGACAGTATGCAGTTGCCATTGTTATAAATCAAAAATGATAAATAAGCAGTGGTTTTATATTGTTCTATCAAATATGCAGAAGAGTATACATTATACAAGCCTTTGAGACAATAACAAAAGTAAAGAGATTTTAAAATTTCAAGTTTTGTTTGCTATTGTTTTTTTTTTTTTTTTTTAATATCCCACAAAGCTTCATGGGACAAACCTGAGATCCCACTTTGGTTTCCAGGCAGAGAAACTCATTTATTCAAAATAGAACAAGAGCAAATAGAACAAATTCAAAATTACAAGTATAAAGGTTAATATGTGAGGCAATAATTCAGTTGTCTTGTGTGCCTAACTAGTGTTCAAAGCAGAAAAGAAGAAAACAGTTTCAAAAAATTACCTTTTATGAAAATCAAAATGAAGAGATAAAAATTAGAGAAAGCTTTTCCTCTGACAGCTAAACTTTGAGATAATCTCTAGATATAAAGAAAGCATCAAAATTCAGATTTTTCAAATCTAAATTCATTTTTTTAAGAGCAAAGGAAAACAAAAATCCACTTAACTATAAAGAAATGGGTTTTTTAAAACATCATAACCTGTAGATAATGAGTTCAAAATGTGCAATTTTACTTAGAAATCACTGCAAAATAGTTTTATCCTTCCGATATGGATTAATTTTTCATTAAATGTAAGACACAAGAAATTTCCATGTTTTGAAGCAAAAATCAACAACCACTGTCCCTGTTCTAATACCAGAATAGAGTGCACCAGTAAAGATTCTACTCTGTCATAATAAAGAATATTTTTAGCTAAAGCAAGAAAAAAAGAAAAGGGAGGGAAAATTATAAGAGAGAGAGAGCATGGAGAGAGTTGTAGACTATAGGACTATCTCAGGAAACAGAGGGATACAATGTGCCGTTGCACTCATGAAGAACTAGCCCCTGGAAACCGCCCAGAACCGCCTACTCTGTTTCTTTCTCTGTGAACCATACGTCCTCTCATCTCTTTGTACTCTGTAGACCTCTTTCTCTGCTTTCTCATGTGTGTGCCAAGGGACTGCTACCTGAGTTAGGTGCTAGCCAAGATTGATTATAAATCATCTCTAAATACAAAATTCCGAATTTCATGAAAGAAAGAATCTGATTGGCTCAGGCTGATGCATCTATTCCTCATCCAATCAACTGTGGATGAAATCCTGTAGACTAAATATGGCTCTAGGGTTTGCACCTGTGAAGAGATATTTGTGTATGTTTGGCAAAGAATGGGAGGGGACAGAGTCTAATATAAATCCTGGTTCTAAAATTCTGTCTGTATTTTCAGGCTCACGATTTTCAAAATATTCTGAAATGTCCATTTGATCCAGTCTTGTACTGTTACTGTTTGTGATGTTTATATTACTATTTGTTCATACCCTAAATACATGTACCAAGAAAAAAAAGTTAAAGAATATTAAAAAGTAAGAACATTGTAGACTTTCAGAATAAAGTAACCATGCCTGTAAGTTAAATTCTTACACCAAAAAATCAATTTAGCAGGCTGAACAAAGACATCAAATTTCTAATGCCGCAAACCTACTAATATTAATAAGATTTTGCAGATATGATTAAGTTAAGGATTTTGAGATGGGGACATTAACCTAGATTATCCCTGTGGACCCTAAATATAAATGTCATAAGTGTCATAATAATTATAAGAGGAGGGAAGAGGAATATTTTACTACACAGAGAAGGCAATGTGATTCTAAAAGCAGAGATTGGAGATGCCCTTGGAAGATGGAGAAAGAGGCCACAAGCCAAGGAATATAGGGGGCCACTAGAAGCTGAAAAAAGGTAAAGCAACCCCAATACTTTGGCCACCTGATGCAAAGAACTGACTCATTTGAAAAGACCTTGATCCTGGGAAAGATTGAAGGCAGGAGAAGTGGACGACAGAGGATGAGATGGTTGGACGGCATCACCGACTCAATAGGCATGAGTTTGAGTAAGCTCCAGGAGTTGGTGATAGACAGGGAGGCCTACTGTGCTGCAGTCCATGGGGTTGCATAGAGTCGGACACGACTGAGTGACTGAACTGAACAGAATGGACCCTCTACTAGAGCCTCCGGAAGGAGTTAGCTCTGCCAACACCTTGATTTTGACTCAGTGAAACCAACTATGGACTTTGGACCTCTAAAACTGTAAGAGAACTATGTGCGTTGATTTAGGCCAAGTATGTGGGGTGTGTAAGGTATGGTACAGAAGAATGAAGTAATGACCAAATCTGTGTTGAGTTGGGGGTATTAAAAAAGTCCAGATCTCTCTTTTTTTTTAAAATTCTTGAAGGTAGCATTTCTTGTTGCTCTTTTAAAAATATTTATTCATTTGGCTGCATCAGATCTTAGTTGTAGCACGTGGGATCTTTCACTGCAGGATGTAGGCTCAGGAGTTATAGTACTCAAGAGGGGCAGGGGCTTCAGGGTGTGGGGGCTGAGTAGTTGCAGAGTATGGGGTTAGCTGCCCCCATGATTTGTGGGATCTTCGTTCCCTGTCCAAGGATTGAACCCTTGCTCCATGCACTGGAAGGCCAATTCTTAAACATTGGACCACCAGAGAAGTCCCAAGTCCTGATCCTTGAACTGAGTCTTAAACAAAGTGTAGCCTTTGGTCAGGCGAACAAGGGAAGGGAAGGATGCTCTCAGGAGAGGGAGAAATGCAGAGCTATGATAAAGTCATCACTGACCAGTGTGCAGGGGCTAGCTGTACGTGCTATGAGTTTTCTATCAGAAACATTTGGTCATGAAAATCTTCAAACATAAAGCAAAGTTGAAAGAACATTACCATGAATACCCGTATATACACTTCTCAAATCCTACCATTAATATTTCTATGCTATGTTGTCATATATCTATCCACATGAATTTCCAGATACTAAGAGGAGAAATTGAAAAGCGGAGACATTACTTTGCCAACAAAGGGCCGTCTAGTCAAGGCTATGGTTTTTCCAGTGGTCATATATGGACGTGAGAGTTGGACTGTGAAGAAAGCTGAGCACCGAAGAATTGATGCTTTTGAACTGTGTGTTGGAGAAGACTCTTGAGAGTCCCTTGGACTGCAAGGAGATCCAACCAGTCCACCCTAAAGGAGATCAGTCCTGGGTGTTCATTGGAAGGACTGATGCTAAAGCTGAAACTCCAATACTTTGGCCACCTCATGCGAAGAGTTGACTCATTGGAAAAGACCCTGATGCTGGGAGGAATTGGGGGCAGGAGGAGAAGGGGACGACCGAGGATGAGATGGCTGGATGGCATCACCGACTCGATGGACATGGGTTTGAGTGAACTCCTGGAGTTGGTGACGGACAGGGAGGCCTGGCGTGCTGCGATTCATGGGGTCGCAAAGATTCGGACACGACTGAGTGACTGTACTGAACTGAACTGAACTGTAGAGGAGAAAAAACATGTGCAAATAAAGATGCTGTGCTGTGCTTAGTCTCTCCATCGTGTCCGACTCTTTGTGACCCCATGGACTGTAGCTCTTTTATCCGTGGGGATTCTCCAGGCAAGAATACTGGAGTAGGTTGCCACGCCCTCCTCCAGGAGATCTTCCTATCCCAGGGATCAAATTTAGGTCTCCCACATTGCAGTCAGATTCTTTACCATCTGAGCCACCAGGGAAGCCCACGAATAACAGAGTGGGTAGCCTATCTCTTCTCCAGGAGAACATCCCAACCCGGGAATCAAACCAGGGTCTCCTGAATTGCAGAAATCCTCAAATAAGGATACTTTTCTAATAAATTGCCATTTTTTGTAGTTCTTTTCAAAGTCTGACTTCCACGGGAATCAGAGGTTATATAAATTCTTGAATAAGACTTCAAATAAAGAAATTAAGGTTATATTTGTGGCATTAAACAAAGAAAAACACTATTACAGAAAAATATAATCCATATATTATATAATCCTTTCATCTATCAAGAAAGTCCCTTTTGTGTTATTTCTGTTTTATTTTTGTTGCAGCTGTAAAAGGCTTTATGCTGATTAGGAAGACTAGGTTTGTGATTTAAATGATAGTCAGCGGTCTAAATTCTCCCATTCAACTGATAATTGGATTTCCAGTTTCTAGATTTTTATGAAGGCTATGTTGTCATGTCTTCTTAGGATTTTTAATGTTTTATACACTCCTTATGGTAATTTAAGTGTGCTACAAAGAATCCGTTATGAATATGTATTAATAATATAAAGAAAATGATAAGATGTGCTGAGAAATCATCTTTCTCTTAGAAATGAATGCTTTGCTAATGCATATTCCAGGTGAGAAGTTTTTAGAAAAAAAGGCATTTCTGAGAATGTATGAGATCTAATTTAGAACCATGCCTTACTTAGTTCAATAGTTCTAAACTTCAGTGCTCCTAAGAATTACCTGCAGAGCTTATAAAATGCAGAGATGAGTTGATCTCCCAGATTCTGATCAGTAGGTCTAGAATGGGGTCCAGAATCTGCATTTCTGGCAAAGGATACAGACAGAGAACACTTTCAGAGACACTGTTAAGCAAACTCCAATTCTGTGGCACTAAGGTTTGACTGACCATGTTTGTAGATCACCTCAGTCCATTTAGACAAGATATCAGTGATCTTTTGTTGAGTACTAACATATTAATATTAGAACTATGAAGATGGGTTATTTGAACTATTCTTCCTGCTAAAAAACACTGAAAATGCTGGATAAAATATGTTTTTAAGTATCTTCTTTAAATCATCCTACCATTAGGTAAGAAATTAGCAGGCCAAAATCCAAGTGAAGGTAGGAATCCTGTGTGTAGCTGAAAATCAAAGTTACTTTTACTCTGAGGGTATTTGCCCAAAGGGGGAAATTAAGAAGCACTTTTCATAGTTTCAGCTTATGAGACCCCTAAGCTACTCTAAATAGTAAACCCTCTCCTAGTAAAGCTGGTACTCAAAGGGCTAGACCCCAGGGTAGGATGACCCAGAAAGTAACTCCCCCAACACTCATCACTAGGGAAGATAAGGAGAGTTGCCCCAGTTCTGAGGGTCTAGGCAGGAGAAGAGAACATTTCTATGAAACTTGTAGTCACAGGCTAGCATTTGTGCAATTTTTCAGCCCAAATTTATATCATCTGAGTGATACAAAACATATTATGTAAGCAGAAAGGGGATGAATGGTCAACCTGGAGACTCACAGACTGTGAACTTGCCTTGAGATCTCTAGCCTAAACTAAAGGGAAAAGGGTACCTGACATTTGTTCTCCATCCTCCCTTCTGTTCGCAAGATGGTAGTTCAATCGCTCCAGCGAGAAAGAAATCAATGTAGCTCACGTGGCTCTGCTTCCTTGCTCAGTTTCTTAATAATTTGAGGGTTAAAAACTTACTTTACATAGAGCACCATGTTGAGCTACCTGTGTTACACAGCAACTTCCCATTAGCTATCTATTTTACATATGGTAATATATCTGTTTCAATGCTACTCTCTCAATCTATCACACCCTCTAATTCCCCAACTGTGTCCAAAGTCTGTTCTCTATGTCTGCATCTCTATTCCTGCCCTGCAGACTGGCTTATCAGTACTGTTTTTGTAGATACCATATATATGCGCAAAATACCTAGAGGGTGGAATGGGGTGGGGAGTTGGTGGCAAGGTTCAAGAAGGAGTAGACATACCTATGCTTATGGTTGATTCACATTGTTGTATGGCAGAAGCCAATACAATACTATAAAGCAATTATCCTCCAATTAAAAATAAATTTTTAAAAACTTACTTTACAAAAATGTTAAAATTTTTCCTAGAGATATTTCATTGATATATCCTAGAGATATTTCATATTTCATAGTGTATGAATATCAGAATTTTGATATTTATATAAATTTACAGTCTGTTTTATATACCAGTGTTTTGAGTTCACTGTTATATGAGTCTGTCCCCTAGAAATTGTTGCTGGATGCATTGCAAGAATACAGTTTCTCAGACAGCAGGGCTGAACATAACCTGCTTGTGAAGTGCTTGGTGAGTTACTGACATGCTGGAAAGTCTTCCCTGGAGGCCATCAAGTCTGACTACCAAACCATTGCTCCTGAATAATGATAAGACATTTCTCCCCAAAATTAACACACTCAGAAGAAGCATTTAGTTGTTTTCCACAGAGTCCCTATAAACTAAGAACAGATGAGATGAGGTAGGCTGTCTCTGGAAAGAGCACTGTGCTGGGAGTCAGAAGAAAAGGGAAGTCGCTCAGCCGTGTCCGACTCTCTGCGACCCCGTGGACTGCAGCCTGCCAGGCTCCTCTGTCCATGGGATTCTCCAGGCAGGAGTACTGAAGTGGGTTGCCATTTCCTTCTCCAGGGGATCTTTCGCACTCAACCCAGGTCTCCCGCATTGCAGGCAGACGCTTTACCGTCTAAGCCACCAGGGAAGCCCTCTGTCAGAAGAAGCAGNTGTCCGACTCTCTGCGACCCCGTGGACTGCAGCCTGCCAGGCTCCTCTGTCCATGGGATTCTCCAGGCAGGAGTACTGAAGTGGGTTGCCATTTCCTTCTCCAGGGGATCTTTCGCACTCAACCCAGGTCTCCCGCATTGCAGGCAGACGCTTTACCGTCTAAGCCACCAGGGAAGCCCTCTGTCAGAAGAAGCAGGTTTAAATTCTGCCTCTGCTACTTACTAGCCCAGGGGTTGTGGGCTGTTTAAACAAATTTATTTTAAAAGAAAAAAAGTAGGGGGAATTCCCTGATGGCCCAGTGATTAGGACTCGGTTCTTTTCACTGCCGAGGGCCTGGGTTCAGTGCTAGCTGGGGAACTAAATCCCACAGCCATGCAGCACGGCCAATAACAGCAAAAAGATAATATTCCTAGTTGTGGAACTAAGATCCCACAAGCCATGTAGCACAGCCAATAACAACAAAAAGATAGTACTGATTAAAAAAAAAAACATAAACAATTATATCACTTGTAAAACGGTATTGATAATATTTACCTTATAGCATAACTGTAAATATTAAGAAGGATAATATATGTATGAACATCTAACATAAAGTGAAGTTTGCTCAATCGTGTCTGACTCTTTGCAACCCCATGGACTATACAGTCCTGGGGCCTGGAATTCTCCAGGGCAGAATACTGGAGTGGGTAGCCAGTGGGATTTCCAGGGGATCTTCCCAACCCAGGGATCGAACCCAGGTCTCCCTCATTGCAGGTGGATTCTTTACCAGCTGAGCCGCAAGAGAAGACCTATGCCTAACATAATGCTGACATTTAACAATAAATATCAATAAGTGTTGGTTTCCACCCTTGGTTCCACTACTTTCTAATAATATAGACACACTTTAGAATTTTNTCCAGGGGATCTTCCCAACCCAGGGATCGAACCCAGGTCTCCCTCATTGCAGGTGGATTCTTTACCAGCTGAGCCGCAAGAGAAGACCTATGCCTAACATAATGCTGACATTTAACAATAAATATCAATAAGTGTTGGTTTCCACCCTTGGTTCCACTACTTTCTAATAATATAGACACACTTTAGAATTTTTTTTTCTCCTCCTCTCATCCAGTTGTGTCTGGAAGGACTGATGGTTGTTTTGCTGCTGCTGATAATCACAGTAAGAAGAAAAGTAATACAGAAAAATCACTGCCAGCTTTTATCAAGAAAATTTGTTTTTCTAGATACTTCCCTTACCCCCAAAGAAAAAGGAAAGTTCAAAGAAGATTAAGTAGTGGCTGTAGAAGCATAAGGGAAGTAGTGGCGGGTGATGACCAACGGAATAAGGAATTTCAAAGAGGGAGTGATTAAAATGTAGAGAGTCAAACCCGTTCAAATGTTAGAGAGAAAGCAAGTAAAATAAAGACAGTGATTTTGCTATTTGACTTTGTAACTCGCAGTCCGCTGGTGGCATTAACACATTTCAGTGGAACTTCGAAGGAGATCAGTTTGCAACAGGCTGAGGAGAGAAGGAGGAAAGACGTAGACTAGAAGAGGTTGGACAAATGTTTTCAAGTCTGGCTGTGAAGTGAAAGGCAGAGGTAGGTATAGAAGGATGCGAGACTGAGAATGTTGATTTGCTTAGATGGGAGCTATAGGAGTTAAAATACTGGAAGAGATGAGACAACAGAGAAAGTACAAGACACAGATATCAGGATAAAGAAAAAAAGGAAGCTCTTGAAGAGGCAGAAGCACCTGGGACCAGGACTCAGATGGGAAAATAAGCCTTAGAGGGAGGGATGCCTGTCTTATTTTAAGAGGAAAAGGCAAGGTGCACACACAGTTAAAGATTTGGAGCCAGGAAGTTAAACCAGCATTACTTGGATGGCTTCTGTTTTCTCCGTGAAGTGGGAATTTAAGGAGTCTTTTGAGAGGAAGGGAAAGGGTACCCACTGCAGTATTTTGGCCTGGAGAATTTCATGGATTGTATAGTCCATGGGGTCACAAAGAGTCAGACATGACTGAGCGACTTTCACTCACTTTGAGAGGGAGGAGGTAGGAGGGGAAGGGTTAGATGTTGGCGGGAAGAAGCAGAGAAGGTAAAAAAAAAAGTATGGGGCATAGCACGGAAAACCGATCAGAAAATCATAATAAGATTGTAGAGCAGCACTGAGGCTCCCACTGAAATGGACCACTGTGAATTTAAACTCATTACAAAATGTAGCACTCTGTGGTTTTCTTCAGACACTGTAGAGAGAATAGGTGGGTTTTCCCACTGACCTGCATAATATAATGCTGGTAAATACATCACAGCTGCTTTCAGAGGGTATGGTAGGAGGAACCCTGATTTGCAGCAGTGGTGTAAAGACTTCTACCATGTCAAACTTCAAGCTACCAGTGTGATGTCACTGATCTCAGACTTGGGAACAGATGCCCAGTGGCACACTGTTATGTAGCATTTCCACCATACAGATATAATAGCTGTAAATAATGTTAATCACATAAAAAATAGTAAAATGTAGTAAAAATAAGAAGTGATGAGTTTTTGTTATTTATTATCTTTACTTTTATATAATTTTCTTAATTGTAAGTGTATATAATTTTTAATAATAACCATACCTTGCTTGCAAATTTCCTGAAAATTTTACAATCATCTCTCTCAAGACAGTATGAGCTGGCTCTAGCGTGGCACTGGCTGTGGAAAACCAGGTTGAAATGGCTACACTAATAGATTGGGTGGGACTAGGGGCAAGGAGAGAGCTGAGATTTAAATGACAAGATTGCTTTACTTGAGGCCAGGACTCTGGGCCTGAGAGAGGAAACCTGAATTCACTAGAAAAGGAGGATAGAAATAATTGAGAAAACCTTGACTCTGGGGAAGGGACAGGGGGTGTTAGATGTGAAATGAAGGAGGGGTCCAAAGATTCAATATTAAAATAGTTACCAAATTTGTATCTATGTTGTGATCGTGTGTGTTCTCTCATTGCACTATAAATAGCTTTAACTGTCTGATGGAATCGGTTGTCGCAGAGTGGGGGAAGGGTGCTGCAGGAGAAGAGCAGGGAAAGTAACTGTGGACCCAGGGGCAGGAAACCTGGGCCCTCTGGGCTGTGTCAGAATAAAGTCACCTCTACAGAGGCAAACCCCCCTGGGAATCTTGCTGTTCACAGTTTCCCTGCACTGTGTCTTATATTGGCAGGGAAACACTTGGGTGATGGAAGCTGTTTTTTAGTTCTAAAACTGTACTATAGGTTTACCTCAGTTACTTCTATCAGATAGTTTACCAAAGAAACTTAAACAAAAATCCTTCTCTGAATAAAGTACAAGAACAATTTCACCTCAGTTTTGTTCAGTACACTTTTCTGGTATTGGAAAGTCACTCTCCACAAAAAAGCTAACACGTTAATGGTTTCAGCTTGCCTTTTATAGCCATGACTGGGTGTAACTCAGAATCATGTTTGGTGGAGACACCTCAGTAGGCATCACTTTCACTCTTTTCAGAGAAAATATTTCAGAGAGTAGCTATATTATCAACATCTCCATGTTTGCAAAAATCCTGCTTAGCATACAATCTACCAATCCTACACTGGGAAATATATCCAAAGGAAATGAAAATGAGTTATTGAAAAGATAGCTGCATTCTCTTGTTTATCATAGCAATACAATTGCCAAGATATGGAAATGACTTAAGTGTCTGTCAGTGGATGAATGGATAAAGATGTGGTGTGTAAATATATATACAATGGAATATTATTCAGCTACAAGAAAGAAGAAAATCCTGACACTTACAACAACCTGGATGGACCTTGACAGCATTATACTAAGCGAGATAAGTCAAAATGAGAAAAACAAATTCTACACGATCTCACTTATGGGTGGAATCCTAAACAGCCAAACTCACAGAATCAGAGCATAGACTGGTGGTTACATGGGGCTGGGGAATTGGAGAATTGGGGAGATATTGTTTAAGGTTATGAACTTGTAACCAGTAGATAAATAAGTCTGGAGACCTAATGTAACTATGCACACGTGCTATGTTGCTTCAGTCATGTCCGATTCTTTGTGACTCTATGAACTATAGCCCGCCAGGCTCCTTTGTCCATGGGATTCTCTAGGCAAGAATACTGGAGTGGATTGCCATGCCCTCCTCCAGGGGAACTTCCTGACCCAGGGATTGAACCCATGTCTCCTGCAGCTACTGCATTGCAGGCGGATTCTTTACCACCAAGCCACCAGGGAAGCCCAATGTAGCTATAGTCAACAGTAACTATAGTCAACAATACTGTACTATAAACTTCAAAGTTGCTAAGAGACTAATCGTAATTTTTCTTACAAAAAAAAAGAAATGATAATTATGTGACATGATAGAATTGTTAGCTAACTACACTACAGTGGCAATCATATTGCAGTATTACAAACATATCAAATCAAATGTCATACACCTTAAAGTTGTGCAGTTATATCTCAATTACATCTCAATTTAAAAAAAAGAAAAGAAAATAACTGGACCAGGCCTAGGTTCAAATCCTAGCCCTGCCACTTACAAATTGGGGGACTTTGGGCAAGTCATTGAACCTGTCTGAACTTCAGGGTTTTTTTTTCCCCCTTCAAAAGTAGGATAATGATAGGTACTTCTCAGGTAGTCATAATAATTTAATGAGATAAAATATAAATATACAATAGGACTCAGAGGAGTGCCTAGTATTCAATAACTGTATGCCCTCCTCATCTCTCATCCCCATAGCTTTCTTTTTAAAATGATTAAGACTGAAGAAGAAAGTAATTTCTTTTTAACTTCCTGAACTTGACTTTATGTTTGGTAACCTCATCTTCTTTAGAAACACTCACACACATATATATACTGGTCTCTCTTCCTTGAATACTCCACTCTTTCACTTTCACTCTGGCAAACAAATTACAATTCACTTGCTACTTCTCTGATTAGAAATGTGAACAAGACAAAGAGGTGGTAGGATCTAGTATACTGAGTGGCTAGGTCATAGCCTTGTCAAATTTCAAGTTTGACAAATTTCAAATGTCTCTTATTTCCTAAACTTTTTAATATATCTTCATGTACTTGTCCTGTATTCTGGTGGATGTATTAGATTCACAGTGTCTTTGTTCAAGTGGGATAACTGGTTTCACTGGGTATGTGCTAAGCCATCTTCTAGGTAGAGTTTGAAAATTCATGGTGGACCTTGCTGTGTGCAGGTGTTTTAATGTATTTAACAATCAAGAGTGTTCCATTTGTTCTAGGGAATGTGCACCCCAGAGTTGTACAATGATATGAAATGCATGGCCCAAGAAAATAAATATCACATGATATATGTTTTTTAAAATGAAGGTTGTTGCTTAAGCTTAGCCATCTACTAATAATTTCCCCCAAAGAAACTCATTAAGCCTGGGTGTCAATTTACTGGGCAGTCTTGTATTTCACTGACAATTGAACTGGAGTCCTGAAAGGTCATTAAAATGAAATGAATAACCTAATCTCTTTTGTAAAATCAGCACACGATTCTAATTTACTCTTATAAAAAACATCATTTCTATCCAAATTAACCAATCAGTACTATAATGTTAAGGCAATTATATAAGACAATGTTTCCAAGAGATTGAATTACTTCAAATTAATCCCATGTTGGCTTATATCTCCAGGCCAGGTATTTTCTGGGGGCCATGTGCTATGAAAATTTGTGCCACATCTGGGTTTCTGTGGGCCAGAAGTGTATTAATGGTATCAAACAGTATAATCACAATATGTATTACACATATATATACAAACTACTTTATAATGAAAAGTTTACTAATTTGGAGCAGTCACTTAGGAAAGGTTAAAGAGGTTAATACCAGTATTGAGAAAGGAAGAAATTCAACTTTAAGCTGTGAAACATTTTAAAAAATTATTTGTAGAACAAGTTATAAAGTGTAAATGAATGAACAAATGAATATATGTAGCAGTCAGCAATGTGTTCAGGATGCTTTTTAAAAGCACATGCTGGGACTTCCTAGGTGGTACAGTGGATAATAATCCACCTGCTAATGCAGGGGACACGGCTTGGATCTCTGGTCCGGAAAGATTCCACATGCCACGGAGCAGCTAAGCCCATGTGCCACAACTACTAAACCCACGCTATAGAGCCTATGTGCTGCCGCTTCTGAAGCCTGTACCCTAGAGTCTGTGCTCCCAAACAAGGAAAGGCACTGCAGTGAGAAGCCCGTGCACCACAACAGAGTGGCCCCCACTCCCCACAACTAGAGGAAGCCCGCCTGGAGCTGTGAAGACCCAGCACAGACGAAAACAAGTAAACTAATTTAAAGCAAAATAAACGCATGCTTCTCCAATGCAATAGCTGTCTCCACCAACATTGCATCACATGCACGCACATAAATTCAAGTCAAAAAATGATTTTTCTCTCACTAGGCACAATTCAATATATCTATAATTTGGCAACTTGTTAGAAACTGAGAAGATAGCTCTGCCTGCCTAAGGAAAAGGCAATGAAAAACTGCATGCCATCTTTCTGCTTTTGAGTCAAAAGTTGCTGCTTTAATCATTTCGTGCCAGATGTGTCAGTGGGCATTCCAGACTCTCTGAGTATTGGTGTTCTGAGGTTAGGCACAATGTAATCCTTTTCCAGAAAGGAAAGAAATCCCATTATTTTAGAGCTTAATACAAGCTAGCTTGTTAGCTATATGCTATCTAATGTAATTCCTCTCCAACAGCCCTATGGGTGGGGACATAGCATCCTGATTTTGCCAGTGAGGAAACTGAAGCCTGGAGCTTCATGGCTAATTTTGGCAGAAACTCAGGCTTCACAAGCCATCCTAGGTCATTTCATACCCCTCACACTGCCACTCCTGTCACAAAACCCATGCTGTGAGAAACTTCTGTCACATGTGATTCCACTGACCTTCAGGCGACCAAACCCAAGTCAACAGGAAATGATTGCTGTCTAGAGGGGCCTCAACATGAAATGCCACTCCAAACAAAAAACATTCTCTACTTTCAAGGAAGATTTGGATTTCAATCCAGCAAACATTTATTGAATACATTCTACGATCAGACTCTGTGCTATGTACTTTGACCTATCTCTTTTGTCACAACAAATGATTTTATTGATATGCATGGAAGTGAAAGAAGACTCCTATTTAAAAAAAAAAATAGAGTGTACCTTGTGGTTAAGAAGGACACATTTAGAATTTTCTCTGCATCGCCCATTCTTGGGAAGGGATGTGATGACTGTCTTAAAAGCAAGCTCCTTTGAATGCCCAAACATCAGCTGTAGACAGTTTGTTCTTTAATCAAGCTCAGTGTTTTTCAATACTTACTGTGACTAAGAATTATGACTATATACCCATTTGATTGATAGCTTTTTTCCTTTATCAACAGTTTTATTCAAGCAATAAGCAACTACATTCATAGACATGCTTAAAAGACGAGGTAACAAGATTTTCAGAAAAAATATAGTGATGTCATATATATCAAAGCGAGGCCACGTTGAAGCTCATTAAATGTGTCTCTTCCATGCCCTCATGCCCCCCACCCTCTTAAGAATATTTATTTTTTCTCTAGATTTTTCTTTTTCTTCTGGAGGTTCTCCGGATGAAATCAAAGCAAAATATTACATCAGCTCCAGTGGCTGGTCTCCTTCCGGCGTTTTCCCAGGAAAAAACACGAGTATGACATTGACAAGCAGGGAGGACTACAATCACTGCAAAAACGACTGCCGTTTGCACATCCAGGATCATGGTGCAATGCAGAACATGGCAGTGTTCCAGATGGGGAGCTGGCAGTTTGGGAGATGCCAGTCTCTATTCTGTCAGACTGTCAATATGGCCACCATGCTAGAAAGGAGAAGAGGTGGTTAGGCAAGGGCTGGGTTTGGCGCCAAGACTGGTATGGGAGAGAATGAACGCGTCATGGTGATGGGGTGCTTGCTTTCTCCCTTCTCAGGACTGAGTTGATCTTCCTTCCCTAGNGGGAGATGCCAGTCTCTATTCTGTCAGACTGTCAATATGGCCACCATGCTAGAAAGGAGAAGAGGTGGTTAGGCAAGGGCTGGGTTTGGCGCCAAGACTGGTATGGGAGAGAATGAACGCGTCATGGTGATGGGGTGCTTGCTTTCTCCCTTCTCAGGACTGAGTTGATCTTCCTTCCCTAGTGCGAAATCTTAGCTTATGCTAGTGCCAGCATTCCCTCTTGGGCTCCACGGAGAAGGCAGAATCCTGGCTTCGAAAGGGGAAGGCGGAAGGAATCAGCACGACATTCTCTGGCGCCTGCTCAGGTTGTCCATCCAGGGGTGCGTCCGTCTGTCAATCTTATCAGCCTGGCTACCGATCAGTCTCTGCTGCTCCCTCCAATTTGCCGCTTTCCTACACTCGCTCTGTTCACCGGGCTCCCAGCTGCCACTCATTCTTTTGATCCCTGCCTCATTAGTTAGTCCTCTTCCTCTTCGCCAATGTACCCATTTTAGAAAATTTTCAACGATGACTTTGAGTCATGTAATGCTTCACCTTCAGGCCAACTTCAGTGCCTAGCCCCACTTCAAATATGATCTTTGGATAGACTAGAACTAGAGACAGTAAAAGTGTTAGTCGCTCAGGGGTGTCCGACTCTTTGCGACCCCATGGACTGTAGCCGGCCAGGTGCCTCGGTCCCTGGGACTTTCCCGGCAAGAATACTGGAGTGGGTTGCCATGACCTTCTCCAGGACTAGAGACTCTGCTGGTAATTCTGATGTCCACATGAGTGATCTCCCCTTCTCTGGGGGAGCCTCCCCTCTTTCCTGCTCTCTAACCCCTGGTCCCAATGACCTTATTTTTATGTGATTTCAAACCTGGGCCCAGAGATTGGCTCATGAGATTGGCACATGACCCAGGTTGAAACATCACAACTCTTAGGATTTTCCAAAGTGAAGCTACAGAGATTCACACACTTTCTCGGTTCTGCCTGCATCCCTCTGAGAGTGTGAGCCTGCAGCCACCAGTGCCTCCCTTGAAGAAACAAAGAGGACTCTGATGGTCAAGAGACAGGGAGAATACTCTGATGGCGCTGGAGCCTTGGATCCAGTCTTTCCTCAGGCCAGCTCTATCCCGCCCTCGCACTTCTTACAATTTAGCCATGTGAGTCAATAGATTATGTTTTCTTAGGCAAAAATTGAGATTTTTGTCTCATGCCACCAAAGCCTTCTGACTAAATACATCAATGAAATATTTTTTGTATACTTACCTGAGAGTATACTGGAAGAGAAGGCATGCTGGACTTATAATAATAGAAAGAACTTTGAATTTTACGAGGTATCACATAGTTCTTATTGACCTGTGCTGTTGGGGTAGAATGTGAGAGAGATTTGGCTCAGGACCTAATGGTTCATTCAGCCCAGTTCAGGGATTGGTCAGCCTGCTCCTGGGACCCAAAATGCAGCAGAATTATTTTCATAACCACATTAAGATGCTCTGCTTCACACATTCACCATCAAGTTGTGGGGCTCATCTTCTGTCAACCTTAGGTCCACAGACATGGCTGATCCCTTCCTAGCACTGAATTAATCCTGAACACAAGTGTGGTTAAGTACCAATCCTAAACACTGGCTGCAGATACCATTGCTCCCAGGAACCAGTAAATCATTGAGCTGCAGTAGCAGGAATGAAGAGTGGGGACGTGTAAAGGCCCACAGAACTAGCTTTTAATTTAACTCTGCTGTTTACTGACTCTGTGAATTCTTGAGTGCCTGATTTTTCTCAAAAGTGGGGATAATAATACTTCAACCTTTAGTGCCTTTATAAGAATTAAATTAAGTAACTGTGGAAAAGCATATGGGATACTACCTGCACATCGTTGGTACTTAGTGTGTGGTAGTTGTGTTGATGATGATGGTGGGTAATGATAATGATGGTAACATTTTGACTGTGAAGTACTCTCATTCTTCCCAATAGAGAAATGCAGTGTGAGAAAGTGGTTCTTTTTCTTTAGAGCCACATGATGAATTAGGGTTTCAAATAACTGACTCATTTGAGGAATTCGTGTCTTCTTATGAGCCAGAGTGCTCAAATGATAAAAGTGCTTAGCTAGTTTCATGCAAAAAGTATTAATCTCTATTATCTTGCTTCTGATTTGTTTCTATATTTGAGTTTACAAAACAATATTTAATGGAAGTATACTTTAAAATGTCTTAGACCCTAATTTGGGCTTCCCAGGTGGCACAGTGGTAAAGAATCAGCCTGCCAATGCAGTAGACGTGGGTTTGATTCCTGGGTTGGGAAGATTCCCCTAAAGGCGGGCATAGCAACCCACTTCAGTATTCTTGCCCGGAAAATTCCATAGACAGAAGAGCCTGGTGGGCTACAGTCTGTGGGGTTGCAAAGAGGTGGACAGGACTGAGCATGCATGCACACACAGACCCTAATTTGGGGTGGTACTTTCTTTTCGATTACACTGGAAGCATACTTCTAAATTCTTTCCTTCTTGGTTCTGATTTTTTTCAAAATTTTAAAGTTTTCTTCACAGTTTTCAAAGGTGAGGCACTTTTTCTATTTTAACAAAAAGAAAACTATTGCATCTCCCCAAAGATATGTCTTAAGGAAAAGCAGATCCCTGAGAGGATATTATTAACTGTCTGCTTCTTATAATTGAGGTCTCTTCTCAGAAAACTCTGATGTTTAATCTCAGCTCTCACCAATAACCCTTTCCTCTTTTTGACCAAGTGTTTAATTTCCCTGAAAGATTTTCTCATATTTTGACTATTACTGAGAGGATTTTCATTTTACCCTCAAACCCTTTAATGGCTAAATCTTGCATATCCATTATTTCAAAAAGGGTATTTCTGTTCATCTAAGTAAATAGTTCAAGGATTTGATCTTCTTTTTTCACCTATTATGGCTGAAATGAGAAATTATTTGAAAACTTCTTTTGCTAAGTGACTATCTTATAAAAATCAGGTAAAATTAAACATTTCCAAAAACCCATCTTGGACAATCAATTATCTACAGCAATATAGACTAAAGCATAGATTACTAAAAAAAGAGATACTTCTGAACCTGATTTTGGCCATTCTTTTACTTTCTTCAAAGTGAAATGTATGTGTTTAACCTTCAGTTCAAGTTTTTCTTTCAAACCCTTGAAAACCTTCTAATTTTAGGAAAGCATGAAATATTCATAAGGAGGTAACAGGAGAAAGAAGAAACAGGTGGCCAGGATAACACAAAAGTCTAGGGGTAAAAATTATTGCCATTAATATTTAAATATGTAAGGATATAACTTATATATATGTATATATGTGTGTATATATATACACACATATAATCCAGTATGGATTTTGCCAGATTTTTTCATAGACTTTAATAAGACTTCAACTTATCTCAGTCCTAACCATAAACCCTAGCTGACTCCTAAATCTGTGTTGCTGCTGCTGCTGCTGCAGCTAAGTCACTTCAGTCGTGTCCGACTCTAAGAGACCCCATAGACGGCAGCCCACCAGGCTCCCCCATCCCTGGGATGCTCCAGGCAAGAACACTGGAGTGGGTTGCCATTTCCTTCTCCAATGCATGAAAGTGAAAAGTGAAAGTGAAGTCGCTCAGTCGTGCCCGACTCTTAGCAACGCCATGGACTGCAGCCTACCAGGCTCCTCCGTCCATGGGATTTTCCAGGCAAGAGTACTGGAGTGGGGTGCCATTGCCTTCTCCGAAATCTGGGTTAGGTCCTGTGTATTAAGAATTTGGTTTTATGCAAAGAAAAAGTCTAGCCTTTGCCCTCAGCTTCTGGGGGACACTCTGTCATAGGGGTGTGTTTGTGTAGGGCAGGAGCTAGCCACACTAGGCTTTAGGGTAAGGTTGGCCATATCTAACAACCTTAGGGTTAGGTCTGGTCACAGGAGAAGGCTGTAATTTAGGAGTCACAACCATGTGACAAAGGGTGAGGGGCTCAGATCAGGCAGTATCATTGAGACTGAGCTCACCCACATGGTGATCCGTCAGTCAGTCAAGCATGCCTATGTAATGTAGCTCAGATGAAAACTTTGGACACTGAGACTCAGATGAGCATCTCTGTGGCAGTACTCCACATGCACTGCACATCAATGCATCTTGACAACATGGAGAGTGGGCAGTGAGAACTTTACATTTGAAATCCTGTCAGATGCGGACCTATGTTTCTCTTCTTTTGGTTGATTTTATCTATATCCTTTCCCTGCAATTAAACTCTAACTATGAGAGTAATAGCTTTCTGTGAGTTCTGAGTCATTCTAATGAATTCTAGAACCTGAGGGTGATTTAGAAAAGTTGCAGTTTTCAAGGCCAGTCTTGGGGACTGCACCCGCAAACTGTGAAGTTTGCCTAACTGGGTGGTTCAGTTCAGTTCAGTCGCTCAGTCATGTCTGACTCTTTTCGACTCCATGGACTGCAGCATGCCAGGGTTCCCTGTCTATCACCAACTCCTGGAGCTTGCTCAAACTCATGTGCATCAAGTAGGTGATGCCATCCAACCATCTCATCCTCTCTCATTCCCTTCTCCTCCTGCCTTCAACTTTTCCCAGCATCAGAGTCTTTTCCAATAAGTCAATTCTTTGCATAAGGTGGCCAAAATATTGTAGTTTCAGTTTCAGCATCAGTCCTGCCAATGAATATTCAGGACTGGTTTCCTTCAGGATTGACTGCTTTGATCTCCTTGAAGTTCAACAGACTCTCAAGATGCTCCTTTCTAATTCTCCCACTCTGTAACTGCCTCTGTTATAGCACCTAATACATTGCTGTTTTTTGTTTGTTTTCTAATAATTATGTAATGGCAAAAAAGGCTCAAAGAATAGAAAAGGCTTTGTATTGTGTGGTGGTTTTATTAGCATTAGTCTAGTCTAGTCTGAAAGAGATAGGAATACCAGACCACCACATCTGCCTCTTGAGAAACCTGTATGCAGGTCAGGAAGCAACAGTTAGACCTGGACATGGAACAACAGGCTGGTTCCAAATGGGAGAAGGAGTACGTCAAGACTGTATATTGTTACCCTGCTTATTTAACTTATATGCAGAGTACATCATGAGAAATGCTGAGCTAGATGAAGCACAAGCTGGAATCAAGATTGCCAGGAGAAATATCAATAACCTCAGATACGCAGATGACAACCCTTAAGAAGAACTAAAGAGCCTCTTGATGACAGTGAAAGAGGAGAGTAGAAAAGTTGGCTTAAAGCTCAACATTCAGAAAACTAAAATTATGGCATCTGGTCCCATCACTTCATGGCAAATAGATGGGGAAACAGTGGAAACAGTGTCAGATTTTATTTTGAGGGGCTCCAAAATCACTGCAGATGGTGACTGCAGCCATGAAATTAAAAGATGCTTACTGCTTGGAAGGAAAGTTATGACCAACCTAGACAGCATACTTAACAGCAGCGGCAGACAGCATATTAAAAAGTAGAGACATTTGTCAAGATAGGTCCATCTAGTGAAGGCTATGGTTTTTTCAGTGGTCAAATATGGATGTGAGAGTTGGACTGTGAAGAAAGCTGCGCACCGAAGAATCAATGCTTTTGAACTGTGGTGTTGGAGAAGACTCTTGAGAGTCCCTTGGACTGCAAGGAGATCCAACCAGTCCATCCTAAAGGAGACCAGTCCTGGGTGTTCATTGGAAGGACTGATGCTGAAGCTGAAACTCCAATACTTTGGGCACCTCATGCAAAGAACTGACTCATTGGAAAAGACCCTGATGCTGGGAGGGACTGACGGCAGGAGGAGAAGGGGACGACAGAGAATGAGGTGGTTAAATGGCATCACCGAGTCAATGGACATGAGTTTGGGTAAACTCCAGGAGTTGGTGATGGACAGGGAGGCCTGGCATGCTGTGGTTCATGGGGTCACAGAGTCAGACACAACTGAGCGACTGAACTGAACTGAACTGGACTGAGTCTAGTCTAGTGTTAGTCGCTCAGTCGTGTCCGACTCTTTGCAACTCTAGGAACTGTAGCCCGCCAGGCTCCTCTGTCCATGGGATTTTCCAAGCAAGAATACCGGAGTGGATTGCCATTTCCTTCTCCAGAGGATCTTCCTGACCCAGGAATCGAACCTGGGTCTCCTGCATTGCAGGCAGATTCTTTACCATCTGAGGCACCAGAGAAGACCCCAGGAAAAGCTATACAAGGCTACTAAAAATCATTAAACTGTATGCTTACAGTGGTTGAATATTTTTGGTAGTCAAATTATACCTTAATTAAGCTGTTTAAAAAATACAAGAAGATACTATTTCACTCTCACTAGAATGGCTAAAATTTAAAAGACTAGAAGGACCACCCTGATGATCCAGTGGTTAAAACCCAGCACTTCCAGTGCAGGGGACACAGGTTTGATCCCTGAGTTGGGAAGATCCCCTGGATAAGGGTATGGCCACCCACTCCAGTATTCTTGCCTAAAGAATTCCTTGGACAGAGGAGCCTGGAAGGCTAACAGTCCATGGGGTCGCAGAGTTGGACATGATTGAGCAACTAACACTTCATAGCTATTACTACAAACCAGTTTTAGAATATTTCTATCATTTCCCCAAAGTTTCTTCATGTTCATTGTGATCAGTCTTTTCTCTCACTCTCGGCCCAAGGGAACCACTGATTTGCTTTCTTTCTCTACGAATTTAGCTTCTCTGGCTATTTCATGCAATGGAATCAAATGGTAGTCTTCTGCATCTGGCTTCTTGGGCTTCCCTGATGGCTAAGACAATAAAGACTCTGCCTACAATGCAGGAGACCTGTGTTTGATCCCTGAGTTGGTAAAATCCCCCGGAGAAGGGAATGGCTATCCACTGCATTATTCTTGCCTGGAATATTTCCTGGACAGAGGAGTCTGGGGGGCTATGGTCCATGGAGTCAGAAAGAGTCAGACATGACTGAGTGATTAACACTTTCAATTAATTTTTTTGCTTGTCACAATATTTTTGAAGTTCACCCATGTTGTAGTTTGTATGTCAATAGCTATGGAAAGTCATAATTTCCCCTGATTGCGAGCTAAAAAGTTAATGTGCCACAGTTTCATGGTAACTAACTGAAGACATGTGCCTCCTGGGTCAGGAAGAAAGGACTTCATTACTCACGGAATGAAGGCACAGGAGCTTCAGGTTTGTGCCAATTCCCTGTGCCCCTCCAGTCCCACAAGGGTGATGCAAGTGGGCTTAAGTGTGTGCTGCACAGGCACAGGGTCTATGTTAAAATTGAGGAATCCTGAGCTTAGGAAACCCTAGTTTTTTGTAATGAGCTGTAAGCGAACCTACTCAACTTTTGTCCTGGAGAGATGTTCTTTTTTTAAACTTTTATTGGAGTATAGTTGTTTTACAATGTTCTGTTGGGGTCTGCTGTACAACAAAGTGAATCAGTTGTCCATATATCCACTCTTTTCTAGATTTTCTCCCAAAATTCTCCCAAATTAGATTTAGGTCACCAAAGAGCATTGAGTAGAGTTCCCTGTGCAATATAATGGGTTCTCATTAACTGTCTATTTTATATATAACAGTGTGTATATGTCAGTCCCAATCTCACAATTCATCCCATCTCCTCTTCACTCTTGATAGACATATTTGTTCTCTACATCTGTGACTCTGTTTCTGTTTTTCAAATAAGTTCATCTGTACCATTTTTCTAGATCCATATGTAAGAGATTTTATATGATATTTGTCTTTTTCTTTCTGACTTACTTCACTCTGTATGACAGTCTCTAGGTCCATCCACATCATTGCAAATGGCATTATTTGAGACATTGTCTTTATTAAACTGGACATCAAGCAAATAATTCTTCTGCTGCAAGTTAAGGCACTATCTCAATCTTTCAGTTGTTTGCTAAACAATCATCCTTGAAGAGATGATCTGGAACAAAGGCAATCAGCCTGAGCTCATGAAAAATTGTCTCCAAACAATATGAGTAGTTTTTTCAGTAGTTTCTTCCTTCTTTCCCATGTCTTCCATCTTTCCATCCCCACCCTTCATTTATTTTTTCTTCTTTCCTACCTTTCCTAAATAACATTCATATAAATATTTCTTATATTAAGAAAGAAAAAATATTTTTTATTTTTACCACATTTGTTTATCCTTCATCAGCTGATATTTGGATTATTTCCAGTTTGGTACTATGATAAAGCTGCTATGATTCACAAGGATGTTTTTGTGTAAATGTATGTGTTCATTTCTTTATATTCTTAGGAGAAAATTACTGGACTCTAGGATAACTTTATATTAAACTTTTAAAGAAACCGCCAAACTGTTTCTAAATTGGCTGTATCATTTTACATTCTCATCAGCAAAGTCTGAGTGTTCTGATTTCTATGTATCTTTCCCAGCATTGAGTCTAATCGTTTTGATACTAGCCATCCTAGTTAATGATGTTGATGTTAATATATAAAAATATAATTGGTTTTGGGTGCATGGTTCTTGTATTTTGTGGCTTAAGTCAAACTGTTTCTTAGTTCTGATGGTTTGTTGTAGATTCTTTGAGATTTTATATATACCATATTGTGAATGAAGACAGTTTCACCTATTCCTCTCCAACGTGTATGCATTTATTTATTTAAGTGGTAAAAGGAGAACTCGCCTTCTTCCTGATCTAAGGGGGAATGGATTTCCTCTTTCACCATTAAGTGTAATTGTCCCTCTAATTGGCTTAAACAAACCCCAAGTACAATATTGGACCCAAATATTTTGTAAGTTGGGAAACATCAGAGACTGGAAGGAGAGATAGAGAAGCAGAGGTAGAAAGAAAGGAGAGGCAGAAAAAGAGAAAAGGATGGAGGAAGATACAGATATAGAAGGAAAAGCGTGAATGATTCTTCTGAATGACATCAGCAAAGCTGATTCTGTCAATGGATTGTAACCAAGAGGGCATGGAGGGCTTGGACAGGAAATGATAAAATCCAAGACAATGCCCAGTGGCATTCCATCAGCATACAAAAAAAACTTTATCTCAAGATAAGAATACGTGCTATCTTAAATTGAGAGCTGGGAAAAAGAGGTTCCCTGAACTGACATTATCTGTGTGGAAAATGCTGTTGGAAGGACTTGGGCAGAATGTAGACATGCATTAAGCGAGAGCAAATCCCTTCAGTATGAAAGTAGAGCTTGAAATATTACATTAGCCAAGTATACCAGCTGCCCTGCCCATTAAATATTCATGCTAAAATCCCTGTCAGTCAACAGTTACAACCTTGTCCTTCTCAGACTTACTAAAGTGTTGTGTAGGTTATTCACCAAATTTTAAGGGGAAAGAGACTTGGCTTTTTTTGTCCATGATGATGCCAAAGATGCGTTTAGAATTGAAAATTGAACTGCTCCTTTCCCTGCCTGTCCTTTGACGAAAATGTGTCTGGAAGGTTAGGGGCTGTGGTTGGTTGGTTCTCAAATGTGGCCATCGTGGGAATCAGCTGTGGACCTAATTGAAATGCAAGCTCCTGGGCTGCCACTGTTCCCACCCACCACCATCTGATTCAGTGGGTTGCTGTGGGGCAGGGGGTGTGGGGGTGCAAGGGAGGTAGTGGACACATTTTGATGTATGTGGTCTGCAAGCCATTTCTCGTGAAACACTGGGGGGGTAAAGGATGCTGGCTTCTCAGACAGCCGACATGGTTGCATGACCTTGGAAGCGTTACCTAACTTGTAAGGACCCACATTTTCTCAAACCTGAAGGATGAGGATAATAATAACACCTCCATCCTCAAAGGGCCGTGGTAAGAACAGAATGAGATAATGTGGGTGAAGCACCGATATGAAACACTCAGCAAATGGCAGCTGTTGTCATCCTGAATTCAAGCAGAAATGAATTCTCCAATTCATAATGACTACAAGTGCATCAGCAGGAATGTTAGGCTCCACTGCACCTTACAACTCCGAGGTAAATTGAAATGTAGCAAAGAGTTAAACATCCCCAAAGGTCTCTGGCTTGGCTCAGTGGCTGATACAGGAAGCCATGCTTCCCACAGAGAGGTAGTGGCCTGACCTGTGGGGCCAGGATGCAGTGGTCTATTGGCTAAGTCGGCTTTATAAAACCCTGACCGGGGTGGGTCTGTGTGACCCTAGTCTCCTTTCTCTGCCTCTGTGGTGAAGAGCCTGCAGGGAATGTTAGCGGTTCAGGAAGCTGTGCTGTGTGGAGGAAGGCACACTGACCCAGTTTCCTGTCCTGCCTCTCTCACTTGAAAGACTGTGCACATGTCAGGCCATTTCTGTCAATGTTCGTTTCCTTATCTCCTAAAATAAGGGCAGGCCAGATACTTATATGTGGGCGCTGTGGTTTAGCACTCTGACACACAGCCTCCCTTTTGATTTCCACAGGGCTGTGGATTCCACAAAGCAGGAATTCTCTCCTGATTCACCTGTGAGCAGACTGGGCCCACAAAGGTGAAAGGACTTGTTAGAAATCACAGAGCGAGCCCTCAAGTCAGCCTGATTCTTCCAGTCCGCCCCATTATATTACTCTGCCCTCGCTGCCTACCTCCAGGGGCAGCAACAAGGAATAAAGAAGCTTATGGATGTGAACATTCGTGGCCCACTTTGTGATCTGAAAGCGCTGTGACAGGTCCTGATCAGCTGGAGTCTATTCATAGAGAGCTTTGGACTGACAGGCCAATGTATTTTAGAGAAAGTAATATCAATATGATAAATGCTTAGTATATTGAGAATTCTTCAGAAATCTCTGCCAAGTTTTACATGCAAATGTATGCTTTTCTCGTCGGTGTCATCTTCCTTATTACTAACAATATCATTTATAACACTACACTGGCATACAGTGTCCTGGGGCCTTTTCTATTGTGCTTTACATGGAACATCATGTTTATTTCCACCAATGTCAAGTAAGCATTAAAAACTATCTATGAGAAAAGTACCATTATTACATACACATTGTATAGAAGCAGCTGAGGAACAGAGTTTGAATATTTGGCAACGGTTTATGTGCAACAATATATGAGTTGAGATATATTTAAGTAGTGACACAAAGTTAAAATTTGCAGCCATTTAAAGATGGTAAAGAATCTGCCTGCAATGCGGGAGACCTGGGTTCAATTCCTGGTCCCCAGGTGGGAAGATCCCTGGAGAAGGGAATGGCAACCCACACCCACTTGAGTATTCTTTCTTGGAGAATTCCATGGACAGAGGAGCCTGGCAAGCTACAGTCCATGGGAGGGGTGGTGGGGGGGAGGTGGTCGCAAAGAGTTGAACACAACTGCATGTCGAACACTTTCATTTTCTTTTCAAACATTTATTCGTTTGAATTTTGCCAATTTTCTTTTCCTATCTTACAGTCGGTTTTTTTTAGAGCTGAAACATTTTTCTTGGTCCTTAAGAATTGTGCCTATAATGTCTTGTTAATGTCTTTACACAAGAAAACCCTGTGAGCATGGACATGGGCTTTACATAACAATGAGAGAAGGCCTGGAGACCGGGCAGATGGCACGCTGGCTCACTCTCATGCAAAACAGGATGCCACTGACAGAGCAGCTCCCAAACTGAATCCTTGGGGAAGCTTTAAAAAATACAGATTCTTAGGCCGAAATTCTCCCTATGTTGCAGACTCCACCCCCTACCCCACCTCTCTTCTACTGGACTGGCTCATTTTCCCAAGTCTCTGTCTTAGCAATCACTGTGCTTTGCCCCTCTTTTCAGGGAAGGGTCAGGAGCAGAAGCTTCAGCCACTGTCTTCCCTTAAACTCCATCATTCTTTCTTTCATTATCTTTATTGGATCTCATTGACGTTACTGACCCATTTTTATACTGCCAAATGACAAAACAAAAACAACTTAGTTACAGATGTGATGCCCTTCATTCAAGGGAAAACAATCCATGAACTGCAGGCGTCCAGTGCCTTATAAGCAGTGGAACAATCTTCCCAAGGGATTCTGGGCAAGAACAGGTAGGAGCAGCAACTAGGAAAGAGGGCATGACTGACTAGGAGGTCAGAGATTTCCTTACAAGGCTAGCAAGTCTATTTTCTAGGGCAAGGTAAGCTAGCTAAGGAAAGCCCTAGTGCTCAGCAGTAAAGAGTCTGCTTGTAGTGCAGCAGATGTGGGTTCAACCCCTGGGTCAGCAAGATCCCCTGGAGGAAGAAATGGCAACCCACTCCAGTATTCTTGCTTGGGAAATCCCATGGATAGAGGAGCCCGTGGTGTCGCAAGAGTCCCACACGACTTAGCAACTAAACAGCAACAATAACAGCAAGCTAGCTAAAGTGGAGCTGGAGGACTGTGATTGGTGTTTCCTGTAAATGCAGGGTGACTTAGATTTAGATTTGTGGTGTGAGCTGGGCCACTGGGGCAGCCTCCATTTAGTGAGTCTCAAGTGTGAGTTAACTTTATTAATACATACTGCTGTGTAAGCATAGCCTCAAATCACCCTTCTGATAAGGTTGCTGCTCTCAAGTCCCTGCAACAGAATTCCTGGGGATGTCTTTAGAGTCACTCCTCCCTTGACTTTACTCTGCCTCTAAAATCCACATGTCCTTCCTGTGGGCTCACCCCCGTCTTGGGTTTTTTGTCTAACTCCTCTGGGGTCCACACTCTCCCCATTGCCTCCTCGGCTTCTCTCTCTTGTCTGGCTTTCCACCCTCTGACCACAGACTTGGTGGGGACCCACCTTCTCTTGTTTCCAGTGGGACATATACCAGGACTGTGAGGCAGGTTTTCTGGTGGTGAAATACTTTAGATCAGGTGCAAATTATGGTCCCCACCTGGAACAGCTGCCCTCAGAGCTTACAAGTTTTACCAAATTATTTGGTAAGGAAATTCCTTGATGTTAGCAGGTTTCTTCAAACTATCCCCCCATGACATTCTGAAATAAATTCCTGAGGCATGTAGGCACAGCAGCAGTGATATGTTTTGGTTTAGCTAAGTATTTGTGGGTAGGTGGGAGGAAGGCAGAGGGAGCAGGGCAAGAAAAATAATATTTACTGAGCTGTTATATAAGCAAAGAAGAAGATTTTAGTGTATTAAAAGTACCATAACCTTGCAAGAGACCTGTTATTCGTGTTAGGTAAAAGTCCTGAGATTTAAAGAACTTGAATACTTTGTCCCAGGTCAAACTATACATGAGTAACTGGACCAGAACTAAAACGCACACTTTGGAACTGGCTCCAGATTCCTCGCTCTTTCCATGGGATCACAATTACACCCACTTGAGTATTCTTTCTTGGAGAATTCCATGGACAGAGGAGCCTGGCAAGCTACAGTCCATGGGAGGGGTGGTGGGGGGGAGGTGGTCGCAAAGAGTTGAACACAACTGCATGTCGAACACTTTCATTTTCTTTTCAAACATTTATTCGTTTGAATTTTGCCAATTTTCTTTTCCTATCTTACAGTCGGTTTTTTTTTAGAGCTGAAACATTTTTCTAGGTCCTTAAGAATTGTGCCTATAATGTCTTGTTAATGTCTTTACACAAGAAAACCCTGTGAGCATGGACATGGGCTTTACATAACAATGAGAGAAGGCCTGGAGACCGGGCAGATGGCACGCTGGCTCACTCTCATGCAAAACAGGATGCCACTGACAGAGCAGCTCCCAAACTGAATCCTTGGGGAAGCTTTAAAAAATACAGATTCTTAGGCCGAAATTCTCCCTATGTTGCAGACTCCACCCTCTACCCCACCTCTCTTCTACTGGACTGGCTCATTTTCCCAAGTCTCTGTCTTAGCAATCACTGTGCTTTGCCCCTCTTTTCAGGGAAGGGTCA
The DNA here is from genome assembly GCA_006410675.1 of Oreotragus oreotragus. Classification (NCBI taxonomy): domain Eukaryota; kingdom Metazoa; phylum Chordata; class Mammalia; order Artiodactyla; family Bovidae; genus Oreotragus; species Oreotragus oreotragus. The sequence goes on from SJYX01003836.1 coordinate 104,932, forward strand.
GGAGCAGAAGCTTCAGCCACTGTCTTCCCTTAAACTCCATCATTCTTTCTTTCATTATCTTTATTGGATCTCATTGACGTTACTGACCCATTTTTATACTGCCAAATGACAAAACAAAAACAACTTAGTTACAGATGTGATGCCCTTCATTCAAGGGAAAACAATCCATGAACTGCAGGCGTCCAGTGCCTTATAAGCAGTGGAACAATCTTCCCAAGGGATTCTGGGCAAGAACAGGTAGGAGCAGCAACTAGGAAAGAGGGCATGACTGACTAGGAGGTCAGAGATTTCCTTACAAGGCTAGCAAGTCTATTTTCTAGGGCAAGGTAAGCTAGCTAAGGAAAGCCCTAGTGCTCAGCAGTAAAGAGTCTGCTTGTAGTGCAGCAGATGTGGGTTCAACCCCTGGGTCAGCAAGATCCCCTGGAGGAAGAAATGGCAACCCACTCCAGTATTCTTGCTTGGGAAATCCCATGGATAGAGGAGCCCGTGGTGTCGCAAGAGTCCCACACGACTTAGCAACTAAACAGCAACAATAACAGCAAGCTAGCTAAAGTGGAGCTGGAGGACTGTGATTGGTGTTTCCTGTAAATGCAGGGTGACTTAGATTTAGATTTGTGGTGTGAGCTGGGCCACTGGGGCAGCCTCCATTTAGTGAGTCTCAAGTGTGAGTTAACTTTATTAATACATACTGCTGTGTAAGCATAGCCTCAAATCACCCTTCTGATAAGGTTGCTGCTCTCAAGTCCCTGCAACAGAATTCCTGGGGATGTCTTTAGAGTCACTCCTCCCTTGACTTTACTCTGCCTCTAAAATCCACATGTCCTTCCTGTGGGCTCACCCCCGTCTTGGGTTTTTTGTCTAACTCCTCTGGGGTCCACACTCTCCCCATTGCCTCCTCGGCTTCTCTCTCTTGTCTGGCTTTCCACCCTCTGACCACAGACTTGGTGGGGACCCACCTTCTCTTGTTTCCAGTGGGACATATACCAGGACTGTGAGGCAGGTTTTCTGGTGGTGAAATACTTTAGATCAGGTGCAAATTATGGTCCCCACCTGGAACAGCTGCCCTCAGAGCTTACAAGTTTTACCAAATTATTTGGTAAGGAAATTCCTTGATGTTAGCAGGTTTCTTCAAACTATCCCCCCATGACATTCTGAAATAAATTCCTGAGGCATGTAGGCACAGCAGCAGTGATATGTTTTGGTTTAGCTAAGTATTTGTGGGTAGGTGGGAGGAAGGCAGAGGGAGCAGGGCAAGAAAAATAATATTTACTGAGCTGTTATATAAGCAAAGAAGAAGATTTTAGTGTATTAAAAGTACCATAACCTTGCAAGAGACCTGTTATTCGTGTTAGGTAAAAGTCCTGAGATTTAAAGAACTTGAATACTTTGTCCCAGGTCAAACTATACATGAGTAACTGGACCAGAACTAAAACGCACACTTTGGAACTGGCTCCAGATTCCTCGCTCTTTCCATGGGATCACAATTCCTGAGAATACTATGTATGATCTTTTCAGCCTTCTCAGGTTATCCCATATGTCTGGAATCCCCAAGATGAAGTTTTAGGAGTTTAAACTTTCCCTATGCTGGGCTTTAGTTTAAAATTCCCTTTTCTTCTGGCTCCAGAAACCCCCAAAAGAGATCTTTCCTTTTTGAAATACAGCTTCTCCCTCAGGTGATTTGTGATGTTTGAGACAAAGCATAGCATTTGCCTGGTTCGCAAGCAGGAGTCACTGAGTTCTGCAGAGATCACCTGGGATGGAGTAGCTTGGCATTTCCTGCTGAGGCCTGGATTGGAGCCTATGTTCTGCCACCGGCCGGCTCTCCTGAGCCTCCGCAGCTCGGTGCTTTAGGCCACTGCAGTTGGCTGCAGAGTCTGTTATGGATCTGCTTTTAAATGCTTCTGATTGGGATTTGGGATTTTATAAAAGCTGAATCTGGCAGTTCCTGTTCTTTAAGAGAAGATTGGTTGTTTCGAACCTTCCATAGATCAGAAAACTTTTTCACACTCTAGATTTGTCCGTCATCAACCAAATGAAAATCATGAAAGAGGCTCAAGATTTTAAATGAAAGGAAAGAAAGAGCAAGTCAGAGAGTAATACTAGATTGGGCTCTTACTTTTAGCAGATAATTCCCAGTAATCACATAAAACAAGAATAAGATGCCACAGTTATTAAATGCCCTGAAGGTCTTGCTTTTAATTCCCCTTTCCTTAAAAAGTTATCTGTTCCATATGCACAAACCACTTCCCACCATCCCCCACTCCCTCCATCACCACCCCCTCCCCAGTGCTAGAGAGATTCATTTATTCAAGGATTTATTTAGTGTCAATCAACAGCCCATCTGCCTTGTACCAAGAAAAAAATTTAAAAAGCAAAATATGGTCCCTTTCTGTTCTTTCGACACAGGAATGAACACCCTTCCCCCACACTCTTCACTCACAGCCTCCTTTTTCAATTATTTCTGTGTGTAAAGCAAGGAAATTCTTTGCTTCACCTATCCTTCCTAAGCTCATCAAATCTAGGTTTTATTTCTAGGATTTCTAGGCCCCTAAAATTCACTTTTCCAGAAACTAATAAAGTCTTTGAGGAGCGAGGTTGCGTCCTAGCTGGCATTTTTTAAATCAATCTCTTTGAGAACGTTTTCCAACATGTGAACTGTTTTCAAAAGTCTTTATGACTCTGGATCAACACCAGAATGCTGTCTGCCAGAGGGGGCCCCCAGGAAAGGTTCTTTTCCTTTTGGGGGGTCTATTTGCATGAATATTGGTCAAGAGTTTTGCAAATTAAAATGACAGCCACACTAAGTGGTGATTAAAATCAGAAAATGGATTAACAAAGGCTAAAGTTGAAGTCCATGAAATAAGTGATTTTTGATAAAACAAAAGAGCTAGTTTCCACATTAGTTTCTCTGCTTTTTCTAAACTGACTAGAGTAGAAGCTTCTCTAAGCCACTTTTTCTTTTCTATGGCTTTTGGACACCTGGGGTACTGAATTCTGATGGTGAGTGAGCTGGTGAGAAACACCTGTTGTATGAAATAACGCCCTTGTTTCTCACACAGCATCAGTGGCACAGAGAAGCATTTACCTTTCACTAGATGTGTGTTGGAAATAGCGACAGAGAAGGTAGCAGGTGTACTGCTCTGTCTCAGGACCTTGAGACATTCAAAATTCCTATATGGCCAAGACCTGGAATAAGACCTCACTTTGGTTCAGAAGAACTTACCATCCAGAACCATCAGAGCCTTATTATTACTAAGGTTGCAAGGAAAACTTGAGAGGAGCACAAATGTGAAAACAGGTGTAGTATCAGAACAGACACTGAAAAAGATGGAGGCTAGGGGCAGGGCAGAGAAGGCAATGGCACCCCACTCCAGGACTCTTGCCTGGAAAATCCCATAGACAGAGGAGCCTGGTGGGCTGCAGTCCATGGGGTTGCTATGAGTCAGGCACGACTGAGCGACTTCACTTTCACTTTTCACTTTCCTGCATTGGAGAAGGAAATGGCAACCCACTCCAGTGTTCTTGCCTGGAGAATCCCAGGGATGGGGAGCCTGGTGGGCTGCTGCCTATGGGGTTGCACAGCGTCGGACACGACTGAAGCAACTTAGCAGCAGCAGCAGGGGCAGCAGCAGGGGCAGGGCAGCCTGTGGGTATACAGGAGAGAGCAGAATGATCAGTATTTGTGTTTGCAAGGTCTGGCTGGCCTGAGGACTATCTGCATCAGCAGTTTCCAGGAGGCTTGTTTAAAATGTAGATACCCCAAAAGAACTGACTCAGAGTCTCTGTGGGTGGGCCCTAGATTCCAAAGTTTATATTTTCAGGTATTTGTGATGCACCTTGAAGTTTGAAAATCATTCCTTTAGAGCTGGTGAAGCCAGCCTTACTGGTTACAAATTAGAAAGAGATGATCATTCACTGGTTCTAGTAAGAGAATTCATTGGTTCTAGCAAGGTCGATTCCAGGACTCCTCCACGGATACCAAATCTGTGTGTGCTCGAGCCCCTTATACAATATGACATAGTATTTGCATATAATCTATAAACATCCTCTGGTATACTTCAAATCATCTCTAGATTACTTGTAAACACCTGATACAGTGTAAATGGTATATAAATAGTTGCACCTGCTGGCAAATCCAAGTTTTGTTTTTTAGAACTTTTTGAGTTTTTTTTTTCAAATATTTTCAGTCTGTGGTTGATTGAATCCGTGACGCAGAACCCACAGATACAGAAGGCCAAATGTACTCTTAACTATAGACAGTCTTACATGGGTGCCTGGTTAGCAACCTACACAGAATTACTCGGGCCCCCATCTAATCAGCAGACAGTGGCCACATGGAGAATCCAAATTCTGACCAGCCCTTCTTACATCTCTCCTTCTCCATCTCCTTTATCTCTTTTCTTTCTATTGTATACTGTAAGTAGTTCCAAGACTCTTTTGTTTTTTACCAACCAGTAAAATAGGAAAGCAAATAGACAAAACCAAAAATATTTTGGTGATCAACACAGGGCTGCCTACTTTTAATTTTGCCATGGAAAGACATTGAAAAATAACAACTATCATATATCTTTACCATGCTTATANTATTGTATACTGTAAGTAGTTCCAAGACTCTTTTGTTTTTTACCAACCAGTAAAATAGGAAAGCAAATAGACAAAACCAAAAATATTTTGGTGATCAACACAGGGCTGCCTACTTTTAATTTTGCCATGGAAAGACATTGAAAAATAACAACTATCATATATCTTTACCATGCTTATAGATTTTTTTTTAATTAGCACTAATTTCAAAAAGGAGAAAGGATATGTAAATTAGTTTATGAAATTCACTGTGTTATCATTACTTTTCTCTATGTTTCCATTTTCTAGGAATTACTGGTATCTTTTAACTGTTTTATCCAAGAGCAATGCACTTCACTCATCAGAGTGGATAGAATGAGGGGACAATTAACTAAGAAAAGAATTGCTTTCTTTGCCTAGGAGAGGGAAGAACATTTGAGGAGGTGTGTTCAAGCTGTTACTGAGTGCTAGGAAAAGTCATTTTCCAGAGATGAGATAGTGGGACTGTATGCATGGGAGTTGGGAACGCAAAGTGTGCTGGAAGATAGGAAAGCTGGTGGGTTTCTCAGACTTAGATTGGAGAAAGAGAGAAGTTGAATACAAAAAAGATCTTACCGGTTTTATTGATTGATCACTCTGTACTGGGATACCAAACTCAGTTATGTCCCATTTAATTTTCACAGCAGTCCTACAATATGGAGTTCTACCTGACAAAAAGGTAAACTGAAGCACAGAGAGATTAGATTACTTGTCTAGGATCACAACTTCTAGATCTTCATCCAAGGTCCATAATCTTTCTTTGTATCAACTTTTTCTCTTGGCCTTGAACGACAGGATATTATGTTTGGCGCTTACATGCAGCACTTCCTATGTGCTAAGACCTGCACAGAACACCTTACATCCATCCGTTTACTCTTTAGAATCAGCCAGTGAGGTGGGTACACTTGTTACCATGTACAGATAAGAAACTCAGTCTAGAGAAGTTCATCAGTTTACAGAGCTGGATTTAAACCTAGGACTGTGATTCTGGAGCCCAGGCTCTTAACCACTCCATGGCCTTGAGCTAGGGTCACACAGTCTAGGTACCACGTACAATAATATTTTTTTCCGAATGAAGTCAGTAGCAGATCAAAGAATTCTTTGTTTCTTAGCTCTTTTATCTGTCACATCTTTCTCTCACTTTTCTCCCACCCTAAATATACAACTGTAGTACATTTACTTGATAGACAATACATACCGGAACTCTTTTAGCTCAAACAACTAGCTGTGTTCCCTGGCCAGGAGTAGTGAAGAGACCTGAGTAAGATCCCGGCAATGGTGCTGCTGCTGCTGCTAAGTCGCTTCAGTCGTGTCCGACTCTGTGTGACCCCATAGACGGCAGCCCACCAGGCTCCCCCGTCCCTGGGATTCTCCAGGCAAGAACAATGGAGTGGGTTGCCATTTCCTTCTCCAATGCATGAAAGGGAAAAGTGAAAGGGAAGCCTCTCAGTCGTGTCCAACCCTCAGCGACCCCACGGACTGGAGCCCACCAGGCTCCTCCGTCCATGGGATTTTCCAGGCAGGAGCACTGGAGTGGGGTGCCACTGCCTTCTCCAATTGTCCTCTAATTTTAGCTCTGGAAGTCCTGTGGCCCAGAAACGCCTCACTCCTGGGCATACTAGGTTGACTGGCCACTCCAACAGATGGTTAACACAAGGTCTCTGTTCTTAAGGAGCTCACAGTTCAGAGATGATGGAAGAAAATACATAAAACAATCATGACAGTCCAAAGGTTTTGGTATGGTGTTTCATTCAAGAGGAAATGGCAGCTTGACATCTTTTCTGTGCCCACTAATGCTATAATAGTCAGTGATTTTCATTCATTATAAACTCTGAGCATTAGCTCATTTGGTGGATTGCGCTTTAAAATGGAAATCATGACAATTTATATTTAAGCAAAATTTTGTTTTTATCTAAAATACCCTATCTTTTTCCCCCCTGGAATAAATTCTTTCACTCTGTTAGTGATCCAATCTTTATGATTTTTTGCTTCATTAGTCTGCTGAGTATGTAAGCACTGGCTACACTGTAGTGGAAATATAAGGCAAACCATGTGTGTAATATAAAGTTTTCTAGTGGCCACATCTAAAAAAAGGAAAAAGGAATAGGTGTAATTAACTTTAAGAATATATTTAATATACTTAATGTATTACATATTATTTTAATATGTGATCAATGTTAAAATTGAGATTTTTTTGGTACCAAGCTTTCAAAATTCAGTCTGGTCACATTTGAAGTTCTCAGTAGTCCTAAGTGACTAGTAGTTAGTCTTGGATGCCACAGGTCTATACAAAGTCATGTATAGAATACAATTAGTTTGATAATTAAAGTCAAAACTCTTTGCCTAAATTAATGGACTATTTTGAAGGAAAATGCTTACTTCTGCCTAGGTTTTGGACTCCTTAATAATATAGACCATCCTGCCACTGATCCCTACGTTCCTACTGAACTGAACACAGATTCTAAGCACAGGAGCAGAAGCACATCTGAAGAAGACCTGTAAGCGGGGAACTGTGTCTTCTTTCTTAACTGAGGGAGCCCTGCTGAACACATTGCGAAGACACCATTCTTAGATCTGATTTTGAAACAGCCCCAGGTGTTTCCAGTTATGTCCAAGTCCATGGGGTATCATGAAGTTTGCAAAACTAATATAATTTACATTCCTGGATTTATAAAAAGCAGTTATTGTACGTGCCTCACGGTACACTCTTGATGGGAAGGGGAAGAATTGTGAAACCCAGCACACAATGAGCCAATGTTGTAATTCCCCAAAGGCTGCAAAACACAAACAAAAACAATGCAAGAGAAATGATAAAAACACTATGAGAAAACACTGAGTTGGTGTTTAGAGAACCCAGTCCTGTCTCTCTGCATGCTTTGTCAAGTGACGTTGCTGCTGCTGCTGCTAAGTCACTTCAGTCGTGTCCGACTCTGTGCGACCCGATAGACGGCAGCCCACCAGGCTCCCCTGTCCCTGGGATTCTCCAGGCAAGAACACTGGAGTGGGTTGCCATTTCCTTCTCCATGACATATCTATGCGATGCCAAATGAACACTCCACTTTTCCTTCAATTAAAACATTTTTTGACACTCTCCTTGTTGGCCATAAGCATTTCTGCTACTTTTGCTCATTGAACCTCAAAATGACTGCACTCACACTCTATTTTTTCATTATTCATTCATTTTGCAAACATTTACTGAGGCTTCCTATGTTTCCAGCATTAAGCCAGGCACTGGGGTTGAGGGAGGAATTACAAAAATGCTCAGCATCTAGTGGGGTGAGATCAAGAAGCAAAGAGTTGCAGAGTGTTTGTTTGTGGAAGCAAGTTCTCACAAAGCGTTAAGTGAACCCAGCTAGAGAGCTATGAGGTCAGTTCTGGATCTGGTTGGGTAAAGGATTAGCCTGGGCGGGGAGGGCTGTGTGGAGCAGGATTACTTGATCTAGTTGGAAGGGTGGGGAGGAAGTGGAATAAGCCTCTTAAAGCAAATAGCCTGAGCCAGGGGAACAAATGTGTTGAAGTTCTACCAATTAACAATGTTGTTGCCAGTCAATATCTCAGCAGCCTGTGGTTGGACTGGGACTCTCAAAGGTACCAGAAGCAGACAGGGCAGGGATGATCCTGGATGAGAAACAATTTTTATTGACTTCGACACATTTTCTCCTCAGTTGGACTTGACCTGTCATTCAAAGTAATCTCAGTGAAACTTTGGCACCATTCCTCCCTTCCTTTTATTTAGGAAGAAATTATTCATCCAATAATTTGAACTCTTACTAGATACCAGGTGTAGACTGGGACTGCTGCTGCTGCTGCTGCTTGATCGCTCATTCCTGTCTGACTCTTTGTGACCCCATGGACCATAGCCCTCCAGGCTCCTCTGTTCATGGGATTTTCCTAGCAAAAATACCAGAGTGGGTTGCCATTTCCTCCTCCAGGGGATCTTCCCAACTCAGTGACCAAACCCAAGTCTCCTGCTGTGCAGGTAGATTCTTAACCACTGAGCCACCAGGGAAGCCCAGACTGGGACCAGACATAGGAAAATATGACATAATCATTTGCCCTGGAGCTAGGGCGTGGGGGAGGTCACTTGTAGGCACACATATTCGGATATGGTATCAGATATATTCAGGAGGGGCTTCCATGGTGATTCAGATGATAAAGAATCCACCTGCAATGCAGGAGACCCCAGTTCAATTCCTGGGTCGGGAAGTTCCCCTGGAGAAAGGATAGGCTACCACTCCAGTATTCTTGGGCTTCCCTGGTGGCTCAGACGGTAAAGAATTCACCTGCAATTTGAGAGACCTGAGTTTGATCCCTGAGTCAGGAAGATCCCCTGGAGAAAGGAATGGCAACCCACCCCAGCATTCTTGCCTAGAGAATCCCATGGACAGAGGAGCCTGGCTGGCTAAATACATGGTCTTGCAAAGAGTTGGACATGACTGAATGACTAACACTTCAACTTCCACAGCTCCTGGGAATTGGGGCATGACATATATGGCAGACACTATACAATTTTGCTTGGATTTTGAGGGCCAAGAAGACACCCCCGCCGCCCTGCCACCACTGTCATTCAGTAACACCAGGATAAAATGCATGACTGGAAGCCGATGACCTGTGTTCTCACTCTGCAGCAATGATGTATGTGTGTGTGTGTCTGTGTGTGAAGGAGAGAGAGAGAGAGCTAGAGCCAGTCAAGTACACGTCAGAGTGATGGGAAGGGTCCATATAGCAGTGCCTGTTCTCTGATCCCGAATCAGACCTTCTTTTGGAACTGGAGTGTCCTTAGACATCCCTTTGTCTTTTTTTAACAATTCCTCCCTCAGTGACTAAACAGTCTGAGCTCCAGACGCACATACTGATGCGTTACCGAGCGCTGTGAGCTTATCCCGTGTTTCCCTGGCCCCCTGCGTCCTTCTTTCTATCATGCTGCCTTCTGACCAGCTCTGTGAACAAGCAGGCAACATGGCTCTAGACACAGGAAGACCTTACTGGAGTTCACCTGTAGCAAGTTCAGCATCACAGGCTGAAGCCCTCTGCTTTGCTGGAATGCCCTGCATCCTCACTTATGGCCCCACCTCCTCTGTCTAGAGAGTCCCCTCAGTCTTCCTCATCAGGGCAGTATCCCAGCCCTGGCAGTCAGGGGATGCACTGTTACTGTTGACTGACTGAGCGGCTGAGATGTAACTCCATCCAACTGCAGTCATACAATCCCAGACTGAGGTCACCAGAAGCTCTTGGCGGCAGCTGCAATAGTGGCAGCAATGCCTTGTATTTGGATAGCTCTTTGCTATTTCCAAATCCATTAGCCTGCTTGGCCCCATTCAATCTCAGGTACCCTTACAGGATGAACCTTAGTCTGAGAGTAAAGGAAACCTGAAAAATTGTGGACTCTTCTCTGGCACTTTCATTCAGGCCCACAATGCCTGAAATACCAGTAAGTTGCTGCATGTTATATAAACTCTGAGGGAGTGGCATCATTAACCTCAGAACAAGAGTGATTCTTAGATACATAACATTAAAGGGGCTGTATTTCCCACTTTTGTCTATGGAACTGTAATTTATTTAATTGGAGTTTTTCCTGGATACTCAGCCCAAACCTTAGTGGGTATTTGGTGAGTAAATGCAACTTTTTTACTAGCCTCTTAGTCTGAGAATGGAACAGAAAGTGGGGTTTATACCTTCCTCACATCTGACTTCCTCAGAAAGGCTACTTCCTCATGGCTGAGGGGAAGGACCACATCTGTGCTAATCAATTCTGCAATCCTAGGACCAAGCATTTTCAGTGGATGAATAGATGAATGGAAGGATGCACGGACTGATGAAACTTCAAAGAATTTGCCCACGTTAGCGAAGTTTTGAGTTCTCCTTCTTTGTCATTCCGGTTGATTACTTCATGTGTGTGTGCAAGCTCAGTTGTGTCCAGCTCTTTGTGACCCCATGGGTTGTAGCCCACCAGGTTCCCCTGTCCATGGAAGTTTCTAGCAAGAATACTGAAGTGGGTTGCCATTTCCCACTCCAGGGCATCTTCCCGACCCAAGGATTGAACGCACATCTCTTAGGTCTCTTACATTGGCGGGTGGATTATTTACCACTGAGCCACCCAGTAAGTCTGATTTCTTCATAGAAGAGTATTATAATGAGCAGGGCAAAAAAAAAGACTGAATTCATGGATACAGAGAGCGGTTTAAAAGCCTGGCTAGCAGGGAATTTCTCCACACACACAACAAAGAATCTAGGGGAAAATAAATTTTGAAAATACACATGCATTTTTTTTCAGGACCAGTTACTTCATCTTACTTTATTCTCAAAAAAAGCATCCTGATAGGAGGAGCGAAAATTAAGTGGCCATTTCCCTGCATAGTTTATTTTACTGAGGACATCCCATGCATCACCTCATTTAAAATTCAGGCCAACACTATTAGTATCTCCATTTTACAGATGAAGAAACTGAAACTTCAAGAGATGAAACAAGATGTGACAGTTGCAGGAACCGAACCTAATTCCAGAGAATATGTTCTGCACTCTGTGATTTACATATGGAGGTTAATTTGATTTTCTTTTAGAGAGATGAAGAAACTGAGCCTTATGAACTTGAGAATCCTACTCAAGCCAGTAAATAGTAGAACCAGGACTCAAACTTAAGTTGGCTTTACTTTAAATCCTGTCCTCTTTGCAACTCTCCAAACTCTCTTCTTTGATATGCTCAGTGGCTTCAAGGCAGACCACCAAAAGTGACTTTAGATGGATACAGAAATAATATTTTTGACCTGAAACTGATATACATTAAAAGAAAAAAACCCCAAACCAAAAAAAACACCAAGATTTCCCTAACAGAAAATAGAATCAGATCCCTGTCAGATAATTTTAATTAAATATTATTTAAATTTTAAAAAAAAACCTTATTTTATTGAACAAGCATTTCATGGTCTTGGTATAGAGCTATATGAAAGGATGTATAGTGAAAAATAGTTCTCCTCTCCCTCCGTTACCCAGTTGCCCTCCCATGGAATATGTGTGGGGTACAAACCTGACTTCTCTCCACCCCCAGTCCACATACACTGCCTAAGAGCAGGGGGAAGGGAGAGAGAGAAGGAGAGGATAAAGGCAATGGAATGAATGGCATTTGCCCCTACTGGCCACCACAGGAGACAGGAAGTTAGAGGCCAGTGTAACTATTGGAAGGATACTGGGTCCTTCTCCCTGTCCCTCCCTCTCCTCCCCCTCCCCAGCTGCTGCAATAGAGAAACTGGAAAATCCCATGGATGGAGGAGCCTGGTGGGCTCCAGTCCATGGGGTTGCTAAGAGATGGACACAACCAAGCAACTTCACTTTCACTTTTCACTTTCATGCATTGGGGAAGGAAATGGCAACCCACTCCAGTGTTCTTACCTGGAGAATCCCAGGGACGGGGGAGCCTGGTGGGCTGCCGTCTATGGGGTCGCACAGAGTTGGACACGACTGAAGCGACTTAGCAGCAGCAGCAGCAGGTTTGTTCCAGTGCTGAACTTAGGAGTATCCAGAGGCCATGCCCCTGGGAACTGGGAATGTTGGCATGCTCCTGATTGGCTGTGAGTCACCTAGAGGCCCAAGCCCATGGGACACAGAGGAATAAGAAGGCTGAGGCTGTGTGATAATAGTAGCTGACCAATTGGGTGGGAAACAAGTCTCTTCTGGGGACATTTTGGGGCTGTGAGCTTAGGTCACACTTTTAAATGAGTGGAGGTGATCAAGCAGTAGACAAGGCCTGTGATAACATTACCACTCAGTGAGTGCCTGTTGTAGGATGCTGGGAACTGCTGACTATGTGAAGCATCACCATTTCCTCATTTCAGCCAAGCATGTTGTTATTGTTCAGTTGCTAAGTCATGTCTGACTCTTTGCAACCCCATGGTCTGTAGCCCACCAGGCTCCTTTGTCCATGGGATTCTCCAGGCAAGAATACTGGAGTGGGTTACCATTTCTTTCTCCTGGGGATCTTCCCAACCCAGGGATCGAACCCATGTCTCCTGCATTGGCAGGTGGATTCTTTACCATTGAACCATCTACACACACACACAATCAAGCATGGGAACCCCTCAAAGCACGATCGCTTTGGCTGGCCCAGTTATTACCTTGCTGAGGACTGGTGAAAGTGGAGGACAAAAATAAGTGGGGAAAAAAATAAAGGAAAGAGGTCTTGCCTCGTTCCAGATTGTGTGTATCCTGAGAGCAGGAATGCTTGATCCCTGTAGTTGCAGTAGAAAATATCCTGTCAGTGTCACTGGTTGCTGCTGTTGTTTTTGTTTGCCAACCTTGAAGAAGCCAAGACAATTTTATCCAAATCCTTGGCATTCACAGATGAAGAAACTGCAGGTGGACTGAGGGTGTAGTGACATGCCCAAGGTCTCACAGTCAGTACCAGCATCACCCAGCTGAAAGACCTACTGGAGACCCATCCGGCTGGCCAGTGGACGGTGTGCACCCACACTTGGTCACAGGCTAACGAGAGTGTTCCCCACGACCCTGTTAGTGCTTGCCAGCATGTTCTTTGCCTCTGAGGTCTATGGCTGGAAAATCAGGTTTTTCAGGTCTAAAAACACTACAACGCATTCTTCATTTCCCCAGCAGTGCCTCAGAGGCCTCAGGAAATTGATCTATGATAGCCAAACTCTCTAAGGTTGATTTGTAATCAAGGAAGCTAATAATTTACAAGGGGGATGCAGTCTACTCCAGAATCTCTTTACCTGGCAGTAGGCCTCCTTGTGAAAAAATTATAATAATAATAATAGGAAAATTGCTTGATACAGCAGGAAGAACAGGCCTACTAAATTTTACTCAATATCGGGCCTTGGAAAATCTACTGTTATCCTTCTGGCCTTCTTTTCATGGAAAGAGTTGCATCTTGGGTTTGAATTTTAGCTCTGACATTACTAGTTGTGTGACTTTGTCTAGCTGTTTGACCCTTCTGAGACTTCATCTCTCCACAGGTCCAAAGGGGTTACCTACTAACTATACCATCTACTTCTCTTGGATGGTACTGGATGCTCTGAGATTTGGGTTCTCAAATACTGTTAAGTGGATGATAATTTTCACCTTTCCTTGCTCAGTTCAGTTCAGTAGCTCAGTCATGTCTGACTCTTTGTGATCCCATGAACCGCAGCACGCCAGACCTCCCTGTCCATCACCAACTCCCGGAGTCCACCCAAACCCGTGTCCATTGAGTCATCCAACCACCTCATCCTCTGTCATCCCTTTCTCCTGCCCTCAATCTTTCCCAGCATCGGGGTCTTTTCAAATGAGTCAGCTGTTTGCATCAGGTGGCCAAAATATTGGAGTTTCAGCTTCAACATCAGTCCTTCCAATGAACACCCAGGACTGATCTCTTTTAGGATGGACTGGTTGGATCTCCTTGCAGTCCAAGGGACTCTTGCAGTCCAAGAGTCTTCTCCAACACTACAGTTCAAAAGCATTAATTCTTTGGCGCCCAGCTTTCTTTACAGTCTAACTCTCACATCCATACATGACTACAGGAAAAACCATAGCCTTGACTAGACGGACCTTTGCTGACAAAATAATGTCTCTGCTTTTTAATATGCTGTCTAGGTTGGTCATAAAAACATATAATGCAGTGAGTTTTCATCATGCCAAATTCACTGAAACATGTGATGTTAAAACGGGCTTTATTTCACCAAACGGTGGTGATAAGAGACCATCTTTTAAAAGATGTTCTTAGTTAGCTGTAGAAGAAGCTGGGCTCTCGGTCTAGTCACATGGGATTTGTACCTGCATCTTTAGGGCTATTGGATTAAGTGACTGCAGAAAAATAAAATGGTATATACCCTATTTTGCTTTCAGGTCTTCTGCTTGGTTAGTGATTTCAGTGACTATAGAGATAAAAACTAAAATTCCTAAAACAGAAAATTTTAAATTCCTGCTATTCAGTCTCAAACTTCTAATTTGTCTCAAGAGAGAATGTTTGTATTTGGTGGTACCCAGGTTTCTGTGGCATTTTCTTCGCTATGTGCCTACCACATCTACCTTTATTTGCCTTTATATGAATATTCCAGTGTCTGGTGATCTGGGTTTTATGTGAGACTGTTAATGGAGATTCTTTTACTGTCTGATCCATCCCTGGTGGTTCAGACAGTGAAGAATATACCTGCAATGCTGGAGACCTGGGTTCAATCCCTGGGTTGGGAAGATCCCCTGGAGAAGGGAATGGCAACCCACTCCAGTATTCTTGCCTGGAGAATTCCATGGATAGAAGCTATGGTCAATGGGGCTGCAAAGAGTCCGACACAACTGAGCAGCCAACACTTACCACTTATTTATTAATGGAGATGCCGATATTATGGCTGAACTTGGTTGGAGTCCCTCATTTCTGTTGGGAGTTTTGTCCTAGAGGTTTGTCCAAGAGAAAAGAACTTTGGAGACAGCACAGCAGTGTTTCAGTCTGCTCATGGATCAGTAACTTCCAGAACCGTCGGGGGTGTGTTGGGGTTGGGGATGGGGTGAAGCTGCTGAGGAAGGCTTCAGCCTGTGGCTTTATGTGAAGAGAAAAAAGACAGTGAGAGGAATGAAGGGAGAGCAGAGGGGATAATTATTTGAGTGAGGCAGGCTCTTGAAATAAAAAAAATCCATATGGCCTTCTAGAAAAAAAAAAAAAACAGTTAAAATTTGAGAGCTAGATTGTGAGCGACACCTGTTGTGTTTAGAGGCAGAGTTATTTAAGTACCAGCACCCTGGACTCCATTTCCGGTGTGCACACAAGCTGTTATTCTGCTCTGGAAACTTGAGCAGAGAGGAAGGGAGAAGGAAAAAACAGTCTGGGTGAGCTAACTAAACCCAAGCTTGGACAGAGGAGGGCGCATGTCTGGCTGTTGCTGCAAGCCTCAGGTAACTGGTAACTTCCGTGAGATCGCGCTGGGTTGGGACCCTCATTCCATTTTTCATCCTTGTAAGACAGGCATCTGGTTGGTTCCCTTCAGTGTTGTTTGTTGTCATTATTATTGTTTAGTCCCTAAGTCATGTCCAACTCTTTTGCAACCCCATGGACAGTAGCCTGCCAGGCTCTTCTGCCCATGGAATTTCCCAGGCAGGAATATTGGAATGGGTTGCCATTTCCTTCTCCAGGGTATCTTCCTGACCCAGGGATTGAACCCAAGTCTCTTGCATTGCAGGCAGATTTTTTTCCTGCTGAGCCCCTAAACTGAAGTTTTCACCCTGTCCACAAGCTTACAAAAGCTTTTTTGTAACCTATAGTTATAGACTATAATTGTCTTGATTCTTGTGAATCGAAAATTTCATGTAAATCGAGGGAGGCTGAAAACACAAGCAGGGCCCTTCTGGCAGCTTTCTGGGCTGTCCTGTCCTTGCAACAGCTGCGAAGGAAGGCTATGCCAGAAATCTGAGAGTGTTTGCAAGCCTGGTTTGGGAAGATTCACAAAGGATATAGGTCTGTCGTAGTGATAGTTGGAAAGTCTTGGTGATATTTTGTGGTGGAGGTGGTGGTGAAGGCAGGTATCAGTCACTGATGTGCATAGGAGGTGAGGTTAGCTCCAGCTGTGTGCTCAGAGGAAAGGAAAGTTTAGAGTACCGTCACCTTTCATCTGCACCAGCCTCCTAATTAGCTTTCTTGCCTTGGTGGCACCAAACCCACGCTGCTGGCTCACAAAGTTGATTGTGTGTGTCTCATCCTAACTCTTTGTTTGGCACATCAAATTGATAAGCTTGAAACTGGCCTTGGTGGGGGAATTTACGCTATAGAAATTGTCAAGTACCAGAAATCAAGGCTTTTGTTTTGCCCCGAAGATCCGATTCATCAGCATAGCACCTTGCTGCTTCCATTCCTGTCCCCCTATATCCATTTCCTTCCATAACTATAGTGTTTCATCAACAGATAGAGCTGATTATTGTCACCTGCGGTTTAAAACATCCATTTTAGGAAATTCCCTGGCAGTCCAGTGGTTAGGACTCCACACTTTACCAGCGAGAGTACAGCTTCAATACCTGTTTGGGGAACTTTGTAAGCTGTGTGGCATGGCCAAAAAAATTAATAAGTAAATGAAATAAAGCACCTAGAGTCTTGTGGTTGCTCTGAAAATGCCCACAGTCTTTATCTTAGCTTATGAGGCCAGTCTGCACAGTGTGGCCCCTACAGGTGTCTCCTGCCTTTTCTTGCACTAGACTTCACTTTACTTTATGTGCTCCATCAGTTCTTCCAACAGAGCTTCTCATTACAAGTTCTAAGCACAAGCTCTTTTTATTGCCGTGTTAAGAGCTATTTGCTGCTCACCAGATATCCACAAACTTCCTGACATTTCCCAGCCCACTTGCAGTTGGGTGGGGCCATGTGATCAGTTCTGCTGAGTTAGCTGTGAGTTGAAGTGACACGTAGCAGAAGAGTCAGGAGCTGACGTGCCATCATCCAGCATTCTCTTCTACAGCTGCAGTCATGGAGGCCATATGTTGAGACAGCAGAACCACAGGCTGGAGGAACCTGGTTGCTGAGTCAGCACATGGAGAACAGCTGTCTTTAGAGAGCTGCCTGGTTGTCTGTGCCTGTCAAGGAAATCAACATTTGTTCTGTTTAGCCACTGAGATTCAAGACAATTTCATTACCACAAGATAATTTAGTCCAGCAGTTCTCAAACATTCGAGTCTCAGGACCACTTTAAAGTCTTAAAAAGTACTGATAATCCTAAAGAGCTTTTACTTCTGTGAATAACATCCTGTAATATTTCCATATCAGATATTAAAACTGAGACTTTGAAAAAAAGTTTTTAATATGTACATATTAATTCCTTTTAAAATAACAACAATAAAACCATTATTTAACATAAATGACAAGTTTTATGAGAAATAGCTAGCTTTCAAAGGAAACTAGGAAGAATGATCCTATTTTACTTTTTTACAAATCTCTGAATTAATTGAAGAAGACTGGATTCTCATATCACTCCTGCATTCAATCAGTTGCAATCCATTCTGTTGTGTTGTGGTACAAGAAGAAAATCTGGCTGCACACAGATAATGTAGTTTCAAACAGGTGTATTTTAATAGTCTTTTTTGATTATTGTGAATATTCTTTTTGGATACTACATCAAAATTTGACAAGTGGTAGTTTTTAAAAAGCTAGTCATAACATGGACTCTGCAACAATATCAATGATCTTTTCATACTCTGTTAGCGTTAAAATCCATTAGAGTATCTTGCACTTTGAATGGATCATTCAGCCATGCATGATTTGGTGACCTTATGCACTAGTTACATGGGAAAAATTGGTTCATTGACTTATATAGACATTCCAAATGTTGACATACTTCATTATATAATATATTTTAAAATCATATTAATTAGTATCATCATTCATCACACCAGAGTCTTTAAGTATTAGGAAACTGTCAAGCTCATAACAGTGGCTGCAAGTTTTCTAAAATTCTAATTTTTGTTTGAAAGCTTGAATTTTATCTTTGGCAACAAACACTGTCAGTTATTTTCCCTGAAGTGACAGATTCACTTTATTCATTCTCAAAAAAAAAAAAAAAAAAAAAAAA
>SJYX01003836.1:124504-143988 GCA_006410675.1 Oreotragus oreotragus
TCCATCACCATCTCCCGGAGTTCACTCAGACTCACGTCCACCGAGCCCGTGATGCCATCCAGCCATCTCATCCTCGGTCGTCCCCTTCTCCTCCTGCCCCCAATCCTTCCCAGCATCAGAGTCTTTTCCAATGAGTCAACTCTTCGCATGCTGCTGCTGCTGCTGCTGCTGCTAAGTCACTTCAGCCGTGTCCAACTCTATGCGACCCCATAGATGGCAACCCACCAGGCTCCCCCATCCCTGGGATTCTCTAGGCAAGAATACTGGAGTGGGTTGCCATTTCCTTCTCCAATGCATGAAAATGAAAAGTCAAAGTGAAGTTGCTCAGTTGTGTCCGACTCTTCGCGACCCCATGGATTGCAGCCCACCAGGCTCCTCCGTCCATTGGATTTTCCAGGCAAGAGTACTGGAGTGGGGTGCCATTGCCTTCTCCAAACTCTTTGCATACTAGAACTCAATCTTACTTGACTGAATAAATGTTTTGAAAAAATCACGTGAAAAGGCCTAGTGGAGGCTCCTGTTCATTTGGGACTAATTTGAATGACTCTGGGACCTTGACTAAACTTTCACTCACCCCTGTTTCCCCATAAACAGGTTCCATATTAAAAAGATAGCAGGCCTGTGACTGGTACCTAAAATATCTATGATCAGCTGTTTCCTGTTTCTAAAAAAGTCCTGTGTGTGTACCCATGTAAAGACACTAATAATATTTGACAATATTATACAGATCTATGTTTTTATCTTATCCCATGAAACCTTTAATAAGAGTTGCTAATAATTAAAAGCTGATTTCAGTACTAATGCATTTGCTTCCCTGGTGAAGACTGGTAAATTTTTCAAGGATAATGATCATTTTTTTCGCCTCCTTTCTCTCTACAGTGTCCAGCCCAGCACCTGGCATACAGAAAACATTCAGTAAATGTTCATTAAATTGTCATATGGCTAGAAGTAAAGCAGTGTAGCAGAAAAAAGCAAAGGCAAAGGACTTGGGTTGGGAGCTGCCCGAGGATTATTTAACCCCACCATCTTCCCTGTCCAGGAGGACGTTTAGGTACAGCCTAAACATCTGCTGTTGTGGCTACTGTTGGCCACAGTTAGCAGCTCTTAGACCCATCTCCTTTCTATTCTGTATTCAAGATGTCCAGGGCCAAACCACCCCCACCCTGCTGGAGACGGGTAGGGGCCACTCCCATGGTTCTCAGCCTGTGCTGTACATTAGGTCCTCCCAGCAAGCTTGTGGAAAAATACCATTTCTCTAGGAAGGGCCCCAGGTATCAGTATTCTGAGCAACTACCCTTGTGATTCTGATACGCAGCCAGGATACAGACCCATAGAGGCAGACAAGAAGGACACTCAAGTGCTCATGGGGCTCCCCCTACTTTCATGGGAATAACTTGAAAACCAGGTAATGAGTCCCTGAGAAATTAACCTATGGCTGTGGGCCGCCATGATGGCTGTCACCGCTGGAGAAGAGTGCACGGGACCGGAAGCAGCTCCACGCCTGACTCCTGAGCCGTGGGCCCGCCTCTGAGTGGTCTCAAGCTCATGCTGCTTAAGTCCCCCTTGAGCAATCGAATCCCTTTTTAAAGCACTGTGGTCTCAAAATCTGTTTTTCACACCTTCCAGCTACTTGAGCCAGAGGCAAGTGGAGTGGCATGACGCCCTAGAAAGACAGGTGTGTGATTAAGTTCCACTTATAGAGAAATTCCCAGGGGAAGTCATGTGCTGACAGTACTGGGAGTGGGACTTATAATAAGCTCTTGTTTATAGTTCAGTTAGAGTTCAAGNAAAAAAAGTTTTTAATATGTACATATTAATTCCTTTTAAAATAACAACAATAAAACCATTATTTAACATAAATGACAAGTTTTATGAGAAATAGCTAGCTTTCAAAGGAAACTAGGAAGAATGATCCTATTTTACTTTTTTACAAATCTCTGAATTAATTGAAGAAGACTGGATTCTCATATCACTCCTGCATTCAATCAGTTGCAATCCATTCTGTTGTGTTGTGGTACAAGAAGAAAATCTGGCTGCACACAGATAATGTAGTTTCAAACAGGTGTATTTTAATAGTCTTTTTTGATTATTGTGAATATTCTTTTTGGATACTACATCAAAATTTGACAAGTGGTAGTTTTTAAAAAGCTAGTCATAACATGGACTCTGCAACAATATCAATGATCTTTTCATACTCTGTTAGCGTTAAAATCCATTAGAGTATCTTGCACTTTGAATGGATCATTCAGCCATGCATGATTTGGTGACCTTATGCACTAGTTACATGGGAAAAATTGGTTCATTGACTTATATAGACATTCCAAATGTTGACATACTTCATTATATAATATATTTTAAAATCATATTAATTAGTATCATCATTCATCACACCAGAGTCTTTAAGTATTAGGAAACTGTCAAGCTCATAACAGTGGCTGCAAGTTTTCTAAAATTCTAATTTTTGTTTGAAAGCTTGAATTTTATCTTTGGCAACAAACACTGTCAGTTATTTTCCCTGAAGTGACAGATTCACTTTATTCATTCTCAAAAAAAAAAAAAAAAAAAAAAAAAAATCCTGCCAAGAACCCAAGATGGAATAACCATAGTTTGTCAGTAGTTCTTTTTCAAGTAAAAACTGTGTTCCATGATAAAAGCAGCCAGTTCCATTTACAACTCTAAAAATCAAACAAGTGCTTTTCCTCTGAACAGTCAGGGGAGTTCCGTATGCAGTTAGGAGTGCTTTGTGCGTACTCCCCATTTGTCACAGTGACTATTGAAAAGATGTGTACTCAAGAATAGTGATTTAATAAAAGGAATCACTTTTACTGCCTAATTAAAGGCATTTCTAAATAAAGCTGACTCCTCTCGTCCCCACAAGTGCATGGAAAAAGAATGCAGTGGCTATGAGTATAGTCTGACGCCACTGCCTCAGTTTGTGCTAAGGGCTCAGCAGGGCTACCCTCCAGTGCTTTTATATCATCACTGCAAATGTCAACCCAGCTGAAAAGGGTCAATAACCTCTTCATGTATTTATGAATTATAACATTGGCCTTGAGGAACCTCTGGAAGGATCTCTGGTGCCCACAGTAGAGTGAAGACTGCACTCTGAGAGCCGCAATCCAGCCCGTTCTTGGTAATTCACTCCTACTTTTCCTTCTGGCTAGAAAATACTCCCTCCCCCACCTCATTCCCAGGCCATCACTCTGTAGATATGATGCCCAGGTTCATGACCAAACTCTCAGGGATCCTTCTTTGACTTCCTAGGTCTGTTTCTCTTTTAACATTCTCACATACCTCATGTACACCTCCGCTTGTGCTGTGCTGTGTCACTCAAAGTCGTGTCCAGCTCTGCGACCTCGTGGACGGCAGCCCGCCAGGCTCCTCTGTCCATAGGGAGTCTCCAGGCAAGAATACTGGAGTGGGTTGCCATGCCCTCCTCCAAGGGATCTTCCCAACTCAGAGATCGAACCCAGGTTTCCCACTCTGCAGGCGGATTCTTTACCGACTGAGCCGCCAGGGAAACCCATACACCTTCACATCCGTCTTCCTTGCTAGATTTTAAGCACTGATAGAGTAGGGATGGGCTTTAGGCACTCATTATTATATTTTCAGTGTCTGGCGTGGTGTCTGGTACATTCAGTTCAGTTCAGTTCAGTTCAGTTCAGTCGCTCAGTCGTGTCCAGNCTTTGCAACCCCATGGACTGTAGCCTACCAGGCTCCTCTATCCATGGGATTTTCCAGGCAATAGTCCTGAAGTGGATGGCCATTTCCTTCTCCAGGGGATCTTCCCAACCCAGGGATCGAACCCGGATCTCCTGCATTGTAGACAGACGCTTTACTGTCTGAGCCACCAGGAAAGTGGACATACCTCATACCTGTGGCTGATTCGTGTTGATGTAAGGCAGAAACCAACACAATGTTGTAAAGCAATTATCCTCCAATTAAAAATAACTTTAAAATTAATTTGAAATCAACCTAGGGTAATGATATGGTTTCATATACATTAGCCAGCTTTCTTCTGTAACTAACATCTGATTTGTATCCCTGCCAACCTTGGCAATTTCACATCTCTTTTATAACACCGTCATGTAAATTGTATGCCAGTTTCCATTGTTAAGTTACTTCTGGCCGTATTTTCTTTGCCCATACTTGGGTTTCAGGCTGTCATGGGAAATGAGCTAGACAGCTCTCCAAATGGACTGTTGGGCATGGCCACTGTCAGGAATGGGTGTCAGTTTCTATTGTGGACAATGTCACAACCACACACATGCCTTGAAGTTTAAATGCCTTCATGGGTGGTGGCCTCTCACTGCCCCTTATCTGATGTATTTGAAACACTGTGTCATCATTAAATAGATCCTTGACTTCCTTTTTTCTAGTTGTCTTACTTGTAGAAACTTACCACTCCACTATTCCTGCCTGGGAAATCCCATGGACAGAGGAGCCTTCTTGGCTACTGTCCGTGGGGTCGCAGAGGCTTGACACAGTTAGCAACAAAAAAAACAACAATCTTCATTATGTGATGCCCTTAGTGGGGTTCTTGATGCTCACTGTTGATTCTGTTTGTGATATTTTGATAACATTATAACCCTCATGACAGAAATCTGGTGTTCTGAGCAGTGTGATAAAAATACATGCACAGATCTTAATGAAAATGATCAAGTTCCCTTGTTACATATCCACAGCAGCGGATCACCATTGAGCCAGGGACATCTTACAGACTGCAAGGGCTGAGACCAAACAGCTTATACTACTTCCGTCTGGCGGCACGCTCTCCGCAAGGCCTGGGTGCTTCCACAGCTGAAATATCAGCCAGAACCATGCAGTCAAGTAGGTGTCTTTCTTTGCTTATTTTCTGTCCCTTTTTTTCACTAGGCCATGTTGCTGGCTTTTATCCTCACCAACAGACTTGCTAATTCATATTCTTTTAATAGTTGGTAGTCTCTATACCAGCAAGTGTCCAGTTTTAGAGATTAGAGTTAGCAAGACCTTGGTTTTCAGGCTGGGTCCAAATGACAGATCCCATTCTCTCACTTCTGGAATCGAAAGTCATTTAGAGAAGTTAGGAAACCTCCTGGAGAAGGCAGTGGCACCCCACTCCAGTGTTCTTGCCTGGAGAATCCCAGGGACGGGGGAGCCTGGTGGACTGCTGTGTATGAGGTCGCACAGAGTCGGACACGACTGAGGTGACTTAGCAGCAGCAGCAACAGTAAACCTCCTTGAGAATAATGGGTAAAAGCGTTGGATCAGGCCCCAGTTAATGAATNGGAGAAGGCAGTGGCACCCCACTCCAGTGTTCTTGCCTGGAGAATCCCAGGGACGGGGGAGCCTGGTGGACTGCTGTGTATGAGGTCGCACAGAGTCGGACACGACTGAGGTGACTTAGCAGCAGCAGCAACAGTAAACCTCCTTGAGAATAATGGGTAAAAGCGTTGGATCAGGCCCCAGTTAATGAATTATAAAGCTGTAAAGCAAAATTCAAGTTGAGAGCACTGCAAAATAATCAGAGGAGGGCTTAGCAAAGTTAGCAAAAGACCAAACTTTCACCTCTTTTAAGGACACAGATTTTAACTTTGCTAATGACCAAGTCTTCATGTCACGTATTTGTTGCTAGTTTGTTCTTAACTTTGCAAGCAGTTCATATGGAAATTTGAAACATTCACAGAAGATCTGTATTTGGACAAATTTAGGAACAGTGGAATAATCACAAGTATAGTGGCAATCCTAAATTGTATTTTGTTTCCCCAGGTTTCTTTTCATTTGAGGACTATTACTGTAAAGCATAGTTGTTTTTATCACAATGGAGTTCATTGTATCTAGGGAGGTCTGTTTTGTATAATGTGTTATATGGCAGGTTGTTTTTGATGGAAAGTCTGGCAGCTTATATAATACTGCTGTTTGCTCTTTATTAATAAGTTTCTATAATTTATTAAACAACCATTTTTCTTGAATGGAATTTTGGAGTTTCCTTAGATTTTAAAAGTATTGTATATTTTATGTGATTTGTGATATAGTGACATAGATATGTATAAAATGAATATGTGGAATTTCATAAAGAGGATGTTCTATTGACCTAATTTTTAGACCTATCAGAAAACATGAAATTTACAGTTTTTTAGAGAATGAGTTTCCTTTCATATAAGCAAGTCTTCCAGAATTTCATTTTCTATAGATAAGTCTTTTAGTTTTCCTCAACACATGATTATTCATCTGAAAAATATTAGTATTCTGTCGCTTAATCCCTCACTGATTATAGCTTATTCCTATAACATTCCCTTTCTTCTGAAACTGAAACATGTAAATCAGTGCAGTTTTGTGTGTCTTCTTTGAGTTCCAGGCAGGCTAATAAGTAATATTGCAGAAGATAACTCTTAAAATCAGACATGCAATTAACAGGAAGGTGACACACTTTATTATATTTTGCATGTTTTTTTTAACAAACTTAAGTTTTTTTGTATATATACACCTAATGTATACATACACGCTTCCCTGGTGGCTCAAATGGTAAAGGATCTGACTGTATTGCAGAAGACCTGAGTTTGATCCCTGAGTTGGGAAGAACCCCTGGAGGAGGGCATGGCAACCCACTCCAGTATTCTTGCCTGGAGAACTCTGTGGACAGAGGAGCCTGGTGGGCTCCAGTCCCTGGGGTCCCAAAGAGTAGGACACGACTGAGCAACTAAGCACAGCACAGCAATTGCATATATAGATACTTACATACAAAGAGACCGAATGGACTTTTTGTAACCACATCAAAAGCTTATCTACTCTTTATTAGAGTTTCAAGTGGTGTTGCATATACTCTCGCAGAATAGGAGGTCTGAAGGTAGGAATGCAGTGAAAACCAAATCAGTTTTTTAAAAAGAATTACAAATGAGTCTTTGCTGTTACATGAACAACTCAATTTATTATGAATGATAGTGCATATGAAATAGTTTCATAATTTGAGATATAAGAACCTATAGTCAGAATCAATAAAAATGATGTTCTTGTGATTTTGCAAATCTTATACCAGATTTACAAGGCTGTTTAATGATAATTTTCTTTTTGTCTGTACAAAGATCTTTTCATTTTGATTGCCTATAATGAAGAACACAAGACATGTAAATTAAGAAAGACTGATAATTGTCTATATAATAAGATATACCTGACACTACATATTACTAAGGTTCACAGAATATAAAGAACTACTTAAACTGCATGTTCAAATACAAAAAAAATAGAAATGTTTTACTCTTCAATCATATATATTGTCTTATATAATATATATATGCCTACATATTTACATATATCTCATCTAAATTCTTTGTGCTTCTTTAGGAATCTATATTACTAACTTGAAAAAGTAACTTATAATAGTAGTCACATTGTTCTTTTTTGCTTTTTTCAAATAATGATATGTTTGATTTATTTGATGGAAAATAATTACTCAGAAGGTGGCTAGTTTATATTAGAATGGGCATTAAGAAAGTTTATCTTTTACCTCTCATGTAAATTCTACTTTCTATGAATAATTATGTACAAAATGAAAAGAGCTACATACAAATTGGAAGATAAGTCATATCTTTCCCAGATGGTTCTCAGGATTTTTTTAAACAGTTCTTTTTAATGGCTGTGTTATTGACATTTTGTAAGGGATAGATGATTTTTATTGACTTTACCAAAATTTGCTGGTGGGATCTAATTCTTCACTAGCAATGATGTCCCAAGAAGAGTTAAATTTTTTTTTAAAAAACTGGAAGCTGACATAGGGTAAGTACAAGTTACAGTCAGAATCAACCAGCCTGACATTTACCCTCGGGTAGGTAAACCTTGGACTGCATTTTCATCCTTTATCGATCTGCATGCTCACTGTTTATGGGCTATGATCAGTATTAGGCTAAACTTCTCATTAGAACTGATCAGAATACTGATTTTCAGATAGTCAGAGGGAACCCTTGTATGTTTGTTGGGCTTTTATTTATTTCTCTTTTTAAAATTTTAATTGGCAGAAGGGCATCTAACAGTTATTGCCACTTTTCACACTGAAGAACCTTTTTGCAAATAAATACTGTATGTGAATCAGAACGCAGTTCAGTAGCCAAAGCTTGAAATGGCGTCTCTTAAACATCATCAGACTCTCATGTAACAAATCTTGTACTGTTTGCAGCTTTTTATGAAGTTCGATAGTCTGTAAAATAGGGCTGGGGAATACTGAGGGATTGTTTTAGAAGAAGAATTTAAATTGCAGGTAGGTAATTTTATTTGAGGCTCTGTTATCTTAAGATTTCATTTTCACATATTCCCCCCACCCATTATTTAACAATTATTTTTGGTCATTTATTCATTTTTTGGTTTATTCATATTACTAAGCCAAGGTTCATAAATTTATCTTTAAAATTTTAAGTTTCGAAGTCTTATTTTCATTTTGTTGCCCTTCTTGTTCGTCTATTTATTTTCGCCTTTTCTTTTGTTTTATCATTTTTTTTTTTCCAACCACTCCTGTCCTTTCACTCAAACCCTCCTTTAACTCACTACCAAAATAAGAGCCGTCAGCTCCTCCTCAAGACATTAGTTGCACCAGTCCAAGTTCCACTAGTATTTTGGTAAGTTGGCAACCTCCACCAGTGGACAAACAGAATGGCATTATTACTGAATACTCCATCAAGTATACTGCAGTGGATGGAGAAGATGACAAACCTCACGAGATTTTGGGAATCCCTTCGGACACTACCAAATACCTTTTGGAACAGCTGGAAAAATGGACTGAATACCGGATCACTGTGACAGCCCACACCGATGTCGGCCCTGGCCCCGAGAGCTTGTCCGTGTTGATTCGAACCGATGAAGATGGTATGTTGCCTCTGCTCCATCAGTTTGCACCCTTCTTCCACGGTCTTGCTCTGCTGTCTTTTGATAGGCTAACAGTAATGTGCTTTTCTCTGCTCATCTTTTTTTACCCAGTGTCACTGTAACTTCAGCAATTTTTGCTAAAGACCTATCTTTGCTACAGCCTGGGAATTTTTTTTTTTTTTTTTTTTTAAATCTCAACAGAGTCATTTGCTTCATTTTTAAAGAACAGTTTGCTCCTGTGACCTTGCAATCCAGGCCCTTCTCTGTACCTCCATCTAATGTCTTCTGCGTCTTTCTTGGCTTTTTGTGGTCGCTACTTTTACATTTTGATGTTAACTTTTCAAAAGCGCCTTCTTATCTTCTTGTTGCCTTTTTCTCTTGAACATTTCAGAGACAGTGATGCTCGGCATTCAATTTTTGGCATCTGTTGTATGGAATACCTTTGATATGAGAAAAAAAAAAAAGAAGAAAATCCATATAATCAAGAATCTTTTTATTCTGCTAAAAAAGAAACCTAAAAAACACACACAGCAATCAGCAACCAGTTTTTGTTATTATCTCAATGCTATACTTCTTTGTGCTTTAATGCTTTGAGCCGCAAAGCATCTTCCTTGGCTTTTGTACATTTTTTACGTTTTTCTATTTCTCTGATACTCTTTTTTTCTTCCATTTTTTTTCTTTTTTTTGGCATTGGTCATGCTTTTTGATCTTTTCTTAAAAGGTAGAGCAGATTGGTTGAGCATTTTCATTGGTTGAAAATGTTTGTATTCCACAAACAAACGTGGTGGGGTCTACCCATATTTTTTTTTTTTAACCTAAGTAAAGAAAATGCTCTGACTGGGTGGGACAAGTGCCTATAATTTTCTTTTATCCAATGATGTTGTTCCAGTTCCTAGTGGTCCTCCTCGCAAAGTCGAGGTAGAGGCTGTCAACTCAACATCTGTTAAAGTCTCATGGCGCTCACCTGTGCCCAATAAACAGCATGGCCAGATACGAGGATACCAGGTGCATTATGTGAGGATGGAAAATGGTGAGCCCAAGGGCCAGCCCATGCTGAAGGATGTCATGCTGGCTGATGCACAGGTAAGCATCTGAGAAATTACATAGGTATACTTTCACAGGATACATCTATTTTAGCCTGTACCTTAAAATGGGCCCTGTTTTCATTTTTTCTTTGATATTTTAAAATGTCTATACAAAATTCTAGATTTTTAAGAAACTTGAAGTATAATTGATATTCAGTGTTGTGCTAATTTCTCCTGTACAGCCAAGTGATTCAGTGATACAGATATAGTCAAAGATACAAAGGTTTGCCTCTGCTAATCCCAGTCTCTCACTCTATCCTTCCTGGACCCTGCATCCCACTTAGCAACTAGAAGTCTGTTCTCTATGCATGTGGAGTCTGTTTCTGTTTTGCAGATACATTCATAACATTCTAGCTTTAAAAACACACAATCCATATTTATCTTTTCAGTCAGAGTTGACTTCAAGTGAGGAAGTGAATTGAAATGACACATCTGATTCAAAACACAGAACATTTTTTTTTTTAATACTGATATTTGGCTCTCTACAGCTATATCTCAGTTTGCCTTTCTGACTTAAAAAAAATTGACTTAATTAAATCAAAGGGAAGAATTTTAAACAGCAGTTTTGCTTATAGTCTACTTTCTGCTGTGCTAAAAGTATTTGAAACTCAATCTGTAATTTCTGAATGAATGCCTTCTTTCACTGAAGAGTAAACATTTTTTTTTGTGGGGGGAAATGTATCCAGACAGTATTTTTATCTGTCATTTATTTACCAAATTACATATTTAATTAAAATAATTATTTCATTTCCCAGAAAATGAAGATAATGATAATGACAAAAATTATAGAATTTCCCAGGGAATTAATGAGATCCTGTAGGTTGAGCCAGTTAAAATTATTAAGTGTAGTTGAGTTTGTGAGAAATTCTTTCAAGCCAAAGACAGTGATTTATAACCATATAGTCACAACTTGGTTTTGTAATAAGTTATTTAAAAGAGGGCTTTATATTTTTTTCAATTTTTAAAATAAACTAGAAGTGAATCAAAAGCAATACCATAATAAATCTACCTGTACATATGGTTCTGAAAAGGAGAGGAAGATTGTAATTAATAAGCATCCTGCTGGGGATTATACATATCCCATGGACTAGTTTACCTTGTTCTAGTAGTGATGGGGTATGAGAATGGAGTGTTTTGCTTATTCAGCAAAATTGGAAGCTGGGCCTGGAAATAGATGGGATTAATGCGAATTTGGAATTCAGTCGAATTCAGTCGAAAATTCCTTCTTTTGTATGAAAGTAGGGAAGATTATGAACGAAGTGGAAAACCGTTGTACTAAATTGCTACATTTTGCCTTCTTTTCTCTGTGAAAATAACAGGGCAATAAATATCCCAGCTTTTTACCCCAGAGTCTTTACTTCGTATTTATCCCAAAGTCTTAACTCACAAAGGTGCTTATTTGCTTTAGCTCTAAAGCATTCTAACTAAAGGGATCTAGCTTAGTGACTTATTTACCTCAAAAATCCAGTTGTAAGGTTTTTGTTTGAAGGACATTTCTATAAATTTAGTTGGAGAATCATAGTGTCCCATAATATTCTGGAGAAAGCACTATTGATTTGGCTTTTAATAAATATTTATTTTGTACTGCTCGTAAAACAGAAAGTTTTCATAAAGTACAGTATAAAAATGTTTACGTTTTATTTGGTGCATCTGTAATTTTGAAAAATAAAAGTGATATGGCCATCATGTTCTGATGTCCTCCCTTAGTTCTTAGATAAGCTTACATTATGGAACAGTAGTTATTTTGCTGTTTTCATTGGGAACATGGTAGTCAATGAAATTATACAATACAAAATGCCTTAAATATCAGCTCAATCTTTTTTCCCTCCTCTTCTACTTTGGCTTTTCTTTCTTATTTTGCTAATTTTCCTTGTGTTTTTGTTCTGGTTTTTGGTTGATTTGTTTTTTTGCTCATATCATGTTCTGATAATTCATTGAAATTTTTTTACATATAGGACTTCATTGATGTACATTTTCAATATAATGAAGATGTTAATCTAAATAGTAACTTGAATTGCATAATCTAGATAGAAATCTAAATAAACGTCACAATGTAGTATACATAGCATTTTGTATGCCTTATTGATCTGTTCCAATGAATTATATATTTAAAAAATCAGTTGGTTTTAGTGATAACAATATAGAGTATATTTACTTTAAATTTCTCAGTTAGGAGTGGAGGTGGCAGCATAACACTCATATACTGTTTGGGATTTTATTGTACACACCTCTTCAGTTACTTATTTTTTCTATTTTTTTTTTAGTCTAAGGAGGGCACCATTGCCTTTATCAGGCTACAAACTTCTCTTCATTTCTTTTTATTTTGTTTTCCTCCTCCCCAACCTTCTTAATCTCAATCAGTGGGAATTTGATGATACTACTGAACATGTGAGTAATTTCTGGCTGCTCTGTCAAAACAGATTATAAGTGGTTGTTTTTTATTGATACTCCCCTTTCATTTATTTGTACTGTGACATCAAGTTTGCTTGGATGCATGAACTAACAAATTATTTTTTAAAGTGTTTTCACTACATGGCATACTTATTTTTTAAATTTTTTTCCCCTCATTATTTTGTGAAATTGATGTGGTGCTGTTGATTACATAAGAAATATCATGAGTTCATATTGTTTGATGGCTGTTACTAACTCTGCCTTGTGACACAGTTAGAGGAGGCATGCTTTAAGTGGAGGTATCACAGACTAGAGATGTCTAGTTTGTTCTGGGCTGCTCTTAAATCCTGCTCCAGGGTTGCATGTTCAGTGCATAATATGATCTAAATCTGGCCTATCTAGAAATGGCAGTTCTCTGTTGAACCCATACAAATTTGAGTGAAATTGCTTGAGTGGAAACACCAAGAAGTAGGAGGTGTCTTACTGAGTGAAGAATTCTTTAAAAATACAGTAATGAATGGACTGTGTTATTCTGTTTGTTTTTATATTGTTGTTTTGTATTGGATGACACTGCCTACTAAGTGCTTACAGTCTAGGTGGCTAGGAAGGATGTAAAGTTCAGAAAAGTTCCATGAATACAACCAATGTGATGCCCTCAAGCAGAGTATGAATAATTAGGATTTAAATGACAATATCAGTTAGAGCTATGAGCTTAGAGACAGAGCACCAGGATGGCAGACGTCCTGAAACTTATGTGAGAATTCATCCCTGATGAGTAGGGATTAAAGAGGTAACCCTGGGTGTCTACGTATGTTGCGGAGTTGAAAGTGAGAATGTACTTATTGAAGTACATTCTGAACTCAGCAGAAGTAGACATAGACACAAGAGTGTGACAAAAATCAGCTGACAGTGAGCTTGGCAGTTTGACAGAACTGAAGAGTTCAAGTTATTAAATACATTATATTTTAATATGATGTTGGAAACATCCAAAGTGAAAAAGTGAAAGTCGCTCAGTCAGGTCCGACTCTTTGTGACCCCAAAGACTGTAGCCTGCTAGGCTCCTCTGTCCATGGAATTCTCCAAGCCAGAATATTGGAGTGGTTAGCCCTTCCATTCTCTAGGGGAAAAATCTAAAGTTTGAAGCTAAAGACCTGATCTCTAACTCTTCAGTACTTGAGAGATTTTTTAAACTGTTAAAAAAGAGCAATAAGATAAAGACTAGTAGGAGGTTTTCTTTCATTTAGTAAATAAATATTTTTTGCCAAAACACAGGTCCATTATAGGGGTTCTTGGTAAATATGATAATCAAGTTATCACTTCTCATGAAATCAATACTGTAACAGTGTTTTATAAACTTCTTTGATCATAACCCATAGTAAAAAAATGCATTATTTGCCATGACCAATGCGTGTGTATGTTTAAAATAAAGATTTCACAAAATAATACCTTACTTTTAAATATATTCACATTTTAATGTTCAAATATATCCGTTTGTTTAAAAAACACTGGTCTTAAATGGCTAAATTCAGTTCATCAGCTACTAAATGTGTTGTTACCTGCAGCTTAAAAATCAGTAACTTCATGGATAGATTAAGAGAACTAATACAGTTGATAAGGAAACAAGTAAACAGTTCTTTTCCTAAATCATGAAGTGATTTTTTTAAAAAGCTGAGTATCAGAAATGAAAAAGGGAACTGTGGTGTTGGAGAAGACTCTTGAGAATACCTTGGACTGCAAGGGGATCCAACCAGTCCATTCTAAAGGAGATCAGCCCTGGGTGTTCCTTGGAAGGAATGATGCTAAAGCTGAAACTCCAGTACTTTGGCCACCTCGTGCGAAGAGTTGACTCATTGGAAGAGACTCTGATGCTGGGAGGGATTGGGGGCAGGAGGAGAAGGGGACAACAGAGGATGAGATGGCTGGATGACATCACTGACTCGATAGACATGAATCTGAGTGAACTCCGGGAGTTGGTGATGGACAGGGAGCGCTGGCGTGCTGCAATTCATGGGGTCACAAAGAGTCGGACACGACTGAGCGACTGAACTGAACTGATGATCATAAAATATGGAAATATTTTATGGAAGAAGGGGACTCCACTTCTGGAAGTAACATGTGCTTTAGTTAAATTGAATTTGAGGTACCATTTGACAGTTAAGGGAAACTGTCCAGCAGATATTTCCAATGTATATACTGCTGGGGCCCTGGGGGAAAGTCAAGGCTAGAGATGAATTTAGGATATAGACAGACAAAATTCTCTAAGTTTTAGAAATGAAACTAGTTTTTTTTTTCCTTTTTTTTTTTTTAGGACTAGAGGAAAAGGCAGCTGATAAATGACTGTGTCAGGACATTTGGGAATGACAGCTATTAGCAAGCAGGGGCAAGAATTAGGGTGCAAAATGGAATAGGAGGATACAGAGAGAGGAATAGTGGTTATGATGTCAGCCAGAGAGGGTGTGGAGACCACCAAGGTAGTACAGCCACAGCTTAAAGAAAGTGATTCAAGCAAAGAGAGGAAAGCTAGAGATTAGACCACTGAAGGTTTCAACATTTGGACTGGCACTACTTACATTATCCAGTCACAACCTGTGTAGAAGGAAGGTCATGTGCGATTGGTTAACTTCAGTTTTATAAATGAGAATCTTAGAGAAGGCTCAGCATTTGTAAATTACTTGCCTCTCAATTAAGTGATAGAATCAAGCTTCGCTTCTTTTTTCTCCTAACCTAGCCTGTTTTCATCAGTAGTTCTGTGACGCGAGGGAGACCTTGGAAATAATAATGCTGAAATTTACCCATCCTAATTTTTGGAATTTCCAGTGCGCCTACCATAATTTTAAATGTCACTCTGGAATGGTTCACTTAATTTTTATATTCTCTGTGATGTTGGTGAAACCATTCCTGACGATACAAATCTATCTCTCAAATTTAGTCTGTTCATCTGAAAGAATAATTTTTCTCTTCAGGATGGTATCTGAAATTTTTTAATTTCCACACTGGTGCAATTCCTACTCTTTTGAGAAAAGCACATTGTCAAAAGCTGTCATCCCTGGGTTCAGATTCAACCATTGATTTCTATGGTGCCCCTTACAGCCTTGCACAAAAGAGTCCCACTGTTTTCCATTCACACAATGAAATCCATTCACTAAACTCTCACATGCATTGTCTTTAGATGCAAAAGATGACAGTCAATATTTTATTAAATTTATCCATATTGAATTTGAAAACGTAGCTGTCCCAGAAATCTGAAAAGTTACTTTTGAAATTGTTGTGCGTGTGTGTAGCTCCAAAGAAAATACCAAAACTTCCAGTTTGGAAGAATAATTGTTAGACTATCTACTCTTATAACCATCACAGCTTTGGGTCTTTACTAAGAGAAAGCTAATAGTTTTGATGAATAGTTTGTGGCATTTAACATTTTCAGAATTGATTGAGCATATATCGTGATGTGATAGAACAAGATCCTGATATGTAGTTTTATGACAAGGCCTCAAATCTATAGATTGTTCTCCTTAGTTTATAATAATTTTAGTTCATAACCTATACAACTAACCAGTAATATATTATTTGAGTCCTGAGAAACTTCTGTGGCTGTCTAGGTCCAGCAGACAAGCCACTTGGCAAGATATCAGTATTTACGTGATTAAACATACTGTTTGGCATCAGCACCTCTAACAGTCTGAGGACCAGGCCTCGATGAAAGCACATGGATTGTGGCTGGAATCTCATAACAGCCAGAGTATGAACTGCTCACTACAGGCNTTGCCAAGCGTGACATGAAAGGCTCGGCTAAGAAGTTGCAGTTAAAATAATAATAATAGTTTTTCTTTATTTTGTAGTTAGTAAATTGAGTTTTTGTGTAATATGACGAAGGCCTCATCTTATGGTGCAATAATGATTTTAAAACAAAGTTTATAAATTTTAAGGGGTCTGGCCCTAAAAATCTTAGTTTCATAAACTTTAAATTTACTCTCTCAAACAAAAGCAATATACTTAACAGCTTGATTCCCTGACTGTTGTCCCTATAGTGAAAATCATTAGTTACAATTTCTAACAATTGCTGTTTACAGATGTTCAGTGCTGCATGTAAGTTGGTACAAACTTTCTGAAAAACTATTTGATGATATGTATCAGAAGCCTTATACGTGATCACAGGCTATGACTCAGAAATTCCACCTCTGGGAATAGTATCCCACTCAGCTATGTTTATCACAGCATTATTTATATTAGATTCAAAGTAAAACTACTGAAAGATTCAATTATAGGTAACTTAGCAAATAAATTATGCTAGAGCCAAATGATGAATTATTAAAAGTCAGAAAAAATGTTTTCAAAAGATATTTAATTCATGAAAAATTACTCATAATATAACCTTATTTGAGAAAAGGACACACACATGCACTATATATATATATAAAGTTTTCCATATGTATTTATATACATTTTTAAATGACAAAAGAAAACTTGGAAGAAAATATTCCAAATCAAATGTGCAATAATCAAATGTTAATAGCGTTTGTCTTTGGCAGTTAGGTTTACCAATGCAGTAGTATTTCTGTTCTGATTAATTTTCTTAATTCATAAATGTATATATGCTATTAATATAGTATGGAAAATTTTTATTTAAACCACACACACAATTATCATTTGACAAGTCATCAGCTGAAAAGATGATGACCGTCAAAAAAACAGAACAGAGCCCAAATCTTTCACTACCCCCAACCTACTGACACAGTTACAGGGAATAAACTGGTGACCTGATTTATGTCTCTTTTTTCCAGCTTACTTCTTGGTGAGCTGATGAAACCAAATCAGATTCACTGTGATCTCCCAGGCCTGTCATCGTCATTGTCATCATTGTTGCTAACAGTTATTGGCAGTTATTGGGCATGCGCCAGGTGCCAGACATAGTTGGAAGGGTTTTTCATATATTGTCAATTAACTCTTACAACAATACTTTGGAGTACGTACTATTATTGCTTGTGTTTTACTGATGAAGAAACCAAGCCACAGAGAAGCTTGTTCAAGGTCACACAATTAGTAGGGGATAAAACTGGATCCAGACAAACTGAAAATTACAGTCTGAAAAACTAATGCAAGGCCCTGTGCTTCACTACCTGTCAGAAATCAACAGACAGTGTTGGAACTTTTGGGACCAGAGGAGATCACAAAGTTTTGTATTTTTTTTAAAACAAAGGAAGTTTTTTCAAATCAAACTCTGTATGTGATTTCAATTAAAAGAAATTTAGTTGAGTTGAGGCAGAAACTGGGGTCCTTTATTGTGCCTTTTCCTCATTCCCATTGAGGTCACTGTAGTGCCTCAGCTTTGTGCAAGTCTTCTGAGAAACTTCTGTCCTGTTCCAACTTCTTCTGCTTAGAGGTCAGAATCCTGGGCCCAGAGCTTTTAAAAGACCTGCCCTAGGGCCCCAGTTACTATGTGCATAAGTCAGCGCTTCACTGGTGTTGCTCCAGAGCACACGTGTGTCTCACTCAGGACTCTTTCTTTATAAGGAAGAGAAACCCAACTCAACTTACTTATACGCAAGTGGGAATTTATTTGTTCAAACAATTAGGCAGTCCAAGGAGATTTGAGGGGTATAGCTGGATCCAGGAGTCCAATATCACACAAGAGGTTCTGTCCCTCCCTTTAGTCTTAGCTCTGCATCCTGTGAATTAAATTTCCATTCTCAGGAAGGCTCTCCACATTGTACACTTACACCCTAACAGCTATAAAATGGGCAGGATTCCTGTGTGGTGAACTGGATAGTCACTATCATCTGTGTATCCTTCCAGTTAAGACTGCGTGTGCGTGTGTGTGTTAGTAGCTCATTCGTGTCTGACTAGTTGCAACCCCATGGACCATAGCCCGCCAGGCTCCTCTGTCCATGGAATTCTCCAGGCAAGAATACTGGAGTGGGCAGCCATTCCCTTCTCTAATTTTTGATCTTTATTCTGTCAGTCGTATAAGGATTAGGTTCCTCATTCCCCACTTAAAAGAGAGAAAGGAAATGAACAGAGTGGTCAGTGGTCTTCAGCACGTATCTCCAGCCCCTGTAGGTGTGGTGGTAATGAGCTCCTGGTAGCCAGGCACTCTGGTTCATTGGTCTCTAGGTGGATCTGTTCACCAGTACCATCCATCTCGATTACTTTAGCACTATACAAAGTCTTGAACTCAGGTATAGGGTCATTCCTACTTGGTGATGGTGGTAACGGTGGGCAGTGGTTACTGCCATCCTCCTCCTCATTTACTTCCTCCCCACCCACCTCACCTTCTTCTGTCAGATTTACTGATGTATAATTTAAATATAAGAAAACTGACCAATTTTAACTGTGTGATTTGATAACTTCTCACAGTATATGTGTATATGTGGCTTCCCTGGTGGCTCAGATGGTAAAGAATACACCTGTAATGCTAGAGGCATGAATTCGATTCCTGGATTGGGAAGATCCCCTAGAGGAGGGAATGGCAACCCACTCCAGCATTCTTTCTGGGAGAAGCCCATGGACAGAGGAGCCTGGTGGGCTACAGTCCACAGGGTTGCCAAGAGTTGGACACGACTGAGCTGCTAACACACACACACAGTCCTGTAATTACCACAGTCATGGTGAAGAAGAGTCTCATCACTACCCAAAGTTTCTTTGTGCCCCTTCCCAGTTAATACTTAGTTCCCACTCTCTAGTTCCTGCCAACAGCTTTCAATCAGCTTTTCCCTTTCCACAATTTCATATAATTGGAATTATACATATGTTGTCAATTGTGTTTGATTTCTTTCACATACATAATGCCTTTGATGTTTGGTCCTGTGTTTGCATTTATGAGTAACTTATTCCTTACTGCTAAATAGTACTCCAATACAGGAATATACTACAATATGTATGGACCTAACAGAAGCAGATGATATTAAGAAGAGGTGGCAAGAATACACAAAATAACTATATAAAAGAGAGCTTCAGTTCAGTTCAGTTGCTCAGTCATGTCCGACTCTTTGGAACCCCATGAATCGCAGCACGCCAGGCCTCCCTGTCCATCACCAACTCCCGGAATTCACTCAGACTCACGTCCATCGAGTCCGTGATGCCATCCAGCCATCTCATCCTCAGTCGTCCCCTTCTCCTCCTGCCCCCAATCCCTCCCAACATCAGGGTCTTTTCCAATGAGTCAACTCTTCGCATGAGGTG
>SJYX01003836.1:152849-176885 GCA_006410675.1 Oreotragus oreotragus
TTCTTTTCTATGGGGATGGTCTTGATCCCTGTCTCCTGTACAATGTCACAAACTTCTGTGCATAGTTCATCAGGCACTCTATCAGATCTACTCCCTTAAATCTATTTCTCACTTCCACTGTATAATCATAAGGGATTTGATTTAGGTCATACCTGAATGGTCTAGCGGTTTTCCCTACTTTCTTCAATTTAAGTCTGAATTTGGTAATAAGGAGTTCATGATCTGAGCCACAGTCAGCTCCTAGTCTTGTTTTTATTGACTGTATAGAGCTTCTCCATCTTTGGCTGCAAAGAATATAATCAATCTGATTTCAGTGTTGACCATCTGGTGATGTCCATGTGTAGAGTCTTCTCTTGTGTTGTTGGAAGAGGGTGTCTGCTATGACTAGTGCATTTTCTTGGCAAAACTCTATTAGTCTTTGCCCTGCTTCATTCTGCATTCCAAGGCCAAATTTGCCTATTACTCCAGGTGTTTCTTGACTTCCTACTTTTGCATTCCAGTCTGTTCATTACTCAGCCATGAAAAGGAACACATTTGAGTCTATTCTAATGAGGTGGATGAACCTAGAACCTATTATATAGAGTGAAGTGAGTCAGAAAGAGAAAAATAAATACCGTGTTCTCACACATATATATGGAATCTAGAAAAATGGCACTGAAGAATTTATTTACAGAGCAACAGTGGAGAAACAGACACAGGGAATAGACTTACAGACATGAGGACAGGGGAGGAGAGGGTGAGATGTATGGAAAGAGTAACATGGAAACTTAGATTACTATGTGTAAAATACATAGCCAAGGGAAATTTGCTATATGGCTCAGGAAATTCCTAGAGGGGAGGGACAGGGAGAGAGATGGGAGGGAGTTTTAAAAGGGAGGGGATATATGTACACCTATGGCTGATTTATGTTGAGGTTTGGTGGAAAACAGCAAAATTCAATAAAGCAATTATCCTTCAATAAAAAATAAATTTAAAAAAGAATAGCTTCTAAATATACACATACACTAACACACACACACACACACACACACACACACACACACACATATATATCTTCCAAATCCTAGGTCATTCAGCTTTCATCCTGTGCTTTCTTCCCAGAATTTTAATAGTGTTATTTCTTACATTTAGGCCAATTATCCATTTCAATTTTTTTTTTAAGTATTGTATAGTATATTGGTCAAAATCTTTTTCTTTCTTCCTTTTTTTCCCTTTTCTCATCTTCCTTTTTCTTTTTCTTTTCTTTTTTTCCTAAGCATCACTTATTGAAAAGATTATCCTTTCCCTATTGAATTGCATTGGTATCGCCATCAAAAATTAACTGACCCTATATTTATAGGTCTATTTCTAGACTCTCTGTTCTATTACATTGATCTGCATGTCTATGCCAATACCACAGTCTCTTTGTAATTGTAGTTTCATGGTACACCTTAAAATCAGGTAACATAAGTTTTGCAACTTTGTTCCTTTTCAAAATTGTTTTTGCTATTTCTAGGCCCTTTCTACTTTCATATAAACTTAAGAATCAGCTTGTCACTTTCTACAAAAAAAGCCGATGGTATTTTTGAGGAGATTACATTGAATCTATCGCTTAATTTGGGACGACTGTACAATATTGAATCTTTTAATCCATTAGCATGCTACATGTCTCCACTTTTTAGGTGTTCTTTAACTCCCTCAATAATGGTATATGGTTTTCATTGACCTGGTCTTATCTGTAGCTTGTTAAGTTTATCTCTAAGTATTTCATGGTTTTGACAGGATTCTAAATGATATAATTTCAATTTTTGATTGTTTATTGCTAGTATGCTGCTGCTGCTGCTGCTGCTAAGTCGCTTCAGTTGTGTCCGACTCTGTGTGACCCCATAGACGGCAGGCCCACTAGGCTCCTCTGTCCCTGGGATTCTCCAGGCAAGAACACTGGAGTGGCTTGCCATTTCCTTCTCCAATGCATGAAAGTGAAAAGTGAAAGTGAAGTCGCTCTGTCGTGTCCAACTCTTAGCGACCCCATGGACTGCAGTCTACCAGGCTCCTCTGTCCATGGGATTTTCCATGCAAGAGTACTGGAGTAGGGTGCCATTGCCTTCTCCGTATTGCTAGTACAGAGGAAAACAATTGATTTTTGCATACGACCTTATATCCTGCAGCCTCACTAAACTGTCTTATTAAATAGCTCCGGTAACCTGTTTTGCGGGGCTTCCCAGGTGGCGCAGTTGGTAAAGAATCCATCTGCCAATGCAGGAGACACAAGGGACGTGGATTCATACCTGAGTCAGGAAGATCCCCTGGAGTCAGAAATGACAGCCTACTCTAGTATTGTTGCCTAGAAAATCTCATGGACAGAGGAGTTTGGCGTTCTACAGTCCACAGTGTCACAAAGAGTCTATGTCACAAAATCTATTTGTAGGTTTGCAAGAACTATTTCTCTAGTTTGCAGATATCTCAAGTTTGTCTGTCATGAATGATTAGGGACAATTTTGCAAACAAGGACAGCTTTAGTTATTCTTTTACAATCTACATGCCTGTTGTTTCTTTTTCCTTCTTTATTACTTTAAGATCTTCAAAACAATGCTGAACAGAAGTGGTGAGAGCTGACAACTTTCCTTGTTTCTGATCTTAAAGGCAAAACATACAATCTTTTACCATTAAGCCTGGTGAATTAGCATTAATTTTTTTGAGATGATATCCTCATTATCAATTTGAAAGCATCTTCTTCCATTCCTTCTTTGCTAGAATATATATTTTTAAAATAGTAAATGGATGTTGAATTTTCTCAAATGCTTTTTAAATATTTATTGTGATGAGCATATGTGTTTGTTGTTTTGTTGTGGTGAATTATATTAATTGATTTCTTTCATGTGACTAATCTCACAAGTCTAGGATAAATCCCACTTAGTTATGACATGTCAATTTTGTTAAGGAATTTTGCATGACATTATTGAAGGAGGTATATATGTCTGTAATTTTCTTCTCTAATAATGTCTTTGTCTGGTTTGGACATCAGGTTAATGACCACTGAGATGATTATGGCTGCAGTGATTTGGGGTAATCATGAGCAATCATTAGTTTACCATTAGATTTAGGGGAAAAAAAGGAAGTGTCTGTGTAATTTATTATAGGTACCACAGTTTTATTCAAAGTCTGGGATTCTTAAAGAATAAACTATTTCATCCAAAAGCAGATCAACAGAATGAAAATAATTGGAAAGATAACACCCATTTTAGCAGAAAGTCTCCATATAAAATCACCTCTAAATAAGCATCTGGAAAAATGAATAAACGTTATTTCAGAGCTTGGTAAGAGGCTGGCATACTCCTGTTCTGCCCGTGCTCAAGAAGTTGGAGGGAAATCGAGGAAGGCACTCGGGGATGTTCACTGTACACCTCTGCTGCTAAGATAAGCAAACGGGGTAGCGATGAGGATTCTCTTGATTTGTTTCATCTTCCTGATTTCCCTTGGCACATCTTCAGATTGACAGTGATAACACTGACCTCCCACTCATTGAGCGTGTATATGGGGAGAAGAGGCGACAATGTTGATTAAAAGTAACAATCATTTAGGGAAACAAGGGGTCGGGACCCTTGACTGCTACCAGGAGAGAGATGTGGAGAAGCCCAAGGGAGCAGGTTGGAGATAGACTTGCAGCCCAGATGCCTGCATTTATGTGATGAGCAATAATCTCTGCGTGCTATGTCAGTCCTGAGAGAGTCTTCTTCCCAAAATAATTATTTTATCTTTGTAGCAGGAGTAGCTCTTATTTTCTGTCCAAATTCACATCTTCATCTGCCTTAAGGAAGCCCAGCCCTTACCAAGGCTTTGGCTGAGATGCTGGCTATGTTCTGCCAAGATCAAATCTTCCTCCTAATCTTTTTATGACACTTAAATCTGTAGCGATTTTGAAAGGAGAACATTTAGGATCCCATCATGTCTTCAGGATGAAAAAAACTAAATAGAGACCAAAAAAAAAAAAAAAAATCACTGTGAGCTGTATGTGACCAAGTGGAGTGGTGGTCTCAAAAAATGGTCACTTATTTTCTGCCCACCTGCCTAGTCCCCCTAAAATCAGAGCCTGAGACAAAGGCTTACATACAGGTAGTTTGCTTGAGAATGTGGCCGCAGGAGGCGGGAGTGAGAGAAAAGCAACGGAGAAGGAAGGGAAGCAAACAAAAGGATCTGTTGCTAAGCTACCACGGCATGGGCAACAGGTCTTGACCCTGTGGAATTTCCCGAGGATCCATATGAAGAGTGTTCTAGAACATCCACAGGGGATGAAAGACGGAAATGCGTATTTATCAGCTCTCATCTGCCCCTCATCACAAGTAGCCCTGGAATGTCAATACTCCTGCGTTTTGAGCTGTCCACATAGGAATGTGGTGCCATTCCCATATTATGATCTGACCTTGTAACAGAAGCAGTTTTGAGAGACATGAGACAGCATGGAAGGGAATTATTAGGGACTTGGACTGAAGCAAGGATGAACCAGACAGGTTCATGGTTTTGAATGTGAGATGGGAAGTGGTGCATCTGTTTTTCAAGTCAGATATGGGCCCTGGGATGGGGCTGGCCTGGGGCTTCCGAGAGTGGTAAAGAACTCCACTGCTAATGCAGAAGGTGCAAGAGACAAGGGTTTGATCCCTGGGTCGGGAAGATCCCCCAGAGAAGGAAATGGCAGCCCAGGTCAGTGTTCTTGCCTGGGAAATGCCGAGGACAGACTGATGGGCCACAGTGCATGAAGTCATGAAGAGCTGGACACAGCTGAAGGACTGAGCATGCGTGCATGCACACGTGGGGCTGGCCCAAGTTGACAAGGTGTCAGGACTTACACCTTGGAGGAGCTGAGGTTGTAGATGGGAAACAAGAGCGTTGCAGAGGAAGTGTTTAGAAGCAGTTACAAGATTTCAGAAATTAGGGGGTTGCAGAAGGATTAAAAGGCACAGACAGCCTTGAAGGCCCAGAGAGGTTTCCGAGTTGCCCCACCCCCGTCCCCAGGCTAATCTCACACCAGATACTAGGTTCCTCTGAATTGACTGTTT
Organism: Oreotragus oreotragus; assembly: GCA_006410675.1. Classification (NCBI taxonomy): domain Eukaryota; kingdom Metazoa; phylum Chordata; class Mammalia; order Artiodactyla; family Bovidae; genus Oreotragus; species Oreotragus oreotragus. Next base: position 157,883 of record SJYX01003836.1, read on the forward strand.
GCTTGAACACACGGTGTGATCCATGGGTTCAGAATGCGGGGATTGGTGCCACTGGCTGGGGCTGACAAACTAGGAATGTACAGGACTCTCCACTCTGCTGCAGCTGAGCAGGAGGCCTCTGCCTTGGAGGGATTGACACATAACCTTGACCCTGATCCTGCTCTGACATAACCCACCAGTATGAAAGTGTGGAAGTGTTGGTCATTCAGTTGTATCCGACTCTGCAACCCCATGGACTGTAGCCCACCAGGCTACTCTGTCCATGGAATTCTCCAGGCAAGAATACTGGAGTGGGTAGCCATCCCTTTCCCCAGGAGATCTTCCCGACCCAGGAACTGAACCCAGGTCTCCTGCATTGCAGGTGGATNGTATGAAAGTGTGGAAGTGTTGGTCATTCAGTTGTATCCGACTCTGCAACCCCATGGACTGTAGCCCACCAGGCTACTCTGTCCATGGAATTCTCCAGGCAAGAATACTGGAGTGGGTAGCCATCCCTTTCCCCAGGAGATCTTCCCGACCCAGGAACTGAACCCAGGTCTCCTGCATTGCAGGTGGATTCTTTACTGTCTGAGCCACCAGGGATAACCTGCCAGTTGACCCTCAAACCCCAGGTAAGTCAGCCCCCTTAACTCAGCTGACTGGGTGACTGCCCTACCCTTAACACCTAATCCTTTGAGGCTGAGACCAAACCCTCAGCCAGGACTAATAGCTCACTGACCTAGGACAGCACGAACACACCAGGTATCCCAAACTATAACTCATGGCTCCTCTGTTAGTTTCATTTGGGGGGAAAGAGCCATGTTTTATTATAATGGGCCGGGTATCATGGTAATAATGTAAGCAGATTCATTTTTACAAACTTTCTATTTTCATTGTTTAATATCAGTACCTTTCTTTTATGTTGTTTAAAGAGTGATCTCAGATTCTCTAGGTTTTCACAGAGAAAACACATTGAATCAATGTTTTAGATTGAAACAAAGACGTTGGAAGCAAATTTAAATAAGACATGGTTTTATATACCATTGGCTGCGTAACAATTGATAGATTCACTTCCCTTTATTTTTCCTCAAAGGAAAAAAAATTCCAATTGAATGATGCTTTGAATATAGGTAACTGGAAGTGTGAGGGACTTGTTGAGAGAGCTGAGGTGACAAGACCACACATGTTTGTGTGTTTTCTGGGGAAAAAATTCTCCAATTTAAAGAGATTTGGGTGCTGCTGTTATTTCTTCAGCTATAATGCATAAGGATGGAAAAGGTAGCTTTTCTTAAGAAAACATTAGATGTCAACTTTTAAAAAAGTGACTTTTTTTTTCCTTTTTTAAGATGTTTCACTTATCTCTTCATAGTTGTATTATTTGACATTGACATCTTTGACACACTCACCTTTCCAGCGGCACCCGGGGACAGCACAGGGCTGTGTCTTCAGGAAACAGGAGGCTTGCTCCTCCCCCTGGCCCCTCACACCTGCTGGACCACCGCCTCCTGAGGCTCCTCCACATCTCCGAGACCCTTCCTCAGCGCCCTGTGCGCCGGCCCCTGCTCCACCCTGTGTCGGCACACCTCTCTCCCTGTTGACTGAGACATGCTATCCTTGCTTCTGTGGCCAAATTCCTGGCAGATTTCTCCCTGTTCACCATTTCGTAAGATTAATTCTAGATCACAGTGTTTCTGAGTAGCTTGAGTTTCTAAAATAGGTTGCACAGAGACCATGGTGGAAAACTGAGCTAACTAGATTGCTGAAATCAAGTGAATTTCGTGTTACAACAGATCCTGGTCCACCAGACCCTCTCCTAGCAGTGTTAGCTCTTGAGCACTGCAGTAAAAATCAGAAATAAGCAAGAAGAAAGTATTCTAAGTGACGAGTCCAATCACTGCCACAGAATCCACATATTAACAAAACATTATTGAGTATTTTCTATCTGCCAGATGCTGTCCTGGGTGGTAGGAATACTGAGATGAATAATTTATCTCCCTCTCACCTTCTTCCAGAAGGGATCTGAGGCAGCTCGTAGCAGAAACATACAAAATAAAATGGCCAAATACACGTTTTGAAAACTCTGGGCAAGGCAAATATAAATTAAAATAGGTCACGTCTAGGGGGAACAGAAGACATGGATACATGGCCAATGACAGCTTTCGTAATTGTGATACCTGAGCTGTGAATTTGACTCTAAGCACGTTAAGTGGCCAAGGCGAAAGGGAAAAATGGTCAGCTATACAGAGAAACTATAGTTACTCAGAGGGGAAACAATGAACAAGATATGATTCCTAACGACAAGGAATTCTTCATTCAGCAGGAGAGACAGATCTGCAGTGAACATCAGTAGAACAAAACTGTGTCATGATGGTCTGTAAAAAGTGCTAGGAGGATAGAAAGAGGGGGAAATATATTTCACTTGAGAAGGAGAAGATGCCCTATGAACAGTACCTCAAAAGAGGAAGTGGACACAGAGGAGAACGGTGTTTGAGACCGAGGGAAACAGAACCATGACCCTCGACTATAGCGGCCCCCAGCTTTGCGCACATAAGCTTTGCTTCGAGTGCTTGTTAGGACTCTGAGTCACGAGGACTGGGACTTTTCACAAGGACTCCAGAATGCTAGGTCTAGTGCAGAGTGACAAGACTTTTCGGAACTCTGAAATAGGCTCTCCCCCTGTTGCACAGTGAAAGATGAGGTTGGAAAAGCAGGCTCAACTCACTTGGAGTGGGCCTCGTACGCTGCAGTGAGAAACGGGCTTTCTGGGTTATGGGGACTCTGGACGTTTAAAAGCCTAAGCAGGTGAATGACACTGTCAGATGTGTGTGTGTCTGTGTGTATGGCTGTGTTCTGCTTTTCTTTTTTCCAGACTTTAAATGCAGCAGCTAGAGGACGAAAAGCAGCAAGGGACCAAAACAGGGAGCCAAGTGGGAATATTGTTGCTAAATTCTGTCCAGCTCCTTGCGACCCCATGGACCAGACTCCTCTGCCCCTGGGATTTCCCAAGCAGGAATACTGGAGTGGGTTGCCATTTCCTCCTCCAGGGGATCTTCCTGACCCAGGGATCAAACTCGTGTCTCCTGTTTCTCCTGCATTGGCAGCTGGATTCTTTACCACTGAGCCACCTGAGAAGCCCTAGGAATATTGCAGGTCCAAATCAAAGAGGAGAAGGACGTGCTGAAGGTGATGGCAGGGGAAATGGAGAAGGCGAACACTTTTTTTGCAGTGAACATGAGCCCACTGTTGTATTATCAGCCACAGATTTACTCTTCTGGTTAATCTGCTGTTTTCATGTCTCACATCAGTTCAGTTCAGTTCAGTCGCTCAGTCGTGTCCCACTCTCTGCGACCCCATGAATCGCAGCACGCCAGGCCTCCCTATCCATCACCATCTCCCGGAGTTCACTCAGACTCACGTCCATCGAGTCTGTGATGCCATCCAGCCATCTCATCCTCGGTCGTCCCCTTCTCCTCCTGCCCCCAATCCCTCCCAGCATCAGAGTCTTTTCCAATGAGTCAACTCTTCGCATGAGGTGGCCAAAGTACTGGAGTTTCAGCTTTAGCATCATTCCTTCCAAAGAAATCCCAGGGCTGATCTCCTTCAGAATGGACTGGTTGGATCTCCTTGCAGTCCAAGGGACTCTCAAGAGTCTTCTCCAACACCACAGTTCAAAAGCATCGATTCTTCGGCGCTCAGCTTTCTTCACAGTCCAACTTTCACATCCATACATGACCACAGGAAAAACCATAGCCTTGACTAGGCGGACCTTAGTCGGCAAAGTAATGTCTCTGCTTTTGAATATACTATCCAGGTTGGTCATAACTTTTCTTCCAAGGAGTAAGCGTCTTTTAATTTCATGGCTGCAGTCACCATCTGCAGTGATTTTGGAGCCCAAAAAAATAAAGTCTGACACTGTTTCCACTGTTTCCCCATCTATTTCCCATGAAGTGATGGGACCGGATGCCATGATCTTCGTTTTCTGAATGTTGAGCTTTAAGCCAACTTTTTCGCTCTCCTCCTTCACTTTCATCAAGAGGCTTTTTAGCTCCTCCTCACTTTCTGCCATAAGGGTGGTGTCATCAGCATATCTGAGGTTATTGATATTTCTCCCGGCAATCTTGATTCCAGCTTGTGTTTCTTCCAGTCCAGCGTTTCTCATGATGTACTCTGCATATAAGTTAAATAAGCAGGGAGACAATATACAGCCTTGACGTACTCCTTTTCCTATTTGGAACCAGTCTGTTGTTCCATGTCCAGTTCTAACTGTTGCTTCCTGACCTGCATACAGATTTCTCAAGAGGCAGGTTAGGTGGTCTGGTATTCCCATCTCTTTCAGAATTTTCCACAGTTTATTGTGATCCACACAGTCAAAGGCTTTGGCATAGTCAATAAAGCAGAAATAGATGTTTTTCTGGAACTCTCTTGCTTTTTCCATGATCCAGCGGATGTTGGCAATTTGATCTCTGGTTCCTCTGCCTGTTCTAAAACCAGCTTGAACATCAGGGAGTTCACGGTTCACATATTGCTGAAGCCTGGCTTGGAGAATTTTGAGCATTACTTTACTAGCGTGTGAGATGAGTGCAATTGTGCGGTAGTTTGAGCATTCTTTGGCATTGCCTTTCTTTGGAATTGGAATGAAAACTGACCTTTTCCAGTCCTGTGGCCACTGCTGAGTTTTCCAAATTTGCTGGCATATTGAGTGCAGCACTTTCACAGCATCATCTTCCAGGATTTGAAACAGCTCAACGGGAATTCCATCACCTCCACTAGCTTTGTTCTTAGTGATGCTTTCTAAGGCCCACTTGACTTCACATTCCAAGATGTCTGGCTCTAGATTAGTGATCACATCCTCATGATTATCTGGGTCGTGAAGATCTTTTCTGTACAGTTCTGTGTATTCTTGCCACCTCTTCTTAATATCTTCTGCTTCTGTTAGGTCCATACCATTTCTATCCTTTATCGAGCCCATCTTTGCATGAAATGTTCCCTTGGTATCTCCAATTCTCTTGAAGAGATCTCTAGTCTTTCCCATTCTGTTGTTTTCCTCTATCTCTTTGCACTGATTGCTGAAGAAGGCTTTCTAGTGTTATTTTATGTCAGTTTCTGCCCTCTGGCATCTGGCCTAACTAAACCCACAAGCAGCTCCAGGAACCTGCAGGGCAAAGCGTCCTTGCTGACTCTTCATGGTCCACCTGTGGGTGGTGGGATGGCTCTGAAGGGCCGAGAGGGACGCTTACTCATTGTCATCGAGGGGAGGCAACCTCTCTCGTGCAGTGAGGGTAATATAGTGGATGGCAGTTTTTTGGCCTCTCTTTTTATGTTTACACATTTTTTTTCCAGCTACACTGTAGCAGCCTATAGGATCTGACTTCTCCAACTGGGGATTGAACCTGCAACCCCCGTACTGGAAGCACAAGGTCTTAACCATCGGACAGCCGGAGAAGTCCTTGTTTACACATTTTAAAAACTATATTTTTCATAAACATGAAATATAGAAGAGAGTAGTGAATCTTCATAATTATTTGGATTCTGCAATTTTAAGATTTTTATAACCTTTGTTCAGTTATATTGGAGTGTAGTTGACAAAATTGTATATATTTAATGCTACAATAAGGAAATGGCAATCCACTCCAGTACTATTGCCTGGAAAATCCCATGGACAGAGAAGCCTGGTAGGCTACAGTCCATGGGGTCGCAAAGAGTCCAAAAAGAAACCAAAAAAACTGAGCGACTTCACTTTCACTTTCAAAGCTACAATATGATGGTTCGATATATCTATGAAGTGATTACCATAATTAGGTTCATTAACACATCCGTCCCGTAGTTACCTTCCCTGTGTGGTGACACTTAAGGTTTACTCTCTTAGCAACTTGCAAGTACAAACACAGTGTTTTGAACTACAGTCACCATGCTGTATGTTAGCTCCCCAGAGCTTACTCATCCCATCACTGAAGGCTTGTACCCTATTACCATCATCTCCCCATCCTCCTCACCCCACTGGCCCCCAGTAGCCACCATTCTACTGTTTCTAGAGTCCCAGTTTTTCTTCCTCTCTCTCTTTTAGGCTCCACATACGAGTGAATCCATACAGCCAAACTCTTCCTCTCACCCTCTTCAGTGCGTCTGGTGTGGGATTTGTTTTTCCTCCGGTGCTGTGTGGACCTTCTTCACCGGACTCCTGAATGGCGACAAAGGCACTCTCCTCTGTGGGCGACTGTCATAATTGCTGCCTTTTGGTGGAAATACAAGAGAAAACTCCTATCTCACCATTTGGCTGACATCGCTGCTATTTGTTTTTCTTTGTTCTGAGAAAATAGCCAATAATGTCCAATTCACTGAATTCTGCAAACACAATGTCTCCCTCTCAAAAATGGCAGTCAGTGCCAGCACCTTTGCATGTAGCTCAGAAAAAGTAGTGTCTGAAGCTGGACAGGCTTCAGACACTGTACTCCTCTCACTGTCTCCTCTCACGCTTGCAGGGGTGTTTCTGAGCAACAAGACTGAGATCCAGTCTGTTATTTAATTTATGGTAGAGGAGCCACTGAGCACAGTCCCAAGACAAAGTCCAGTGAATAACACTGACTGAGATCCACTGATGAGACCTCTGGTCAGCAGGATAATGACCTCCCAGAGACGTCCGTGTCCTAATCCCTAGGGCCTGGGAATATGCTATCTTGCATGACAGAAGGGGTCTATTGGTTTACTGGGGCTGCTGTAACAAAGTACCACAAACTGGGTGGCTTAAACCACAGAAATTTAGTTTCTCACAGTTCTGGAGGCTACAAGTTCAAAATCAAGATGGGTCCTTCTGAGGGCTGTGAGGAGAGCCCCTGCCTGTTCCAGGCCTCCCTCCTGGACTTGTACCTTCTCCTTGTGTTTCTTTGCATCATCTTGCCTTTATGTATGTCCATGTCTGGGTCCAAGTTTCCCCTTTCAATAAGGAAATCAGTCATATTGGATTAAGGCTTTCCTTTCAGGACAAAATCTTCACTGATTGATTACATTACGACTCAGTTTTCAAATAAGTTCACATTCTGGGGTTGAAGACTTCCACCTTTGAATCTGGGAGACACAACTCAACCCACAATAAGGTACTTTGCAGACAGGACTCAAGTTAAGGACGATGAGATGGAGAGATGACCCCGAATGATCCAGACGAGCCCAATGAGTCCTCAGAAGCGGAGAACCTTTCCTTCTGTGGTCAGGACACAAAGCTGTGAGGACAGAAGGGTGCTAAGAGCAAGCAACACAAACAATAAGGTACTTTGCAGATAGGACTCAAGTTAAGGACGATGAGATGGAGAGATGACCCCGAATGATCCAGACGAGCCCAATGAGTCCTCAGAAGCGGAGAACCTTTCCTTCTGTGGTCAGGACACAAAGCTGTGAGGACAGAAGGGTGCTAAGAGCAAGCAACACAGCTGGCTTTGAAGGTGGAGGAGGGGCCACAGGGCAGGAAACGGCGGTGGCCTCAGAGGCTGGAAAAGGCAAGGAAACAGGTTCTCCCGCAGAAAGACCTCAGCCCTGCCGACACCTCGACAGCCCAGCGAGGCCTGTTGTCCGACTTTCTACCCACAGAGCGCACATTTGTACTGCTTTCAGCTGCTCGGTTTGTGGCAATTCGTTACACAGCAATCAAAAGCGAATACGACCCCATCCCACCCGCAGCTCCTAAACTCACCACTCGCTCCCACCCCCCGTAAGCACTGCCTCTCTTCTGGGAGTCGCTCTCCACAGAACTTCCCCACAGAACTGACCAGAACTGAGGCAGCAGGGAGCTCACGCCAGGGCTCTGTAACAGCCTAGAGGGGTGGGGAAAGGCGGGAAGCGGGAGGGAGTTTCAAGAGGGAGTGGACGTCTGTGGCCAATTCATTCTGATGTATGACAGAAATAAAACCAATACTGTAAAATGATCATCAATTAAAAATAAATAAATACAATTTTAAAAAGTCAGGTTTAGTGTCAGGTTCCTGGCAGAGGGTCTGGCCAGCCCACTGTGCAGCCCCCGACTGCAGACTGAGACCAGCACGGTCTCACAGCACAGCCAGAGGAGGTGCTCCTGTCTGCCCTGAGCTGACCGAGCAGGACGGGCAGTCTCTCTGGAGATCCTGAGCTAAGAGGCTCTGGGACCAGGAGTTGGGAGCTGGTTTCTGTTAATGACAGAGGTGTGTTAGCGCTGCTGAGGGGCTGGGCGCCGCGCTGCCCTGCCTGCACCAGCCTGCAAATTGTTTGTATGACTGGCCAGGAGGCTGAGCACTTGGCATTTGCTAATCCAGAAAGTCCAACCAAGCCTGCACTGGAGAGAAGAGGTGAAAAAAGTGAAAGTGTTACTTGCTCAGTCATGTCCACCCCGTGGACGGTTACTCACGAGGCTCTTCTGTCCGTGGAATTCTTCAGGCAAGAGCACTGGAGTGAGTAGCCATTCCCTTCTCTAGGGGATCTTCCCGACCCAGGAAATGAACGCAGGTCTCCTGGATTGCAGGCAGAGTCTTTACTGTCTGAGCCATCAAGGCGAGAGAACAGAAGGGAGCTGCAGAAAACGCCAGGGCAGGATGTTGCCATCCATCTGGGGTGGTGGGAGGAGGTTGCCACTCCTGGCTAAAGGAGGTCTCAGAGGAGTTTTCAGGTTCACTGTTCCAATGAAGTGTTGTCAAATAACTCCACCTTTTCTCTCCAAATCCAGTAACCAGTTTCTGGAGGCCTTATTTTCTTCTAGAAGAGCTAAACCGCACATCTCTTACTGTAGGTGGTTCTTGCCCTTATTTCTCCTTACACAGAGGCTGGCGAAATACTCAATTGCCTCTCAGTGCTTTTGTTTTGTTTTGTTTTAACGTGTTTGATTTTTGAAAGCTGTTAAGACCTAGATTGGAGACTCTTAGATGATCTGATCCTCTCCGGTGTCAGGATGCTTAAACAAGGCTCTAGTGTTTCCTTTGTATCTATTCCATCAGGAACTGCTGGAGATAAAAGCAAATGTCTTAGAAAAGCAAGTGTGACATCTGGTTCACTATCAGGAATAAATTTCTACCTGCCAAGCAAGACTGTAAGGCAATCTGGAACCAGTTACTATGCAAACTTGTTTTATTTTAAAACTGTATATCACCTGACTTACCTTTCTATTTATTGCCTGTCTTGAATTCTTTCTCAGTATCAAGATGCTCCTAATGAAACACAGTTGACCTGAGTTTTGAGGTGAATGGTGAGAAAGGAGTTTGTGAAAAGGACTTAAAGGGAAAGTGCTCTTATTTCCTCTAGCTTTTGTGGATGCAAAGTCACCCCAGAAATCAAGCTGCAGTTCTAAACGATGGGAGGGAAATTGGTGGTGCTCTGATGCCCAAAATTCTATCGTAGGAGCTGGTTTGAAGATGTACTGAATGAGCAGTGCGTTCCTGCACTGACAGGTAATATGGGGTCTGGTCTGGCCACTGCCTGGTGTGTTGAAGGGTCTCGGATGGAAGATGCTAGAGAGCAGGCCTGTGCTTGCCTGACCTGCCCTCAACTGCCTCCCTCCCTCCCCTGGCAGGGCACTGGCAAAGGCCTTGAGAGGGCTTTCAGGTGGCAGGAGTAGCCGTCAGCTGCTGTATGCCAACCAGAGAGCGCCCCAGCTTTTCCAGACACTTGTGTCTTCCCCGGTGAGTATTTGATGTGCAAGAACCTGCCAAACGGCAGGCAAAGCCATACATCCTCAGTGTGAGCACACAAGACCGGGACACAATAGGCCCGTGATAGAGGACTGTTGTTTATACAGCAGCCTTCAGATTTTCTGACTTCCTGTACGTTATCCTGTAATACCTTTCAGAAAAACCTGGTGAAGATGCTGCCGTCTTTCCCATCTTAGAGATAAGGATGCGGCGGTGCAAAGGGCTGACTGACACTGTTAAGTTGAAGTGAGCCTCAAGCCCCTTTCTCCTGACTCTAACACAGGGATCTCAAACTCAGATACCTGAAGGAGCAGAGGAGTAATCGTGGGAGAACAGTGGCTGGAGGAGCACACGGCCCGTCCTCAGGGCAGCATCCCTTGGCAAAAGAGGGGCTGCCACCTGAGAATTCAGGTCCAAAGTTGCCAGAGCCTTCTACTGTTTCATTCCACAATACAGATGTGTGTGTGTGTGTGTGTGATGGCAACTTATTCAAAATGCTTAATAAACACTAAAAAAAAGGACTTCCTTGGTGGTCCTGGGTCTGACTTTCTGCTCACAATACAGGAGGCCCAGGTTCAGTCCTTGGTCAGGGAACTAGATCCCAAATGCCACAACTAGAGATCTTATGGGCTGCAACTAAGACTCAGCACAGACAAATAAATAAATATTTTCAAAACACACACACACACTGAAAATAAAAACAACAGTCTGGGTCTTAAGTAGCTGTTTGAAGGCCCTGTCTTGTTTTTCCCCCAGTTTGCAATGTCTGCTGGTGGCTCATTTTACATTAATTGAGCACCTACTATGTCCAGGGACTCTGCCGAGTGCCGGCAAATGGGAAGAGTCCCTATTTAAATGGAGTCAATTTGCTGGTGGAGGTTCCTTTATTCATACCCACTGAGTATCTACTTGATACCCATATCTACTTTAGACTCAGCTTCTAGTCCTGGTCACATGCTGGCTGCTAGGGTTTAAAAAAAACCCACACAGTTGCACAACGAGGTGACTGTTTTTAATGCCACTGACTGTACAGTTAAAAACCGTTAACGTGGTGAATTTTATGTTATTTATATTTCACAACTATAAAGTCATGCTATAAAACAATGTAATTTTCATCTTCAGTAAAGATAAAATCTAAATGAAAAGAGAAAATTTAGTGCTATCAAATACTTACTTCAGCAGATATCTGAGCAGCCACCGTGCATGAAGCACCAATCTAGGTGCTAGAAATAGAAAGTTGCAGGAAATTAGTTCTTGTCTCCAAATGTAGCTTCTACCCAGAGATGAGGGTAATGCTGGAAGCAGCCTAGGGCTTTGCAGTTGATAGATGATAACTCCTTTAGAAAGGGCTTTGTGTACACTGGCTATTTCATAGGAGCCTCATATGAGCAATGCTATGGGCCTGATACTATTATCAACCTTATTTTACAGAAGAGGTGACCGAGGCTCAGAGAGGTCAACATCTTGCCCTAGGTCACACTGCGCTAGAGAGTGGAGAAGCCAGGGTCTGAGGCCACATACACTTGATTCCAGTGCCCACAGCAGAGGGGTCGTAAGGTGCCTGGTGTGACCAGGCAGCAGAGATCCATGGGGCTCAGGAAACAGAGTGCTGAGGAGGCTGGGCAAGGTGGACCAAATGCGAGCACCACCCCTGAGCAGGTAAGCATGCTGCGGGTCTCCGGCTCCAAGTCCACCGCAGTTTCTCTGAGCTCGTATCTCAGTCTGCTTGTAAACAGCAAAAATGTACTGCTAACAGTTCTGAAGGCTGGAAGTCTGAGCTCAGGGTGCCAGCATGGTCAGGCGGGGGCCCTCTTCCAGGTCACAGACCTCTCCTTGTGTCCTCAAGTGGCAGAAGGGACGAGGGAGCTTGGTGGGGTCTCTTGTATAAAAGAGTGCATGAATAGTTGTGTCCGACCCTTTGTGACCCCGGGGAATGTGGCCCGCCAGGCTCCTCTGTCCACGGGATTCTCCAGGCAAGAATACTGGAGTGGGTTGCATTTCCTCCTCCAGAGGATCTTCCTGACCCAGGGATTGAACTTGTGTCTCTTGTGTCTTGTGTCTCCTGCACTGGCCGGAAGATTCTTTGCCACCGCACCATCTGCAAGCACTAATAGCATTCATGAGGCTCTACCACCAAAACCTAATCACCTCTCAAGGGCCCCACCTTCCAATACCATCATCTTTGAGGATCAGGATCTCAGCATATGCATTTTCAGGGACACAAACATTCAGTTCATAGCAGTCATGAATGCTAATTTCTAAAGAATGAGAGATGGAGAAAATGGGGAAGGACATGCTGGTCACAGGAAGCAGTTTAACACAGGGCAGGGGCAGCGGCTGCCCATACCATGGAGCCCTCAACACCCAGCTGTGACACAGGGAAGGGTGACGTCACACAATGTGGGGGACATCTGAGGGTGATGGCAGCCGTGGCAGGGCCTGGGTACCTGCCTGGAGCTGGTGCAACCTTAGCAACAGACACCCCACCTCACCACAGGACTCGAGGAAGTCGTCAGGGACCATCTAGCAGTTTAGTGGGCTCAAGTTGAAGACTCTTCAGATAATGGGACGGTTGGCTTCCAAGCGTGCCTGGAGGTTCTACCCGTATGCAGGGGGTGAAGACTAAGAAATGCAGTTGGGTGTAGCTGGTGCAGCGCTGTTTTAGGCAGATGCACTGAACTATAGATGCAGGGGATACGACACTCAGCCAGGCTGGCCTGCGGCACGTGTCATTCACTCCATAAATAATGAGTATGTTCCACGAGGGCCATGCTCTGCTTTATTTTTTAAATTTTTATTAAAAAATATCTAAATCAAGATGTTTTATTGAAGTATAGTTGATTTACAACATTAAATTAGTTTCAGGTGCTCAGCATCGTGATGCAGTATTTTTACAGGCCATGTTCTTTTTTCAGTGTTGGGGACACACCAGTGAACAAGTCAGGTGAACTCCCTGAGGGCAGGTAGAGTTTATTATTTGTATGGATAATACACAAGTTAAAAAAGTATATATATTAAGAAATTTTCAGACAGTGACAAGCATATAAAGACAACAGGGGAGGAAAAGTGATGGTTGGTCGCTAGTCTAGCTAGAACATTTAGGGAAGGCTTCTCTGAGGAGGTGACTTGGAGCTGAGACCTGAATGGTAAGATAGGAGTGGCAGAGGGGAAAGTGGTGCTAAGGCCCTGTGGCAGATGTGAGCTCAGTTTCCTGCAGCTTTGAACAGATCTGAGGAAAGGAGGAAGGTCAATGTGGTTGGTGAGAAAAGAAAGGTTAAGAGATGAGGTTGGGAGAGGACCAGACCATATTGGGTCTTGCAGGCTCCAGGCCATAAACACACGTGTACTGGAGCAGCCTCAGCCCTGAAGCAAGCAAGGAAGAAGTTTCTGGACCAGCTGGGAAGGATCCAGGGAAAACAAGCTGGGCCACAGAGTGAACTCCTGTGAGTTTTGGTTGACCGTCCAGGGTGCAATGTCCAAAGGGACCTGGGCAGTCCAAGCTTGGTACAACAGGGCGTGGCCACATTAACGCAAGGTGCTCCTCTGCAGGGCAGAATGTGGTAGTCCATCTAGGAAATGCCCAGCAAGTCAGCCCCAGCCAGTGGTGAAGGGCTGGGGATAGGGGCAACACAGGAGAAGATCCCGGGCAGGTTAACAGGGCCTCTGTGAATTTCAGGGAAGCCAAAGCCCTGGTAACCGCTAGGTGAGAACACTGACGGGCCGAAAGCGGTTGTAGCGGAGGAGCGTTTGGGGGAAAGGTGATGGTGGGGGCACGGGCTCCAAGCTCAGTCCTGGGCAGAGCCCTGGCAAAAAGGCTGATTTGGGCGCCACCTGCTGGTGGGATGCAGCTGCTGCTAGTCTCCCGGTTCTAGTCAGGACCACCCGAAGCGGAGGTCAGAAGGGACTTTGTGATCGAATCATCGTTACTAATTCAGTTTTGTTTAAGGTATGAATCCAACAGATGCTAAATTTTCTGTGCAGAAATTTTAAAGTAGTATCAAAAACAAGGAAAATGACTCAAATTCCTTAACCACTTGAAATAGACAAAGGATTTGCAAAGAGAATTTTTTAGTGAGCAGCTATCAAGTCCCATTCTTCACAGGGTTGGTGGAGGGAGGGACAGTCTGTAGCTATTCCTTGCATCAAGCTTACAGAGAGACTCCAAGGAGAGTGCTTGGAGAGCTTGATCAGTGTTTCCTGAACAGAAAGACACTGGACTAGGATCTGATTTCTGCCTACAAGATCCAACACACATGAAATGGGCTGTCTGCCTAGGAAAAGAGAGTAAAAACTAAGCAGTCGCTGCTTCAGGCAGAGTTAGTAGGGGCAGAGTGTGTGTATCTGTGTGTGTGTGTGTGTGTGTGTGGTGTGGGTGATGTGTGTGGTGTGTGTATACCCAGGTGTGTGATGTGTGTGGTGTGTGAGTGTGGTGTATGTATGGTGTGTGCGGTGTGTGTGTGTGGTATGTGTAGTGTGTGTGTGTGTATGCATGCCCCCAGATGTTCTGGAATAGAGTGGTTTTTGTTGTGAGGTGGTTGTTGTGGTTGTTGCTTTTCAAGGAAATAGCAGGTATTGATGTAAATAGCCAAGTATAATAAACATCACAGGTGGTGCAGTGGTAAAGAAAACACCTGCCAATGTAGGAGATGCAAGAGATGTGAGTTCGATCCCTGGGTGGGGAAGATCCCTGGGAGGAAATGGTTCAGTTCAGTTCAGTTCAGTCGCTCAGTTGTGTCCGACTCTTTGCGACCCCATGAATCGCAGCACGCCAGGCCTCCCTGTCCATCACCAACTCCCAGAGTTTCTTGCCTGGAAAATTCCATGGACAGAAGGGACTGGTGGGCTCCAGTCCATGGGATCACAGACTCACAGGCAACTGAGCACACAATAAACACAAGATAGGAAATATTATATTTCCCAAAGTGAATGCCTACTTTTTTTTCTGATTACAAAAATATTGCATGCTAGCCAAAATTTAAACATCTCTTAAATATCCATTAGCAGAAAATTAATTTCTCCTTTATTCCCCATGCTGGTCCTTCAGGCCATCTTTAACAATCTCAATCTACATTCTGGGGTTCGGTCTTCTGCGCTGTGACCAGCAGGTGGCAGCACACCACTGCGTTAAAGGGACTCAGACACGACGTCGGTTGGAGAGGAAGTTTCTGCCTGCAGCGAGCTACGTAAAATGGATTTAAAATTCTTTTAAGTTTTAAAAAACGATGTCAGGAGAACCTCCAGTAATTTTTTTTACATGTTGAGAAATGGTCGGTTCTGGCCACTGTGACCTAGATTATTGCTCCCGAGCACTGAAATTTTGAGAACAAAAAAATAAAAGTTTAGAAAACAGGAAACTTACTGGCTTATGTAATTGACAAGTCCAGGGATTTGTTCTGAGGAAAGGGTTATGCGCTTCAGGTCTGGCTTGCCCTGACTTCATTCTATCAGTAGGGCCTTGGGTCTGTTTTCCTGATGTTTTCTGCTCTCCACAGCCAGCTTTGTCCTAGGACTGCCTTCCCTTCTGCTGGAAAATGGTCACAGCAGATCAAGCCCTGATATCTGCACGTTTCATCTTCTAGAATGAAACTTTCACCCCCTGCCTTTGCGCTGTCCCCTCAAATGCTGCCTTGGATCTCAGCAGCCTGAATCAAATCACTTGCCCTTTCTGAAAGCAAACACAGTGATTGGGGGATGGAGCTGTGTTCTTCCACTGGAGCTTGAGTTTGAGGCCTCACAAACGCAGCCAAGATTCCCTGAACTATGGACTATGTTGAGGTGATGGAAATACCTGGGTGACTAAGAAGAGCTAACCTGGGAGGAGGGGTGGATGTTTGGTGGCCACGTGTGGACCATCAGCGTGACTCTGGTACCCTAGGTCTTGGGGAGTCTTAGTGATCACCAGTAACCTGGGAAAGGCATAGGAACAAACCGCAAAGTAGCAAGTCGGACAACCCCCTCCAGGCCTGCCCACTCCAATCCACTCTCCACCCAGCCAGCCCCTGAAGGGCTTTCTCCAGGCTGCGCATTTGACTGACTCTTTCTCTACTGCAGACGCTACTGAAGGCTCCCGTTCTCCAAGCTCACGTCTTCAGCATGGCACACAGGCCCTGTACCCTCTAGTTCCCAATTTCTCCAGCTCATCATCAGCCTCTACTATCTCCAGCACTCACTTTAGCCTCCAGCCACCCTGATCTGCTTGTTCCTCTCTTCACTCTGATGGGAGAGTCTTTCCATTTTTCTCACCGGAGTTGACTCCTCTTCCTTCTTCCAGAGTTAGCTCGTGTGTCACCAATTCCTCCAAAGCATCTTCTACTGATGCCCCCAGGGTGAGTGCTGCCCTTGTCCTTGGCTTGAATACCACACTGGGTAAAAATCTGCAACATGGCTTTAACCACCTAGTGCTGCAAAGATCTGCTGCTAGGCATGGGCCTCCCTCTCCTGAACTGTGCAATTCTGGATGGCATAGGACTGAGGCGGGTGCTCAAGAGTTGTTTAAGGAACTGCTGGAAGGCATTTTCAACGCTCCTCAGCAGCACGGGGTGGGGGTATTTTCTTCTCTGGGAGGCAGATAGTGGTTTTTTGCCCCTGAAGAACTGAACTTCCTCAGTCTACTGTTTTTTCCTCCCAAGAGCCCCACCATCCCATTGGCCTGAGTGATCTTCTAGGATCCCTTCTAAAGTATATGATTCATCACTGGAAACAGCACTGGAGCTGCAGAAAGTCCCACGAATCAAGTTGGTGGAAAAGCTGAGCTTCCTTCTACAGAAAGTCAGGAATGGATCATTGGGAATAGCCCCAGGTTTTGGATGTACTAGGATCTAAGTCCGGAGAAGGCAATGGCACCCCACTCCAGTACTCTTGCCTGGAAAATCCCATGGATGGAGGAGCCTGGTAGGCTGCAGTCCATGGGGTCGCTGAGAGTTGGACACGACTCAGTGACTTCACTTTTACTTTTCACTTTCATGCATTGGAGAAGGAAATGGCAACCCACTCCAATGTTCTTGCCTGGAGAATCCCAGGGATGGCGGAGCCTGGTGGGCTGCCGTCTACGGGGTTGCACAGAGTCGGACACGACTGAAGCGACTTAGCAGCAGCAGGAGCAGCAGGATCTAAGTCATATAAGCTTTCCATACTCTGAAATCACTCCATTTTATTCCCCCAAAAAAAGGCATTTTCATTTTTGCAGAGATTTCTAATTTTTCTTTCTTCCTATCTTCCTGGCTGATCTGCTAGGGTGGAAAGGTCCCAGTGTTCCATGAATTGGCAGAGAGGTCAATAGAGTTGGGCCATTTGGAATGACATTACCATGGCTACTAAGGAAAGTTCACAATTTTTGAAAGCTCACTTTACTACCTATCATTTTACTTATACAAATGCATTGTAAATTATCATGTGCGATTTGATGTTTACAACATCCTGTGAGGTCACACCAGTATTATCCCCATTTTACAGATGAGAAAACTGAAGTACAGAAAGGTTAAGTTGCTTGCCTAAGGCTGTGAAGCTACTCAGTGACCAAGACAGGATTCAAATGCAAGCACTCTGGTCCCCCAGACCCCCAACCACCCTTCTGCACTGCCAGTCTTCTCCAGGCTGTGTAGGATGCAGGAGGGAGAGGAGCACCCGAGCTGGTGAGACCTTCCCTGAGCTGCCACCCAGGCTGCTGGATTCAAATGACCCGGCCTGGCTCCTGCAGACCCACCCAGGAGTCTTTGCATACGGGTGCTCAGTCGCTCTGTCATGTCTGACTCTCTGTGACCTGAAAGACTGTAGCCTGCCAGGCTCTTCTGTCCTTGGGATTTCCCAGGCAAGAATATTGGAGTGGGTTGCCATTTCCTTCTCCAGGGACTTTGTCTTTAAAGCACCCTAAATATTGATTATGAGAATTAAAATGCCTGCTATAGATCAATCACATTACAATCTTCAGAACGCACCACAAGCTGTGTTTCATTAGAGACTGACAGTGGCTCTGTGATGGAGGTATATCAGCTCCATTTTACAGGAGAGCGTGAGGCTCAGCAAAGCTAAGTGGCCACTCAAGTGCCCCAAACAGGTGGACAGAGAGCTGGGACTTGCTCCTGGGGCACCTGTCTGTGAACTCAGAATTTCTTCCTGTGTGGGCATGGGCCTCCCACTCTCAGGAGGTCATCCAGTGAAAACGACACTGGAATGCCTGCTGCTCTCAGACAACACCCAGCTAGGCTGCTTCTCCCCCTTGCAGCCCCTGCCCAGCCGGCCGGGCAGGTCTGACAATGGAGATACCTGCCTCCATGTCTAGGGTGACCTTTTGCCACATCCACTCCCAGTCTGTGCCCACTCCCTTTCCTCCAAACTCCCCTTTTCCCTTTGCCTAGAAATGTTTGAAGTCTGCCTCTGAGTCACTAACTAATCTCAGCTGCTAGCCAGTGTCTCCTCCTCCACTTCATGGGCCATCATTCCCCACATCCCTTCAGAGTCCTTCGGTCTGTGGAATTTCAGGGACACTAGAGCCTGAAGTGCTGGCCAAGGTCAGACTTGCACTTTGCCTCCTTTTCCAGGGTCCATCCAAAATCCCCTTAGAGCCAGCACTGTGGGGAGAGAAGTAGGAAGGTCATATTTCTAGTCTTCCTCTCTCAGAGTAGATGTTGTTTAAGGCCTGCCGTTTGGTCATTCAAATAATTAAGGAAAGCTCACTCCAGGAAAGAAAAAAGGCCATCTCTCTTTACTGGAGTCTCTGAGACCCCCAGCAAATCACTCCTCCTAGTAAACCCAATCACCCTCTTTTACTCACACTGAGACCTGGACTATTGGAGGCAAGTCAGCAGAGTTGGCCCATCCTGAACAACTTTATTATGACCGATAAGGACAGTTCACATTTTGTGTGTGTATGTGAAAGAGAAAGTTTTACATATATTTTACTATGTAATAGAAAAATAAATCCAGTGCATCAAATTTTTGCAAATTACTGCTTGAAATAAAACCAAAGTAGTAGTAAGTTAAAAAATGGGATGGGGAGAGTTGCTTGTTATAACATAGAAAGTAAATAATAATACAGATGGAACCCAGGTATAACATTAAAAATTGCTCATACGGATGGAGGGGTTGGGGGAGGGGAGACCCAAGAGGGAGGGGATATATGTATACATATAACTTATTCACTTTGTTGCACAGCAGAAACCAGCACAATATTGTAAACCAACTATACCCCATAGATTTTTTAAAATTGCTCATATGGTATATGAATATTAATAACTAAAATTTGGGAAACACAACTGCCCGCTGCTGAATCCTCACAAAATTCTGTGGACAGCTCACTTTTTTTTTTTTTTTTTTTTTTGTGCTTCTTTTGTTCTTTTATGATATCCATGCTATTGGGTATGAAGTGATATCTCATTGTGGTTTTG
>SJYX01003836.1:176934-190243 GCA_006410675.1 Oreotragus oreotragus
GAGAGCTCATTTTGTTAGTTAAGATTCACTGAGCTCTCACTAGTGCAAAATATCATTTTAAGTTTAATATATGTATAAATCATTTGATAGTCACAATCTTATGAAGTAGGCACCATTATCATTCCCATTTTACAGATAAGGAAACTGAGGCATACAAAGGTTAAGTCCTTGCCTGCGGCATGAAGCTAGTTTGAATAAGAGAAGCCAAGAGCTAAGATCAATCCCTGCTCCACCCCCGACTCCCCAAGCAGGTGGGCATATCTATCTACTCATTTCCTTGAGTATCAGCTAAACTCAGGGCATTCAGAGAAAATAAGGTATAGGCCCTGGTTTCTGTAAGTTTGGACTTCCCAGGTGGTTGGTTCAGTGGTAAAGAATCTGCCTGCCAATGCGGGAGACTCGGGTTCCATCCCTGGGTTGGGGAGACCAGCTGGAAGAGAAAATGACAACCCACTTCAGTATTCTTGCCTGGAAAATTCCATGGACAGGGGAGCCTGGCGGACTACAGTCCATTGGGTCACAAAGAGTCGGACATGACTGAGTGACTCTGTAATTTCAATGTCTGACTTCCTGATAGTGAAGACAGACATGTGAGTTACAGCACAAGGAAACAAGTGCTGGGAGCTGATAGGTAGGAGGCGTGAGGGGACAGACGGAATTCACTGAGACAGAGGGATGCTGCCCAGGGGAGGTCCCATGTGCCAAAGTACAGAGCCATAAACAAGGACATTCCTGCTGGGACACTGCACTGTGGCCCACAGCCCTGCTGGACCTCCTGTGAGTGGGGAAAGTGGCATGCACCTATCAAACCGCTGAATGACCCCCAAGATTCCCAGCCACTGGCCAAATACTCAGGTGCCCCTTTCTGTAGAAATTCACCCCATGGGCAGGTGATGGGAAGAATTACCAGGGATGTTTCATGACATGAACCCCCTCTCTGGGCCCTCTGAAAATGCATGCTATGGTTTTCTGATATTTTCCGTTACATCATGAAATTTATGACTCTGATCTTACAGAGCAGCCAGAAGGTTCAGAGGCAACTGGTGATATATGTGGGCCTTCTGACTCCTCTGAGAAATGATTCAATTGTGTCTCTTAAAGTGATTTAATACTAAATATTGGGCTGGAACAAATAAGAAATGCAAACCTGTCTACTCTGTTTAAGGATTTTGCACTCGTTGATAGTTTCAAAACAATCAAGCAGAGAAACAACGTATTTTAACAAATAAATCTTGTTGGAAAGTGTAGATGCTTTGACAAATCAGAAAGTCCACCAAGTCACACATTTCCTTGTCAACTCTTGCTTCCAGCTGGCAAGCAGTTAAAATAATATTCCAAGAAGGTTTAACATTCATGATTACATTGTTTGACTATTGCATTTTCTGCAGGTGTGCTTAGTCATGTCTGTGACCTATGGACTGTCGCCTACAAGGCTCCTCTGTCCATTAAATTTTTCAGACAAAAATACTGGAGTGGTTTGTCATTTCTTCCTTCAGGGGATACTCCTGGCCCGGGAATCGAACTCTTGTCTCCTGTGTCTCCTGCATTTGCAGGCGGATTCTATTGCACTTTCAAGATAATGGCTTTTCAAAATTGTATCTTGCAGCTAAAAATTAAATAGCGACTTCTGAGTATGCACAGCATTCTTTAATAAAATGAGACCCAGTGCAATATTCTCAGAGGCTGAGCAGTAATATAGAAGAGATTTATCATAGTCCAGATGAGTGAGATCACTGATCCTATAGAATTCTTATTATTTTCTCAGCTAAACTCCAGGGAATGCTGGGAATGGCCCCACAAGCTCCATTCACATCTTCCAGCATCCTACATGGGCTTTTCTCTCCCACATGGATATTAGAAGAACCCCTGCAGTCTTTTGGCTGTGAGCTGGGAAAAAAATGCCTCCTTAGAGAAAGCTGTGGATGGAGCTGTTTATTTGTGTCCACTGTAAAAACGTACCTCTGAATTTTAGAGCAAGAAATACTATGTTTGACACTATAATAGTGAATACATGCCACTCTCCTTTTTTCAAAACCTATAGAATGCACAACACCAAGAGTAAACTGTAATGTAAACCACGGACTTTGTGTGATAAGGACATGGAATGTGGGTTCATCAATTAGAACAATGTATCACTATGATGGGGGAGGTGGATAATAGGGGAAGTTATGCTGGTATGGAGACACTGGGTATAAAAAAACTACATATGTTTTCTGCCTAATTTTCCTGTGAACCTAAAACTGGGCTTAAAAAGACCCTTTGGGCAACTCAGCACAGTATAAAGCCTTTCCCCCTAATGCTGGCAACCCTGACCCTGCCAGCACCCCATATCCTCAGACTGCTCTTTCCTGATCTACTACATTTTGTGCCAGATCCGAACACTTGACTTTATTTCTTGCTTGTCCCTCAGGAGCTGGATGTCCAATCAATGTTTGTGGTGGAGAGTCCAGTGAGTGCCAGACCCTGGCTTACACTTGGGTTCAAGCTTAGTTCAGACCCCGGTTTCAGGATCTACACTGAAGGAGGCCCCAGGTGAGTTTGCATACAATAGTAGGTCTTATGTGCTTTTCCATATTGAATATTGATTTGATTTAAAAAATTATTTACTATACCTAAAATAAGCCGAGAGGATAAGGGGAATAATATCAGGAAGATGGCAGATTGTAGTTACTTTTAAAAATATATAGTTTTATATCCTTTCTCATTCTTGTTAAAATTATCCAGCATCTTTACCATATCACCTATAACAAAAAATTGTTTTATACTTTAAAATTTAAAAAAAAATTCATTTACAAATGTCCTGAGTGGTAGGTCCATCCTGTGTTCATTTATCAGAACAAAGAGAACAGACGCACCTGAGAATGAAGTCCACGCGCGCTGGCAGCATCTTCCTCCCTGGACTCACCTGCTTCTTGCAGCCAGGCTAGGCTGGGTTGAGTGGGTAACAGACAACTACAAGCATCTCTGGCTTAGAACGAAAGCTAGTCTTCATCCACACAAAGTCCAATGTGAATATCACTGGCTGGGCGACTGTGTCATAGGCTCAAGGGTCCAGCTCCTGACATCGTGTGCAGCTCTGACATCCCAGAATCCTTTGCTCCAGGCACAGAATTAGCAAAGCCAGGACCGTGGAAGAGCGTGCGAGGCACTTTAGGGGCCAGGCCTTCAGATGGCATTACACCTGTGCATCTGCTACATGCAGTAAAGGAGCCACTTCCACTGGGGATGATTTTGAAGCTAAAAGGTCATTTTCATTTTTCCTAGAATTTTTATTCCCCATTTAACTAGGCTTTTTTCCTTCTATATCTATAGTCAGTCATTAAACCAGAGACCCTTTGACACAAAAGTTCTGAGTAGCCCACTTCCTGGCCCAAGTCTCAGGAAAGACCTCTGTGTTAGGACAGGGGGTTCACAGGGGACAGCCTTTTTGCTTTTTCAAGAAAGGGGTAAAATAATACAAAAAATACAACTATATATATGCAGCAAGAATTCTCTAAAGGAAACTATTAAAAAGACAAACCCATCCTATTTTCCTGGGACCCATAAATCAGCCCAGAGTATGTGGCATATCCTGCACTGTAGGTCACTCTTAAATTTTAAAAACATCATTCTCTTCCTAATTGGAAGAAAATATATGGCTCCATTTAAAACACTTGATAGTTTTCTACTCATTATCTGCAAATATTTGTTACTGAAAATCTGTTGTGCTAAGTTGTCCTAGAAACAGTTATAAGAGACAGTTATAGAGACAGGGTCCTCCACGTCCTCCAGATGGCCAATACTATACTCTCTTGCTTTTTTCCAAAAGCCAAGTTTTTTGGAGGCAATAGGAAACCATGGAAGGGAAACTTACCCTATAGAAGTCATGATTCTGGAATATACTTAATTATTGATTCTTAATTAAAAAGGTATATCATATATGCTCAAATATAAGGTGAGGATTTTTTTCCTATAAAATTATCCCTTGATGAGAATTCCCTGGCTGTCCAGTGTTTAGGATTCTGAGCTTTCACTGCCATGGCCCTGGTTCAACCCCAGGTTAGGAAACTAAGATATCATAAGCTGCAAGGCATGGCAAAAAAAAAAAAAAAGATAATCCCTTGGTAAAGAGAAAGTAGCCTATATTTATCCTCAGGAAGACTCTCATGAGGCTGCTCTCTTGGTTACTTTCATGTAAATAGCAAAGTACTGCTTGGGAAAGAGTCATCCATGTTAAAGTGGGTCCAGCCCAACAAACTAAGGCATTGGGTACCCTTGGCCAAGGTGTCTGTAATGTGAAGATGAACACAAAGGGCTGAGTCCAGTTAACTTCCAGTGTTTCAGCTAGCCTTGGTTAGTTTTACATAGGAGCATCAGTTTGTATTAGTTTGGTTTCACTGAACATCCAAGCCATTTAGCTCTTCTTGTTCTGATTCCATAAGCCTTCCTCCAACCCCAAGCCGGGAAAGGCAATGGCACCCCACCCCAGTACTCTTGCCTGGAAAATCCAATGGACGGAGTAGCCTGGTGGGCTGCAGTCCATGGGGTCGCTAAAAGTCGGACAGACTGAGCGACTTCACTTTCACTTTTCTCTTTCATGCATTGGAGAAGGAAATGGCAACCCACTCCAGTGTTCTTGCCTGGAGAATCCCAGGGACAGGGGAGCCTGGTGGGCTGCCATCTACGGGGTCACACAGAGTCGACTGAAGTGACTTAGCAGCAGCAGCAGCAACCCCAAGCAACCTTCTGATGATGATGCAGTGTCTGCCTTCAGGAAAAGACTGAACTGATCATGTAGGCTTTTGAGCATTTTGGTCCCTAGGACAGTCAGTTCTTGTCGCCAGTTAGTACTCTGGCATATTGCTTTCATTCTTTAGCCTCACTGCTTGGCTGTGTGTGTGTGTGTGCGTGTGTGTGTGTGTGTGTGTGCGCGCGCATGCTCAGTCGTGTTCAACTCTTTGCCACCCCTGTGGACTGGAACCCATCAGGCCCCTCTGTCCATGGAATTTTTCAGGCAAGAATATTGGAGCTGGTTGCCATTTCCTATTCCAGGGAGTCTTCCCGACCCAGGGACTGAACTTCTGTCTCCTGCATTGGCAGGCGGATTCTTTACCACTGCACCACCTGGGAAACCCCACTGCTTGGCTAATGTGGCTTTATCTAAAATATAGGTCTGCTTTAGGTGGATTGTTCTCATGTGCAAGGCTGAGTCTAGACTAGCCCATGGATAACCCATAAAGGTAGTGGTGGCCCCAGTCAAGGCTTTTCTGAAGATGGACTGCTGATCTTGTTCTTCAAGAAAATTTTTTGACTTGTTGGGTGAGTGAAGGAGGGCTACTTTCTTATATGACAGTTTCTGTTTCAAATTGTAAGCTATCAGTCCCCATCTCTACACAGCTCTAGGTTGCTTCTCTTTAGTGTACCAGGAATGAATTCTGCATGTAATACCCCAAATTTCTATGTTACTGGCAATTTTGGAGGCAAGAAACTTATCTTTTCTTATTAGCATTTCCTGAAAAAGAAATCACAGTATTTTACAGCTCAGTTTAAGAGCTGAGCTGATGTAAGTGATGTCCTCCAGATACAAAGATAAGGACTGTGGCTGATAAGGTTGACAACCAATACTTTCCTTTTTGGTGTAAAGCCTCCTCCCCATTCTTAGGGAATGTGCTTCTTGGCAGGCTGTCATGTACACATGCATGCATACATGTGTATAATTCTGAAATAAAGCTTTGATGGGTGTTGAGTCTGTCATTTTTTTTTTTGACAACTTTATTTACAAGTGTTAAGTTAGCTTTCTATAACCAAGGGAGGCCAGTTTAGGGCACAGGTTTTAAATAAAAACTGAAAATATCAGGAGCTGCTGCTTTCATAGGAACTTGGAAAATTGGAAAGTTTCTCAGACAGTTTTGTGGGGTAGGAAAGCAGATGTCCAGTCATATGTAACAGAACAAAGTAAGTAGATAATTCTGAAGGAACTGCTGCTTCTAACTCCCTGGAATATGATCACATGGCATCCTGTCCTCTTGTAACTTTTTGTTTTGGTTGCAATTAATTAATTATGGAATTCCTGGGTTAATGTCTGTATTCTTTCAGGTTCTAAGAAAGCAGGGACTGTGTATGACTCTTTTTCCCTCTGAAAACTCAGCACCTAATATAGTGTCTTACACTATAAAGATGGAAGATGGTTGCTAAATATTAGGTGACTGGATAATACACCATCCAGGGGACTATGTCTTTCATTTTTGAAACACTAGTGCCTAGAAGAGTGCCTGGCATAGCAGGGATTCAGGCATCAGCTGCAGAAAGAAGGAAGGAAGAAAGCAATTATGAGAGGGAGAGGTCACCTCCACCCCATGAATTCCTGTGTAGCTGGACTTGAGGCTTCCTGATTAATATCATCAAAGGGAAAATCTCCTTCTGTTAACAAAAGATATGAAAAATAAACAGAATGCCATCTAATTTAATTTGAGCTGCAAAGCAAGTGACTAACGCGGCATCTCTGTATTTGGGTAGGAGGAGGATCCTCTAAGTGCTATCTGGAAATGGCTTTAGTTACTTTGGTGACTGTTATAGTCTTGTGAGAATAATCTCCTCTTAATAAGGACAATTACTTAGATTTATTACTCCTCTGTGGTCTTGTTAAAGATCTAAGAAGAATCCTATTTAAATGAAAGGAACAATAGGAGCTTTTTAAAGGGAACAAGATTTAATTAAAACCCAAGCACTGGACTGGTACCTCTGTGCCTGGGTGGCAAAATTGGGTTAAAAAAAAAAAAAAAGAAAAGAAAAAGCAGAGTAAATAATGGCAGTTACTTCACCTACTTTTGGGGAAGCAGGTCCATTTTGAATGAAAAGGCCTCAAAAGGGAATGTGTATTCAGATTACACAAAACATGCCTTCTTTGAAAGTGGCCTTTGGAATCAAGTCCTCCCACTTTGTTTAATGAAATATCCTTCAGAATGGAGATAACGAGTCCATTACCTGCTGGGGTGCCTGATCCAGAGGCAGAGCTGGCCTGACTGATGGGGATCACTCTGATAATAGGCGGTGGTCTTTAAAAAGTACTTTATAACGTTCCCAGTGAGGACCCAGAGTGCTCTCAAAGAAATACATTGTGCCAGGGTCCCACCCCGACAAGCAGAAAGGCTCAGAGAGAGGAACTCAGGGTTCTTCCTGCTTGAGTAAAAACAGCAAGATTTGTTTGGAAAACCCCAAAGCTCTGACCCTGGGGACGTGTCATAAAAATAACTGATATTCTAGAAACTAACCAAAATAATAGAATTAAAGAAAATAAGTGTGGTAACCCATCAGATGCGAGCCTAATAGGCTGCAGGGTACGCCGGGGCCTTAGACTGACGGCTTCGGCTTCTCGGCTGTCTGATGCAGCTGTCACCATGCTGGACTGGTGCATAGAAATACAGCTGCCTGCTGTTTGTAGCATTATTCTGCCCTAAATAAATAACCAACAGCAGTCATTTAGATGCATTTTGGGTGACGATGGCACATGGGAACTCAAGTCATGTAACATGAGCCAGAAGTATTTCCACATTAAATTATCTTATTGAAAACAATGAAGGTGTAAACAAGGGGTGGGCTGGAGGTGGGAAGGCTCTTTCTTGTCTTATGGGGTATGTTCTGATTTTATGTCACCCTTGTGGTCAACAAATGTCATACCAAGAACAGATGAGCACTAAATGAATCTCTTCTTGTGATGATTATAACAAGACTGTAAAATGGAAAACAGTAAATATAACTCATCCTTATTAAGACTCTGGTATTTGTTTCCAGCTACAGCTCCTAACAAGAGAGTAAACAATACTTAGTCTCTTGTGATTGCTAATTAAAATGCAATAAATTATGGAATCAATTTAAATTCTGGATCAGCTCTACAGTGGGTTCAACAAACCTCCTAAATTTCATCTTCCCCTTGGGGTCTCTTTTCCAGAACCTGGGATGAGGGTGCAGTGTGTCTATGCCTGATCTCTCTCTTTTGTTTGCTATTTAATTGCTGGTGGCCCCTTTTAAGGAAAGAAAGCCAACAGCAGGATGAATTCCATCATCCTGGCATATGTCTTCCCTGCCTCTGAGGCACCACTTTGCTTTTGGCTTGTTGTTTAAACCAGGATAAGACTTGGGATTGCTGTCCAAAGTAGTTCAGTGGCCTTGGCAAGATTCTAGGAGCAACCAAATAGCTGGGCTTCCTCCAGTCCTGTCTGGGCCAAGCAAGAACAGTAGGGTTTTAGTGGTCCGCTTATGTGGCTAACATAGGAAGGCCAAGTGTTTGTCAGCAAGGCCAAGAGGAGAGGAGACTAGTGCCCCTTAAGAGAGGAATATATAGATATGATATAGGTATAGATAGGTAGACATAGTATAGTATAGATAGAGTGATATCGATGTAGTATCCTAAGCCAGAAATAGTTCTGCATTGACTTTATACATAGAGAGAGAGTTATATGTATATAGATGTATATATAGTTCTATATCTATATATATAGCTAAAAGATATAGTATATATGATGTTTATATATCTGTACTATGTGTATCTATATCTGTAATATAGATATATATTTTAAATTATTAACATTGTATAGTTGTATAATCATAAATTATAAAATTATATAATTAATAATTACAAATTTTCACTTTCATGTATTGGGGAAGGAAATGGCAACCCACTCCAGTGTTCTTGCCTGGAGAATCCCAGGGACTGGGGAGCCTGGTGGGCTGCCGTCTATGGGGTCGCACAGAGGCAGACACGACTGAAGTGACTCAGCAGCAGTAGCAGCAGCAGGACAGTCTTGCTAGGCTGAGACTAAGACACAGTTCCAGGTAATATTACAGTTTATGTCAGAGCAGATAAACAACATAAGTATACTTTTTTCTGGTTTAGAAGATGTCTACTTCTTTTCTTCATCCTTCGGATAAACAGTATCAGCAGTTTCATCCCTTTCTACCTGAGAAGCAAGCTTGACATAATAGGAGATATGCCACTTTCCAGGCTGTTACTCAATTGTAACTTAGGAGAATTATCTTCTGTCTTGCTTGAATGTGTGAAGTGTCCCCATCCAACCAGTACTTAATAAAAGTTGTATTGGTTATTTTCAAGGCAAAGGACATTTTCATCTTCTCGATATGGTCCCTTTCAAAGTCATCATAATGTAGGGGAATAAACAAAGATCTCAGAGTAAGCCAGAGTGCTTGTGTGTGTTAAGTCGCTTCAGTTGTGTCTGACTCTTTGCAACCCTATGGATTGTAGCCCATGGACTCTCCTCTGTCCATGGGATTCTCCAGGCAAGAATACTGGAGAGGGTTGCCATGCCCTCCTCCAGAGGATCCTTCTGACCCAGGGATCGAACCTGCGTCTCTTACATCTCCTGCATTGGCAGGTGGGTTCTTTATCATTAGTGCTACCTGTGAAGCCAGAATAAGTTAGAGTTGGGCTCAAATATCTGTTTTGTCTTTTATTAACTGCATACTCTTTACAAGTTTGTTTTGCCTTATATACAATGGGGTTAATAATGCCTACCTACTCAAGGCTATTAAATAGCTTAAGCAATTTCTTGCATATAAAATGCCCACAATATCCAGCAGACTAAAAGTTACAGCAATTTAAATTTTGGTTTTGTTTATTCTATTAACTTATTTTTATACCTATATATCATTTTGTATATTAAAAACCCTAAGTACCACCATCTCTCAGGGTTCCCAGGTGGTGCTAGTGGTAAAGAACCCATCTGCTAATGCAGGAGACTTAAGAGCCTTGGGTTTGATCCCCGGGTCAGGAAGATTCCCTGGAGGAGGACATGGCAACCCACTCCAGTATTCTTGCCTGGAGAATCCCATGGACAGAGGAATCTGGCAGGCTACAGTCCATGTGGTTGCAAAGAGTCAGACATGACTGAAATGACTTAGCAGGCACGCACAACCCTCTTTCATATCTATAGCTCACGTTATTTTCTTAGGGTAATAAGAAAATAAAATGCAAAGGATGGTTTTTCTTTTCTCAGAGACCACATATACATTTGCAGAGGCAGATGGGTAACTTTCCAAAGTTCCTCAAACTTCAAATCATCAGGAACATCCCCCAGGTGAGACCATTAATGTGCAGCACACAGTGGAAGATATATTCCTCCCCAACCTGTAACAGGGCTTCCCTGGTGGCTCAGACGGTAAAGCGTCTGCCTGCAATGCGGGAGACCCGGGTTCAATCCCTGGGTCAGGAAGATCCCCTGGAGAAGGAAACGGCAACCCACTCCAGCACTCTTGCCTGGAGAATCCCATGGACGGAGGAGCCTGGTGGGCTACAGCCCATGGGGTCGCAAAGGGTCAGACATGACTGAGCGACTTCCCTCCCTTTATCCTGTAATAAATACTCTCTGAAGAGCCCTGCAGAGCAGGGTGTGGGCCTAGCTGCCTGCTGATCAGGATGACCAAATTCTGTGTTCTTGTGTGGGAAGAAAATTAAAAACCAGAACCCAGCAATCACTTTCTCTGATCCAACTCTGTGGTAGCAGCTAATGAACATTTAATTGTGATTAGTTTCATTCCACCCTAGAATATCCGACAAGAAAAACTGTTGGCGGAGCTGCAAACCACCACCAGAAAAGGCTGAGTCTCTAGGAAAAATAACCAGGGGACAAAAGGGGTCTCTCGCTATGCCCATCTAACTGCCCTCGTCTTTCTGATCTGACAGTGCCCTGTGCAATGGGCCTTTTCTGTCCTCATTCTTGGGTGCGTAATCACTCAGGAGTCCATTTTCTCATTTCTCTCTCCTGCTGGGTGACTTTTTTGCCTCTGGCATAGCTCAAAGATGATGGGGTCCTGCACAGCCAGTGCCAAGTCCATGATCAGGAAGATGATCTCAAACAATGTGGGCAAGAGGGTAGAAACCCCAGGCTGTTGAAAGGCTATGGGCGGACCACTGTCCTCAGATAGGAGGAAAACTGTCAGAAAATAAATGCTTCCAGGTGCTAGAAGAGGACAAGGGAGTCCTTTTTTTTTTTTTTTCCCAATCACAGAAGTTACCAATCTTACAGATATAAAAAAATTAAAAAGAAGCCCACAATGAAGAAACTTGACTTTAGCTCTTTTTAAAAATTAAAAAAAAAAAAAGGAACACAAAACACTTGCCTTAACAAATCTGGTATTGTTTTATGGCTGGTGAAGGGGGTGGATATGAATGAAAGGATATAGAAATCTGAGGGATTATGAAAGAGAAGCTCGGTCAGGTACACATCAGGCAATCCCTTGAGTTCCAAATACATCTTTACCTTTAGGATCTAGAAGAAGGCGAGAGCGCAGCGCCTGTGTGAAGCACCAGAAGGAATCTTTGTAAAGNGTGGATATGAGTGAAAGGATATAGAAATCTGAGGGATTATGAAAGAGAAGCTCGGTCAGGTACACATCAGGCAATCCCTTGAGTTCCAAATACATCTTTACCTTTAGGATCTAGAAGAAGGCGAGAGCGCAGCGCCTGTGTGAAGCACCAGAAGGAATCTTTGTAAGGTTTTTGTTTCCCAAGCAGCGCAGGTGAAAGAGGAGCCCCAGCTCAAACAGACGGCAGCCTGCAATCAACCGGTCCAGTAGGAAAAGAGCCCCAACTGGATGCTGAGGTAGAACGAAGAAAACCTGGTCAACCCTGGGCCAAAGCTGGAGAGGATTAAGGTGAGCGTAGCTCAGGATCAAAGAGAACAACGCCGGCCACGTCCCTCCCCCTGCGCATGCGCCCTCACATCCATGACACACCCTCAGGTCTTGAGACCAGCAACTCATCATTATCCCTGTTTGCCAAGTTCCTCAAGAGAGGCCCCAGACTCAGTGATCATCGCTCATACCCTGGACACTTTATGCACATTCAATCCAGTCCGTCACATCTTCTGACCCCCTCTCTTCTATTCTCCCGATGTTCTTCCGCTGTGCTACCTGGAATTCACTGTCGGTTGGCAGCAATATGCCTATTCAATCCTCTGCTTTTCTGAATGCTTCTTACTTCGTACTGACACACTTGCTCTTCTGAGGACACTGCTTCTCTCATGACTTTTGTAGTAGTGGCTCCCCGGCTTCAAATTAACGGATCCTTTCCCCCTTTCACTGACCCTGAAATCCCTCATAAATCTATGTTGGGTCATTATAGTCACTCCCAAATTTAAGCCTGGCCTTCTCCCTTAAGCTACAGTCGGATATCCACTTGCCTATTTGACATCTCCACTAGTAGGTTTTTCAAGCTCCGACTTGTCCAAAATCAAGCTCAAAATCTTTCCCCTCTGCTCTTCCTGCAGTTTCCTCTGTTTTAGTAAATGGCCACCCTTTCTTCTAATTGCTCAGGTCAAGACACTTCTTGCCATTTTTAGGTCCTTTTCTGTGTGCCTCTATTGAGATATAATTGACATGTAACAGTGTGTAAGTTAAAGGTGTACTATATGATGATTTGATAAATGTATACACTGGGAAATGATTACTCATCCATCACCTCAGTTACCTTCTTTTGTGGTGAGAACATTTACGTTCTAGTCTCTTAGCAACTTTCAAGTATATAATAGAGTGTTGTTAACATAGTCATCATGCTATATATTAACACACCCAAAACTTACTCATTTTGTAACTGGAAGTTTGTACCTTTTGACTGCCTTCACCCACATCCTCCACTTCACTATCCAGGCAACCACCAATCTACTCTCTGTTTCTGTGGGTCTGTTTTTTCTTTCAGATTCCGTGTGTAAGTGAGATCATACGTATTGGTCTTTGTCTTGTTTCACTTCACATAATGCCCTCAAGTTCCATCCATGTTGTTGCAAATGGCAGGATTTCCTTCTTTCTCATGGCTGGGCAGTATTCCATTATATATAAAAATATACCACATTTTCTTTATCCATTCATCTGTGGGTGGATGTTTAAGTTGTTTCCATGTCTTGGTGATTGTAATGATGCTACAATAAACATAGGGGTACAGATAATCTTTTCAAGATAGTGATCTCATTACTACTAGATATTTGAGTGATTCTCTCAGATATTTACGTAGAAATGGAATTGCTGGGTCATGTGAAAAGAAGAGAAGTGAAAACCAAAGGAGAAAAGGAAAGATATAAGCATCTGAATGCAGAGTTCCAAAGAATAGCAAGGAGAGATAAGAAAGCCTTCCTCAGCGATCAAGGCAAAGAAATAGAGGAAAACAGTAAATGGGAAAGACTAGCGATCTCTTCAAGAAAATAAGATACCAAGGGAACATTTCATGCAAAGATGGGCTCAATAAAGGACAGAAATGGTATGGACCTAACAGAAGCAGAAGATATTAAGAAGAGGTGGCAAGAATACACAGAAGAACTGTACA
>SJYX01003836.1:213586-227257 GCA_006410675.1 Oreotragus oreotragus
TTCATTCGCTATTATTTTCTCCCATTCTGAAGGCTGTCTTTTCACCTTGCTTATAGTTTCCTTTGTTGTGCAGAAGCTTTTATTTTAATTAGGCCCCATTTGTTTTTTTTGCTTTTGTTTTCAATATTCTGGGAGGTGGGTCATAGAGGATCCTGCTGTGGTTTATGTCTGAGGGTGTTTTGCCTATGTTCTCCTCTAGGAGTTTTATAGTTTCTGGTCTTACGTTTAGATCTTTAATCCATTTTGAGTTTATTTTTGTGTATGGTGTTAGAAAGTGTTCTAGTTTCATTCTTTCACAAGTGGTTGACCAGTTTTCCCAGCATCACTTGTTAAAGAGATTGTCTTTTCTCCATTGTATATTCTTGCCTCCTTTGTCAAAGATAAGCTGTCCATGGGTTTGTGGATATATCTCTGGGCTTTCTATTTTGTTCCACTGATCTATATTTCTGTGTTTGTGCCAGTACCATACTGTCTTGATGACTGTGGCTTTGTAGTAGAGCCTGAATTATTTTCATAATATAAGTACTATAAATAAGCATATGCTATTTTCATAATCAGAAAAAATCCAACAAAACTCTTTTTATTGAAAAGATTTCTTCTAACATAAGAGCATAAAACCATAAATTATATGATTTTGTAAATGGAATATCCAAATGGAGAATTATTTATTACACTGAAAATTTTATTTTTCTAAACATCTCTACTTTAGAAATGTATTTGGAATATGTAACTTTTTTCCATAAGTGTAGAAAATGCAAAGAGAATATTTCTAAGAAGATTCTAAAGTAATTTATTTTAGGAGGCAAAAATTTCAAAAGACAAAGTTATTTTGATAGTGGAAAGTAGTGAAATGAACTTAATAAAGTGTGTTCTCACTATATATTAAAAATGAAATTAAAATCATTTAAAATAAAAGAAATATGACATCGAAATGCAAACAGAAATTGAGGAGAATCCCAGAAGGATAGGAAATAGTTGATGGACAGCACAGGAAAATGAAAAGACAACTGAAGGAAGTAATAAAGCCTATGGGGAAAAACTTGAAATTTATATACTGAAAGTTCATAATTTTCAACATAAAAATCTAATAACAACTGATAATCCCTTTCCTTTCTTTAAACTTCAAGGATAAAAATAGAACTTTAAGAATTACTTTATACAATCATATTTTTATAAGCTAGATATCAAATACTCTCAGTAAGATTTGTGTTTAACTTTCAAACTTCTCCTCAAAACAGTATATTCATAGATGATAGATGCAGGAAAAAAATCACACATAACTATTTATTATGGGGAAAAGTGGCAAGATGAGAGCCATATTTCAAGCAGATAATGCTTAAGTCCTATGATGCTGGAAAATGTCGCAAATAACTGGGTTTCTTCTCTGTCTTTTTTAGGGTAGTTTTCACGTACAGCAGACACAACACTAACAGACAAAACCAAGTTGTCTTTACAAAAAGGATTTTGTTGAACACAGGCTCTCCTCTTTCTCTTCAAAATATTGGGTTTCAAAATGAAGTCATTGACCTAGGAAAGATAAACAAATAGGCTTCAGTAATCTGGAGGCAGGACAAAAAGCAGGTTAAAGAACAGAAGCTTAAGTGTGAAAACCGAAAAACAAAATAATTACCTGAGGCTCAGTGCCAAATGGGAAGAAGAGATGGCTACAGATGTTGACAGGTGACCTGCAAAGGGGACAACCCACTCCAGTATTCTTGCCTAGAAAAATCACACGGACAGAGGAGCCTGGCAGGCTACAGTCTGTGGGGTCACAAAGAGTAGAACATGACTGAACTGACTCAGAACGCACATGCACATGTATAAAATATATACATAACAAGAGAATTTACCTCATAGGGCTGTTGTAAAGATTAAGGGTATATGCCATCTATGTTCTACGTGCCAGATGGCCTTACTTAGGAAGTTTTTTTAAAAAAAAGAAAGCATGTTTAACATTTGAGCATCCACCTGAGACTCAGATTTGAGTTTTTATACTGAGATTAGTGTAACTGCAATGTTTTCCATAGATCAAATGAGACTTCTGGCACAAATCTATCACTATTAATGATATAGTGAGTAGAAATATGGTCAAGAAGTTGTGTAAGAGAGAAAAATCAGAAAACAGATGCAGCTAGAAAGCCATTTGCTGAGGTGCAAATATTCAGTTGCAGAAAGCTAATTCCCAAACTAAAGCTAAGGAGAAAAGGCATAAGTCATCATCACCATCCTTACCATCATGACTCAGATAGCTCAAGACAGTCTCAGTCTTCTTCTGATTCTGAAAGTGCTTCTGAGGAAAACTTTTAAAAAGAAAAAAGAAACATGAAAAAATTCCTGAAAACAGAAAAAGGGAAAAATTAAAGAAAAATGCATCTAGTGAAATGAAGCTGAAAATCTTGAACATGACTCCAGTCTATTGTCTATTCAGAAGAGATACTCCTATACTTGAAAACAGATTCCTACCAGGAACATGAGACCAGAACCTCAGTGGAAAAGGAAAATCAGAAATCAAATGGTCAAGAAAATGAGCATGTGCATGACAAAAATTAAAATTTGATCATGTTATCAAGCAAGCCCTAGGACAAATGGAGGCAAAAGTGGATGAGTGAGTTGTACAAATTAATTTCTATTTTGTCTCAATTTTCAAGTTTAGAAATTTTGATGAATTTCCTTTATGTTATTTCTGTATTTTCATTGTTTTTAGGTTTTTGGCTTTTGTTTTTCTTTTTAATGTGACTTAAACTTGAGCTGATCTTTTGATAATCTGTAACCTGAATAATTTGTCTTGCTAAAATTTTAATAAACTTGAAATGAGAAAAATTGTAGCAAAATTCTTTTAGCTTTTAAAAAAGTTCTAATTGGTAAAAGTTGTTTCCAAAGTTAACAATTTAAAAATAATAAAAACAAAGGTGACTTTAGTCATTTGTATAGTTTTAAAGGTTTGAAGCCATCTACTGTCACAGGAGGTAACTTCAGGCAAAATGTAAATGTCAGCTGAAATTTAATTCCTCTTTTAATAAAACATTTTATAACTACAACATAAAATTCATGACTGTAGGTTTATGGACAGTTTTCGAAATCTTTCAGAATGCTATGTGGGGTTTGGGTTATTTTGTTTGGATTTGTTTGGGTTCATTTTGTTTTGCTGAAGTATGTAGGGATTTTAAAGGCAGGTGTTAGTTTAGGGAAAGGTTTCTGAATTGAAATGTGAAAATGAGAAAGACAAAGATTGCTCTTTTGAATTATCTGCTCTAATTTTTAAAAATTTTATTTCTTTATTTAGGGCTGTGCTGGGCTTCACTGCGTGCATGTTCTTCTCTAGTAGCGGTAAACGGGATATTCTCTAGTTGTGATANGGAAAGGTTTCTGAATTGAAATGTGAAAATGAGAAAGACAAAGATTGCTCTTTTGAATTATCTGCTCTAATTTTTAAAAATTTTATTTCTTTATTTAGGGCTGTGCTGGGCTTCACTGCGTGCATGTTCTTCTCTAGTAGCGGTAAACGGGATATTCTCTAGTTGTGATGCATGGGCTTGTCATTGCTGTGGCTTCTCTTGTTGGGGAGCATAGGATCTAGGGTGTGCGGACTTCAGTAGTAGGCACGTGGGCTTAGTAGCTGTGGCTCCTGGGCTCTAGAGCACAGGGTCAACAGTAGTGGCACACAGGCTCAGTTGCTGCGAGGCATGTGGGATCTTCCCGGATCAGGGATCGAAACGTGTCTCCTGCATTGGCAGGTGAGTTGTATTACTGAGCCGCCAGGGAAGCCTGAATTATTGCTTTTACATTACGTTAATAAAACAAAACTCTACGGGACATCTAAGTGCCTCTCAAAGCTACATAACAAAATACCCAGATGATGTATGAGAATTATAAAGATAATTTAGACAGTTGGTGGAGAAAACAACCTATACTGAGAGGTAATTAAAGAAGAGCTATACCACCAAGCTACATTTAAAATAGGAAATATATGTGCAGAAAACCAAGTAATAATCATTACTCTTTTATAATTGTCTTCTGGAATGGATCCTCTTAAAATTCTGATATCATCCTCTTCTCTTCCTTTCCAGTGAAAACAAGTGCTTCTTACGCTTTAATGTGCACATAATCACCCAAGGATCTTGTTAAAATGCAGATTCTGACTCAGAAGGTCTGGAGGGAGGCCCAAGACCTTCTAATCAACTCCCAGGTATCTCCCATGTTACTGGTCTTCGGATCAGAGTTTAGGTAGCAAGGTCTTTACTGACAGCCAGGAGTTGAAATACCAAGAAATAGAAAGTGGCAGCATTTTCCCTTTTGTTTGTTCCACTAACTAGTCAAAACTCACACTAGATACTTGGCTTACTCACTTAGCTTAATTCTAAGCTTAGCTTAGTTTACTCCTCTTTGTCCTTATTTCCTCCTCACTGGTACCTTTTCTATACATACCTGTTATTATCTATGATGTATAGGTATCCAATGTTCTCCCTCTAGGTTAGTGGTCCTTGAACAGTATATTCCCTACAGTTCTTGTTGTTCCCATTTTCTAGAAATGGAGCCTTGGTAAAGAGACTATTTCATAATCTACTAAGGAGTCAATTGTGATAACATCTAGAAAAGTGAGTAATCCAGCAATCATTTGTATTTGGCTTTAGAATGTATTAGAATATGCCAAAGATTTATAATTATATTTTACTTATCATAATATTAAAATAGATTTGTGTGCTCTGACCATAAACCAACCAAGAGTGTTGGTCAGGAGGGAATGGGAACGGAGGAGACCTATTTGAAAGCATGAGGAAGTATATATAGGAGGGAGGTCTAAGATTAAAATCTTTTCTATGGATGATAATCTGTGGAAATCAAGAGTTCATTATTCAAGTCCTATGTGATTTAACACAACTCAGACATGGCAACTAAATATTGTATTATCTCACCCCTTCCCAATGGGTTATTTGAAGTGCTGTTAAGGAATGTTTCTTTTCAGTACAAATAGTTACCATTCATCAAACACATACTATGTATCAGTACTTAAACTAAGAACTTTCTATGTAGTGGCTTACTAAATTCTCACTCCATACCTATGAGGTAGCTGCCAAACAGCTGATTAAGGACATATTTAATCGAAAAAAACTTCTGGAAATTTAACCCAACAAAGATTTTTGTGAAAGCTCTGTTGTATGGTTCATTCTATAGGAATAAGTTAATCCAATGTATTTAGAGCATAGCTAATAAATAGGAAAACATAGGGTTATTATTCACTTCATGGAAAGAATACCCAGTGACTGTACTCCTTTAAGAGGTCAGTATATATAACAAGGTTTTGAATTACATATATTTAACATACACATACTTTTCCAGGTAAGCACTTGCTCAAATGGCAAATTATCTACCCAAGTGTTTCTGCAATTGGCCTGATGATAGAAAATGACCTGGAGTGCTTCTTAAAACCATAGAACTCCTAGTTCTGTTCACTGGTGATTCTGAATTAGTTGCTCTGAGATGAAGTCTGCCAAGTTTGTGTACTTACTATATTATCCATACATTTCCTAATGATGAGCAAAGTTTGGGAAACATCAGTTTGCAAGTAAAGTTCAAGCTTCTTATTTTAACATCTAAAGTCTTCCACAAAGTGATCTCAAGGTACAGATCAAACAGCTACAACATTTACCTATGTTTATAATTATCTATTCATTATTCCTTCCTCAGAGCTTTGCTCAAACTGTCCCCTCTGCCTACAATGTCCTCTCATGTATTTGCCCATCAAAATCTTATTCATCTTTCAAAGCTCAGTTCAAATTTTTATCCCTATAAAGGCTTCCTTGACCCCCATAGTCAGGATAATACTCTCTCTCTTACAGATTCCTATAGTACCTTATTTTAAAAAAATATTCTTTAGTTACTTTGGTTGAGCTGGGTCTTCGTTGCGTACGCAAGCTTTCTCTAGGTGCGGCTAGCGGGGGCTACTCTTCGTTGTGGTGCGGGCATCTCACTGTGGTGGCTTCTCTTGGTATGGAGCACAGGCTGTGGGTGTACGGGCTTCAGTTGCAGCACACGGGCTCAGCAATTGGGGTGAACTGTCTCTAGAGTGCACACTCAGTAGTTGTGGTGCACAGGCTTAGCTGCTCCATGGCATGTGGAATCTTCCCAGACCAGATACTGAACCCACGTCCTCTGTGTTAGCAGGTGGACCCCTTCCACTGTACCATCAGGGAATTCCAGAACTCCTATAGTTCTTTAAATCTCTACTGCAGTGATTCTCAAAGTGTAGTCCCTGGAATAGTAGTTTCAGCATGACTTGGGAATTTGTTAGAAGTGCAAATTCTAGGCCCCATGTCAGATCTATTGAGTCAGAAACTGGGTATGGTGCTCAGCAATCTGTTTTCAAAGAAGCTCTCTAGAATATTCCAACACAACCTGAAACTTGAGGGCCACTTCTCTAATGTATTTTATATTTATTATTATTATGTTATAGGTCTTAACTTCTCTGCCAGAATGTAAAGCTCCATGAGAGCAAAAATAGTGTCTTCATCATTTGTATCCTTTGCACTACCAGGCACAGTACTTTTCACTTAGGAGATCACAATAAGTCTTCTTAAATTAAACTGCTATTTCTTTAGTGTCAAATGTATGCTGGATGAGCAGACTGCAGTGAACCGATTTTTCATTTTAATGGTGTTTAATAACCTTTAAAGGTTGTAGCATGATTGATTCAGATGCAGAAACACCAGTTGTAAAGACGACTAAAATAAGGACTGGTTGCTCTTACTTTTCAACAGAGACAAAGTCTCTTAAACTTGTTCTAAGTTTAATACATATGGTGCCTCATAAATGTTTACTAATAACAGCCAACAACCTCATCTTCTCTACTTCTCTTGTCTCTAAGGCTTTTATATCTGAAGAAAAATTCCTAAAACTGCTGAAGTGGCTTCAACTTCACACTGTATCTATAAATAAATTAGATAATAAAAACTGCTTAGAGTGCTTATCGGAGAAGGCAATGGCACCCCACTCCAGTACTCTTGCCTGGAAAATCCCATGGATGGAGGAGCCTGGTAGGCTGCAGTCCATGGGGTCGCAAAGAGTCAGACACGACTGAGCGACTTCACTTTCACTTTTCACTTTCATGCATTGGAGAAGGAAATGGCAACCCACTCCAGTGTTCTTGCCTGGAGAATCCCAGGGACGGGGGAGCCTGGTGGGCTGCTGTCTATGGGGTCACACAGAGTTGGACACGACTGAAGTGACTTAGCAGCAGCAGCAGCAGAGTTCCTATAATACTACTTATTAATAAAGAAATCTGAGAGATAACTCACTGGAAAATAATATCAAATAACTTTTGCTGTATTAAAAATCAACATAACTAAGTTTTAGAATTCACCACATTAAAAAACAAGTTAAAGGAAGACAGTCTACACTGATTAACATTTCCTTTATTGTTGCTTGAAATGATATAAGAATAGGTTCAGACAGCCACTGGATTCTCAAAAATCTTTAGTAAAAAAAAATGGTGAAAAATTGATACAATAAATAGATTTACTGACCTACGAACATTTGGCCTTCACAGAATTTCTTCTTAAGAAAATATTAAATTGGTTCTGGTCTAAATCCAATTAATAACCAATTAATTATTTCTAAATGAAGCTTAATTATCAGCTTATGAAACAAAGCCACTGTAAAAGTGCTTTTCATGAAGTTACAATATTATGGGGGAAAAAAATCAGTCCAAATATTTTGTTGCAAAAAAAGTCAACAAAGTTGGTCAAATCCAAGAAAAAAAAATCTGAACAAGTATGAACTACTTTTTAAAAATAAAAATCATGCTTTGTAAGGTGTCTTTATACTTTGTCTTATTAACATAAAAAGCATTTTTGTCTGTTTTAGAAAATACCATCAAATATTCCCAGAAAAGACTTTATTTCATCAGCTTCATCATCAGGATGATACCTACTGAGGGAAAAGCAAATGTAAAAGTAACTATTTTTATAACACAGATTTATAATAAATAATGTACTAAAAATAGAAAATGGATAAACTTGAAGATTGCTGAGAGGTAATTTATCAAATGAACTTCAATAGGCATAATCTTATAGGAAGTCTGGAGGAAATTAGAATTCATGAACTATGAAAGGTAGAGACAAGTATATTAGATAGATATTTCTTTAGACATATTGGAAAGTAGTGCCATTTAATCGCTGTCAACAGGTCTCGAAACCTTGACTATTCAAGAGGGAGAGGGAAACTGCTAAAAGTAACCATAAAAATGATCAGCAGTAGGGGCACTGATTAGACTTAACTGGACTTCTTCTTTGAACATGTAGAATTATAACAGAACTTGGGGGCTGAAATACAACTAGAACATTAGAAAAATTAGCTGATCTCATTTCTCAAGTGACCTCATATTTCACATTATCAACATATTGTATTCAAATTAGTAAAAAAAAGTTTATCAATGTAACACAGTGTTTTAATCACTAGCAGTGTTTTAATTAAATACATAGGCTCTCAAAAATTGAGATATTTGATATTTTGAATTATCTTAAGGAGCTTAGCTTACCAGCGGTCTAAAATTTTTACATCTTTAAGTAAATAAAACATTTAGGTTCTGCTCCTTAAAATGAATCAAGGGAAAAGGAATGCTGAAATTCTTTGTAGAAAGCTTTCACTTGTATAGTCTTAAAATATTTTTAAAGAGTTCTTACCTGAAATCAATCTCCTTTTTACATTCATTTCTAATAAAGCAATCTACTTCCTTATTAAAATTTGAAGAGTTTGATATTTTTTCAGAGCGAGTAAAGCATAGCTTTTCAATCTCTGGTGACAGACTTTGTTGTTTTCTTTCTTGTAAATGGACCTATATTTTGAGGTTAAAAAAGTCAGCAACCATTGAAGGTTTAACTCTTCAAGCAGTATTTAAAAGAAAAAAGAGAGAAGTGTTTCTTCTTATAATACTTACATTTCCAGATTGTTGAGGTAATTGTGTCATGGAGGACACACTAAACTTGGACACAGCAGAATTTGGTGAATAAATATCTGGCTTCTCATGTGATGAAACAAAACTAAAAATCAAAATGAATTACTTGGTCAAATATGGCATATAAGGGAAACAAACCATTCTAATTTAGATCAACAGCAATTCTTTGGAAAATATGATTAGCTTATCATATTTATCACCCATAAAATTGATGCTCTATTTCTTAGACTCATGGTGAAGTTGGTGTCTCTCCTTTCTTTTTTGACAAAAAGGCAATTTATATATTCCAGATTAAATACAAATACTACTTTTAAAGGCCTACAGAAACAATCATTCAGCAGTTTTCATTAGAATTGAGTCTTAATCACCTGTAATCAAGCAGTCCATAAATCTTCTCTAAATACCACTTGCGTAACTTTTAGTATCCTTTCCCTATTTTGGTCTCACTGTAGACAAGCATCTCTAGTTATCTTCTCTTATGTAACTGTATCTTAGTGTTCATCTTTAGTCTTTTATACTAAATTCATTCATTAAAAGCATTTATGATTCATTACCATAAGCCTGCAGCCATGAAATTAAAAGACGCTTACTTCTTGGAAGAAAAGTTATAACCAACCTAGATAGTATATTCAAAAGCAGAGACATTACTTTGCCAACAAAGGTCCGTCTAGTCAAGGCTATGGTTTTTCCAGCGGTCATGTATGGATGTGAGAGTTGGACTGTGAAGAAAGCTGAGTGCGAAGATTTGATGCTTTTGAACTGTGGTGTTGGAGAAGACTCTTGAGAGTCCCTTGGACTGCAAGGAGATCCAACCAGTGCATTCTGAAGGAGATCAACGCTGGGATTTCTTTGGAAGGAATGATGCTAAAGCTGAAACTCCAGTACTTTGGCCACCTCATGCGAAGAGATGACTCATTGGAAAAGACTTCGATGATGGGAGGGATTGGGGGCAGGAGAAGAAGGGGACAACAGAGGATGAGATGGCTGAATGGCATCACTGACTCGATGGACGCGAGTCTGAGTGAACTTCGGGAGTTGGTGATGGACAGGGAGGCCAGCGTGCTGTGATTCATGGGGTCGCAAAGAGTCAGACACGACTGAGCGACTGAACTGAACTGAACCATAAGCCAGATATTGTACTAGGAGCTAAGTATAAGCGGTAAACAAATCTTTAGGAGGTGATCATCTATAGAGGTGCAGACAATAAACAAAGGGTAAACATAATTACAGATCCTGAAGTGATATGAAGCAAATGAACTGGGTAATAATATAGAGGATAACAGTGTGGGGCACAAACCCACTTTAAAAAGACG
This sequence comes from Oreotragus oreotragus, assembly GCA_006410675.1. Taxonomy (NCBI): domain Eukaryota; kingdom Metazoa; phylum Chordata; class Mammalia; order Artiodactyla; family Bovidae; genus Oreotragus; species Oreotragus oreotragus. Next base: position 223,850 of record SJYX01003836.1, read on the forward strand.
GTCATGGATGCCATTCTGAGGAGGTGACAATTTAAGCTCACACAGGCTAAAATGTGACAGTCATGCAAGGAGCCACAAATAGTAGATGGTGTAGGGAAGAATCACACATATTGCTAGGACAGAATCTTTTTATCTCTTACAGCAAGGAATGGCAAGGAATTAAAACAGTAAAAAGAATATGAAAGGAAGAGCATGTGTCTCCTTTTCATCATAGACCCTTACTGCTCACAGGCCTTCCCAGCAGCAACTTATGGCACCAGTTTCTCAGAGGTTTCTTGATAAAAGTCCATTTTAAACCCACCTATTTTCTGTTGGTCACTTTTAAACTCTTCCAAAATTATTTGTACTTTTCTAAAGCTGTGGTACACAACACTGTTCATATGCCTTTTTACTTTCCTACTTTGATTTGCCTACTTTCTTGACACCCATGGCTTTGTTCTACTGTGATGCTTCTAATCTGTTTACTCGGTATGACTTAGAACCAATGAATGGAAATGATAAAAAGACAAATTTTAAAAGCTAGTGAATGACCTGAGAAATCCAAACATGAAACGAGCACTGTAGAATGAATAAGCTCCTGGTCACTGGAATTGTCTTGGTGGAAACAGCATGATTACTTGCTGGTAATGTTGGATGGTTATTCAAGGACCCAGTGGAGGGGAGACTAAATGACATTTAATTCCTTTCAACTCTGGAATTCCATGAAATCTATGATTCTGTGATGTTGATACTAATGTTCAGTAAAATGACTAAATAATAGCAAAAATATCACATGATACTTACAAACTTAAAAAAAAATTTTTAAGTAGGAGAAATAACTCTTCAGTAGAAAACTGAACCCTGAATAAAAAGTTACCACTATTTCTTCTCTGTGGGAAAGTTTTGGTTCTGGCTATAACTTCTCTCTCTTAAGTTCTAATCAGGTGCAACATACAAATGTATTTTACAGTTCTACAAAGATACTTTATGTTGAACATTTCTAATATTATTTTTTTCAAATGTCTCATATGTTCTATATCCTTAAGTAATAATTATGTCTACCCACTTGTCATTTATTTTTCTCTGTTCCTTTACTGCAATATTCTATCAATTTCTAAATCTACTCTTGAAATGACTGAAAAATCCAATACTATCTCTCAGTTTCTATCACCTCTGCCCCAGTTGAGGCCTTATCATAGCCTGCCTTTCTCACTGGCCACTATGCTCCTGGTGGCCCCACCCTCTACAATTCATTCTACATATCACTGCTGGAATGGTATTTTTCTGATTGAATTATATAACCTTAATAGTATAAGCTTAAATATCCTTATATAGCTTAAAAATCTTGGATGGTTCTTCACTGCCTACCATGGAGATCAGAACCCAGAGCCAGGTAGGCTACAATGGGTCTATAAGCATTATTATTATTTTTTGGATAAGGGGTGCTGCAAAAAAAATTAGTTGTCAAAATTTAAATGTCAGGAGATGTCACATAAATTTTAGATTCTTAGCTTTTTTGAAAAATCAGAAAATCTGACAACACTAGACTTACAGTTCCTGTACTGCAACATCTGGTTAACTCTGAGCAGTGGTTATTCCCTTTAGAGGGGGCACTCTGCAGTTACCCTTGGCCCATCAGATCTGGAAGCAGTTTGAGTCTGTGAACCCTGATGTACTGGCAGCACAGGTATCTAAATATGGTATTCATGGCCCCTCACAGACCTTAGCAATCTCAGCCTTAATTCTGTGGCAACACTGACCCACTTTACTGACGCTTGAGCACCAGATGCCTTTTCAAAACTTATCCCTTTACATACACTCTTCTACGTGGAATGCATACAGTTCAGTTGCTCAGTCATGTCCGACTCTTTGTGACCCCATGGACTGAGCATGCCAGGCCTCCCTGTCCATCACCAACTCCAGGAATTTATTCAAACTCATGTTCATTGAATCAGTGATGCCATCCAACCATCTCATCCTCTGTTCTCCCCTTCTCCTGCCTTTGATCTTTCCCAGCATCAGGGTCTTTTCCAATGAGTCAGTTCTTTGCATCAGGTGGCCAAAGTATTGCAGTTTCAGCTTCAGCATCAGTCCTTCCAATGAAAATTAGAACTGATTTCCTTTAGGATGGAATGGTTGGATCTCCTTGTAGTCCAAGTGACTCTCAAAAGCCTTCTCCAACACCACAGTTCAAATCATCAATTCTTTGGCACTCATCTTTCTTTACGGTCCAACTCTCACATCCATACATGACCACTGGAAAAACCATAGCTCTGACTAGATAGACATTTGTTGGCAAAGTAATGTCTCTGCTTTTTAATATGCTGTATAGGTTGGTCATAGCTTTTCTTCCAAGAAGCAAGCATCTTTTAATTTCATGGCTGCAGTCACCATCTGCAGTGTTTCCACTGTTTCCCCATCTATTTGCCATGAAGTGATGGGACTGGATGCCATGATCTTCGTTTTCTGAATGTTGAGCTTTAAGCCAACTTTTTCACTTTCCTCTTTCACTTTCATCAAGAGGCTCTTTAGTTCCTCTTCACTTTCTGCCATAAGGGTGGTGTCATCTGCATATCTGAGGTTGTTGATATTTCTCCCAGCAATCTTGATTCCAGCTGGTGCTTCATCCAGCCCCTTGTTTCTCATGATGTACTCTGCATAGAAGTTAAATAAGCAGGGTGACAATATTCAGCCTTGATGTACTCCTTTCCTGATTTGGAACAGTCTGTTGTTCCATGTCCAGGTCTAACTGTTGATTCTTGACCTACATACAGATTTCTCAGGAGGCAGGTCAGGTGGTCTGGTATTCCCATCTCTCCCAGAATTTTCCAGTTTGTTGTGTTCCTGACAGTCAAAGGCTTTGGCATAGTCAATACAGCAGAAATAGATGTTTTTCTGGAACTCTCTTGCTTTCTTATTGATCCAACAGATGTTGGCATTTTTGATCTCTGGTTCCTCTGCCTTTTTTAAAACCAGCTTGAACCTCTGGAAGTTCATGGTTCATGTACTACTGAAGTCTTGCTTGGAGAATTTTGAGTATTACTTTGCAAGTGTGTGAGATGAGTGCAATTGTGCGGTAGTTTGAGCATTCTTTGGCATTGACTTTCTTTGGGATTGGAATGAAAACTGACCTTTTCCAGTTCTGTGGCCACTGCTGAGTTTTCCAAATTTGCTTGTATATTGACTGCAGCACTTTAACAGCATCATCTGTTAGGATGTGAAATAGCTCAACTGGAATTCCATCACCTCCACTACCTTTGTTCGTAGTGGTGCTTCCTAAGGTCCACTTGACTTGGCATTCCAGGTTGTCTGGCTCTAGGTGAGTAATCACACCATTGTGATAATCTGGGTCATGAAGATCTTTTTTGTATAGTTCTTTGTATTCTTGCCACCTTTTTTTAATATCTTCTGCTTCTGTTAGGTCCTTAC
>SJYX01003836.1:229066-241942 GCA_006410675.1 Oreotragus oreotragus
CTCCAGTATTCTTGCCTGGAGAATCCCAGGGATGGGGGAGCCTGGTGGGCTGCCGTCTATGGGGTCACACAGAGTCGGACACGACTGAAGTGACTTAGCAGCAGCAATGCCTGAAAGAATCCCCTTATACTCTTATAAGCTCACTCCAGTAAAATTTTTCTTCACTTTACATAACCTCTACACTATCCAAAACTTTCTCTACCCTTTCACTCTACCTCCAACTCCAGTTCACATTATTCTACTTTTGTACCTTGATAACACATACATATCTATGTTCTACAAAGAGAAGTAGATACAAAGTGCAATGGAAATATAGAGAAGAGGATCATCTGGCTAGATGGGCTGCTGCTGTTTAGTTGATAAGTGAAGTGAAGTGAAGTGAAGTGAAGTCGCTCAGTTGTGTCCGACTCTTTGCGACCCCATGGACTGTAGCCTATCAGGCTCCTTCGTCCATGGGATTTTCCAGGCAAAAATACTGGAGTGGGTTGCAATTTCCTTCTCCAGGTATCTCCCCCACCCAGGGATCGAACCCGGGTCTCCCACATTGTAGGCAGACGCTTTTACCGTCTGAGCCACCAAGGAAGCCTGGTGTTTAATTGCTAAGTCATGTCCAATTCTTTTGCAACGCCATGGACTGTCACCCACCAGGTTCCTTTGTCCATGTGATTTCCTAGGCAAGAATACTGGAGTGGGTTGCCTGCTATTTCCTTTTCCAGGGGATCTTCCTGACCCAGGGACTGAACCCAATTCTCCTGCTTGGCAGGCAGATTCTTTACTACCTGAGAAGCCCTGGCTTGATGGGGACTGGTAGCTAAAGAAGGAAGAGACTTGAGCATATTTGTATGCTGGAAAGAAAGAGACCTTAGGGAGAAGATATTGAAAATAAGGGCAAAAGAAGAGAGACAGCTAGTCTCCAAAAGTTCCAGGGGAGGCAGAACTGGAAAAATTAAGATTACAGATGAAAGGATAAACCTTAAATAGAAGAAAAGATAATTCTTTTTATAAAACAGTTAAGGATGAGTACAGAAACAGAAAAATATATAGTTGTGGGGTGGAAAGTTGAAAGAGCTCATATATTATAGATTTGATTTTCAATTCTCCACTGATAACTAAAAGTCAATTTCATTTTATAGAAATGGTATTGCTTGGGAATCAAGAGATATGGAATCTATTTCTAGCCTTGCCATTAATTAGATATGTGATTTCGGACAAGTCATTTAATCTCTTTGAGTCTTGGCTTCTTTCACTGTAAAATGAGAAGTTGCACAAAGGTTCCTTACAATTTAAATTGTACAATTCAACATACTTTCTCATATAATTTCTAAAATCTTTTCTTCTTCTCTTCTTCAACATGGAATACAGATGATAAAAAATGCCGTTTTTCTTAAAACAGTCTTAAGAGCAATATTTGAATACATTTAAAATATGTTTTACCACCAAAGACTAATGTGTAAAAAGTATAATTAATTACTCAATTACTGTTAATAACAGTATCAGATACTATACTAAGAGCTTTACACACATTATCTCATTTAATCCTAAAATTCCTAAAATATAACCAGATGATGGAATTGAGAGAAACTTAGTTTTGAAAAGTCACTCAACTACTAAATGAGCTAGGATTTGAACCTAGACAGATTATTTCTATACCTTGCAAGTTTAATTACTATATTATACAACTTCTTTTAAAAAATGGGGGAGGCATTCAGTAAAAGATGGGTATAGTAATATTGGGTATATTAAGATGGGTATAATAATATTGGGGTTTAAAGTATTTAGATGAGACTTTTATATCATAATAAAAATCACATTTGGAATGGCAGATGGGAAAGAAATAGAAGTAGAAAAACTATTTAAAGACACCTTGAAAGTAATCAGAGGGAAGGATAAACTCTGGTATGGAGAAGTGCAGGGGATAGAGTAGCTATACAAGGAGTAAGTTAGAGGGCTATCAGTTGAAGAGACATAAAGATAAGAGGGCTAACAATCTTACAATTTCTATCCATATTGTAATGATATTTTTCAGGCTTTCAACAAATTGGATAAATGCTCTGACATTCTACGTGAGGCTAGGGGATTTTTTAAAATTTGCTATTGGGTCTAATGAGTGCCACTATGTCATAGGGGGTGGTGGGTACTCAAGTCCTTGCCTACTTCAGATCATAAGTTATGGCTAGTGACAGCAATAAAGTGAAAGAATAAGAGAAAGGGTGGCAATAGAAGTAAAAAAAATACACATAAGCAATTGTTTTCAGAAAACCCCAAGTTTACCATTTCTACGTACAGGTACTTAAATAAACAACTTTATGGCCAGAATTATTTCTTACATGTTTTAACAGACTGGCTATTGGTACCATGACCCAAAGAAATGGTACTATTAATGGCAGGATAAGGACTAAGGAGGAACAAGGCCCAACACTGAATAATTTATATGCGTTATTAAATGAGTTATATCCCATAAACTGGGTTATAGTCTCACGTTACCATAGAGACTGTAAAAATCATAGTTTTAAGATCTACAGAGATATTAAAGTCACTAAATTTTCTATTCCTTATTTTTAAAGATAAGATTAAGCTCAAAAGAGATTAAATAATTTTATCAAGGTCACACAGCTATTTTGTAAAATGAAAATAATTTTATAAACAAAAAAATTATTTCAAATAATTCTAAAGACACATAAAAGTAACAGTTTGGTATTTAATACTTTAAATGTTCAAAGAGCCCTTATATTCTCAGCTTTTCCTCATATTATCTTTTTAAATTAATTAATTTATTTTCATTGGAGGCTAATTACTTTACAATATTGTGATTTTTTTGCCATACATTGACATGAATCAAACAGTCAAAGCTATGTAGGAAAAGATTCTAAAAATCTGTAACAGACACAGAAAGACCATCTGAAATAACAGACCCAAGAATTTGAAACTGGTTCAATAACTGAAGAGAAAAATGTTCATGTTAGTAATGATAATAATTTTAGATGTTGGTTTTTCAGTAACATTGCTTGTCAGTCCAAAGTAGTGATAAATCATATTCTCTCTCAAGTCAATATCAACAGTAATTTACCTTTGTCTTGATATGCAGATGGTTGTTGTTGCTGACTCTTTGTATAGATCTCATGCTGATCCCTCTGCTCCATTACAGGCAATTCAGGTGTGTTTAAATATTCTGACCTTTATAAAGATAAAACCATGAAAATGCTAAAGAAAATATTACAATTAATCTGACTTTGAAAACTACTTATTCATATAAGTGAGAAAAAAAATTGGTTCATCTACTCAGTACTTCTATGATTAATTGTACTAGCTTGAGTAGTAAAGGGTTAAAAAAATTTTCTGTTTAATGGAAGTGACAACTACTTAGGTCATGTAGTCATCTTCACATGCCCCCATAGATTCCTGACATCTGTGTGTAGCCTTAAAAATTTATTGCTAATGCTTCTTTCAGTTAGATAACAAAAGCTAGGATCTCCTGAAGTACTGTTGGCATCTATTCTGATTGGTCAGTGGCTGTTCTGTACTGACTGTTAAGTACATTAAATGTCATCCCAGCATACAGAATGCCCTTATCTGGAAGGGAAATTACATATACTGTTATTTTTCAGGCATCATAATATAGAAAAAGAATGCTGAGTTCGCATCTAGAGCCCTCTGCTTACTAGGAATATGAGTTTTGGTTATTTTATATATATAATGAGATAAAAATACCTTGATTTATAAGCCATACAGGTTGTTGCTAAGGTAAAAAGAAATAATGCATAAAAGCTCAATTTTTAAGTTATAAAGTATTTTATAAATCTGAGATATTATTAATATAGAGATGATTTGATCTATGTTAAAAGTATACTATAACTACAGAGTTCTAAAAAAACCTGGGGGTACAAAAGATTAAACTACTATGATGCCATTACCTCATTATAAAACTAATTACTATGATTTAAAGGTAGCCAGTAATAATCTTTCTCTGAGTAAACGATTATTTGGAGAAACAGTTTATGATGAATAGTTTACCTCAGATATTAACATTATATTTGTACCTTGCTATACTGGGAAGAGAAGGTTTTGGAGCAAAACCAAAGTCTTTAAGGTCCACACCTGGAGATTTATTCATCTGCATCTATTAATGAAAAAATAACAAGTTCAACTATCAATTTCACATCAATAACTTTTAACAAATGAGACAAACAGCAAAATCCTGCTGACACATATAGTCCCCAAACCAACAAATAATAAGAAAAACAGGCTAATTCTCAATTCAAATCTCCTTCTCAGGCCCTTCTTAAATGCTGATATTCTTTATGCTTCTTCTTCACTAGGCCACCTTCTCTTTTCACTCTGCTGCTACTGCTGCTAAGTCGCTTCAGTCGTGTCCGACTCTGTGTGACCCCATAGACGGCAGCCCACCAGGCTCCCCCGTCCCTGGGATTCTCCAGGCAAGAACACTGGAGTGGGTTGCCATTTCCTTCTCCAATGCATAAAAGTGAAAAGTGAAAGTGAAGTCACTCANCTTCAGATCATAAGTTATGGCTAGTGACAGCAATAAAGTGAAAGAATAAGAGAAAGGGTGGCAATAGAAGTAAAAAAAATACACATAAGCAATTGTTTTCAGAAAACCCCAAGTTTACCATTTCTACGTACAGGTACTTAAATAAACAACTTTATGGCCAGAATTATTTCTTACATGTTTTAACAGACTGGCTATTGGTACCATGACCCAAAGAAATGGTACTATTAATGGCAGGATAAGGACTAAGGAGGAACAAGGCCCAACACTGAATAATTTATATGCGTTATTAAATGAGTTATATCCCATAAACTGGGTTATAGTCTCACGTTACCATAGAGACTGTAAAAATCATAGTTTTAAGATCTACAGAGATATTAAAGTCACTAAATTTTCTATTCCTTATTTTTAAAGATAAGATTAAGCTCAAAAGAGATTAAATAATTTTATCAAGGTCACACAGCTATTTTGTAAAATGAAAATAATTTTATAAACAAAAAAATTATTTCAAATAATTCTAAAGACACATAAAAGTAACAGTTTGGTATTTAATACTTTAAATGTTCAAAGAGCCCTTATATTCTCAGCTTTTCCTCATATTATCTTTTTAAATTAATTTATTTATTTTCATTGGAGGCTAATTACTTTACAATATTGTGATTTTTTTGCCATACATTGACATGAATCAAACAGTCAAAGCTATGTAGGAAAAGATTCTAAAAATCTGTAACAGACACAGAAAGACCATCTGAAATAACAGACCCAAGAATTTGAAACTGGTTCAATAACTGAAGAGAAAAATGTTCATGTTAGTAATGATAATAATTTTAGATGTTGGTTTTTCAGTAACATTGCTTGTCAGTCCAAAGTAGTGATAAATCATATTCTCTCTCAAGTCAATATCAACAGTAATTTACCTTTGTCTTGATATGCAGATGGTTGTTGTTGCTGACTCTTTGTATAGATCTCATGCTGATCCCTCTGCTCCATTACAGGCAATTCAGGTGTGTTTAAATATTCTGACCTTTATAAAGATAAAACCATGAAAATGCTAAAGAAAATATTACAATTAATCTGACTTTGAAAACTACTTATTCATATAAGTGAGAAAAAAAATTGGTTCATCTACTCAGTACTTCTATGATTAATTGTACTAGCTTGAGTAGTAAAGGGTTAAAAAAATTTTCTGTTTAATGGAAGTGACAACTACTTCGGTCATGTAGTCATCTTCACATGCCCCCATAGATTCCTGACATCTGTGTGTAGCCTTAAAAATTTATTGCTAATGCTTCTTTCAGTTAGATAACAAAAGCTAGGATCTCCTGAAGTACTGTTGGCATCTATTCTGATTGGTCAGTGGCTGTTCTGTACTGACTGTTAAGTACATTAAATGTCATCCCAGCATACAGAATGCCCTTATCTGGAAGGGAAATTACATATACTGTTATTTTTCAGGCATCATAATATAGAAAAAGAATGCTGAGTTCGCATCTAGAGCCCTCTGCTTACTAGGAATATGAGTTTTGGTTATTTTATATATATAATGAGATAAAAATACCTTGATTTATAAGCCATACAGGTTGTTGCTAAGGTAAAAAGAAATAATGCATAAAAGCTCAATTTTTAAGTTATAAAGTATTTTATAAATCTGAGATATTATTAATATAGAGATGATTTGATCTATGTTAAAAGTATACTATAACTACAGAGTTCTAAAAAAACCTGGGGGTACAAAAGATTAAACTACTATGATGCCATTACCTCATTATAAAACTAATTACTATGATTTAAAGGTAGCCAGTAATAATCTTTCTCTGAGTAAACGATTATTTGGAGAAACAGTTTATGATGAATAGTTTACCTCAGATATTAACATTATATTTGTACCTTGCTATACTGGGAAGAGAAGGTTTTGGAGCAAAACCAAAGTCTTTAAGGTCCACACCTGGAGATTTATTCATCTGCATCTATTAATGAAAAAATAACAAGTTCAACTATCAATTTCACATCAATAACTTTTAACAAATGAGACAAACAGCAAAATCCTGCTGACACATATAGTCCCCAAACCAACAAATAATAAGAAAAACAGGCTAATTCTCAATTCAAATCTCCTTCTCAGGCCCTTCTTAAATGCTGATATTCTTTATGCTTCTTCTTCACTAGGCCACCTTCTCTTTTCACTCTGCTGCTACTGCTGCTAAGTCGCTTCAGTCGTGTCCGACTCTGTGTGACCCCATAGACGGCAGCCCACCAGGCTCCCCCGTCCCTGGGATTCTCCAGGCAAGAACACTGGAGTGGGTTGCCATTTCCTTCTCCAATGCATAAAAGTGAAAAGTGAAAGTGAAGTCACTCAGTCGTGTCTGACTCTTAGTGACCCCATGGACTGCAGCCTACCAGGCTCCTCCATCCATGGGATTTTCCAGGCAAGAGTACTGGAGTGGGTTGCCATTTCCTTCTTTCTTTCCACTCTACACATTCTCAAAGATCTCATTTGTTCCCATGGCTTCATTTACCATCCACACATGAATGACTCTCACATCTGTAGCTCTCTGTAGATTTGAGCTCGTTCTCTTTCTTAATTTTCTAGCTCTCTCCTGACTTTCAAACAGCTATATCCAGCTGTTTATAGAACATCTTTACCTAGACATCTTGTAAGTCTCCAAATTCAGTATTTCTCAAATGAACTTTTATCATGTTTCTATTCCTCCAAACTTGCTTTTCCTTTAGAGTTTTTACCCTAGTGAGGCCCCACTTTTCCCCCAATTGCTCAAGCCAGAAAGTGAAAGTGAAGTCACTCAGTCATGTCCAACTCTTTGTAGCCCACCTGGCTCCTCCATCCATGGGATTCTCCACGCAAGAATGCTGGAGTGGGTTGCCATTTCCTTCTCCAGGGGATCTTTCTGACGCAGGGATTGAACTCAGGTCTCTTGCATTGCAGGCAGACTCTTTACCGTCTGAATCACAAGGGAATCCCAGAGGCTGGGTATCATCTTTAACAATTCTTTCTACTTCATCTCTCATAAGCAATTAAGTACCAAGGTAGCTGATTCTACCTCTGAAAAATATTTTAAACCCAGCCACTTCTCTCCATTGTTACTGCCACTACATGAGACTAGGCCATTGTCTTGCCTGGATTACTGTAAAACCTCCCAAATGAGTCCTTACGCTCTTTTTCTATTATCTCTAATCCATTCTCTACATTGCATCCAGAATGAACTTTACAAAACAGCCACTGATTAAAGTCCTGTAGTGATTTCCCTTTCAGGATAAAGTCTAAATCTTTAAAATAGCAAAATTGTTTTCATGATCGAGATCCTACTTATTTCTTCACCCTCATCTGTCTCCACCCTCCTACTTGTACTCCAGATATACTGCATTACTTCAGTTTTTAAAAAGATCTGTATCTCTTTCTCTTCCCTGGGCTACTGCATATTCTCTACATCTGAAATAATTTTCTAAGCCTCTTCACCACTACTCTAGTATTCACCTCTCTCCATACTTGGCTTATGCCTATATATCCTTCAGGCCTTAGTCATGTTTATCAGGAATCCTTTCCTGGCCTATTGAAAATGGAGTGAGTGTACTTTCTACATAAGTTCAAGTTATCTTACACTTCTGTCACAGAATCAGTCATTGCACTGTGTTGAAAAAACCTACTTACTTATTTGTATCCTTCACTCAACTGTAAGCTCTATGAGGACTGAGACTAAAACTCTCTCATCATTTTATCTTCCACATCTACTATAGTGCTTGGCACATTCTTGGTGTTCACTGAATATGAAAAGGAAGGAAGGAAGGAATGATGTGGAATAAATATGAAAAAAAAGAATGAAAAACTTGGGATACTAAAAAATAATTGTCTTAGAAAAAGTGGTTGCCATTTCAAACTGCAGACCTCTCCATGTTTCCCAGGAGTCTCCATATTTTAGCCTCATGACTCAGAATCTTCATTTTATTTAAAAAACAAAAAAACAAAACCCTAGAAAAGAAACCTGTCAATCCTGTAGGACATCAACCCTGAATATTCATTGGCAAAACTGATGCTGAAGATGAAGCTCCAAAACTTTGGCCACCTGATGTGAAGAGCTGACTCACTGGAAAAGACCCTGATGTCGGAAAGAGTGAGGGCAGAAGGAGAAGGGAGAGACAAAGGATGAGATGGTTGGATGGCATCACTGACTCAATAGATAAGAGTTTGAGCAAACTCTGGGAGATAGTGAAGGACAGGGAAGCCTGGCGTGCTGCAGTCTATGGGGTCTCAAAGAGTTAAGACATGACTTAGAGCTGAACAACAACAGAAAAGAAACAGGTGCTCTGTCATTTTCTTGGCTCTGTTCTGTAGCTTGATCAATTATTTTGCCCTGGATATGATGACCAAGGTTAGAGTTAGTCTGCTAGTGACTTATCAATAGAAGGAATTCCCATTCCTTCATCACTTGAAAGGGAGACTCTCGCTCAGTACTCATCTAGGAGAGTGATAAGTCACTCTTGTAAGTCACAATTAAAATCAGCTTTAGATTTTCCAGCCCAGTCCACCACAGATGGAGCCACGAAAAGGCAAGAGGATCTAGTTTCAATTGCTGAACCAAAGCAAGCTACATACCCCTCTCCATTTCTCTCTCTCCGGTTTAAAAAATAAAGAAAAAAAGGCTAATGAAGGAAAGGTTTGTATAGCTATGCTCCAAACATGGATTTATAGATTAATTATTAAAAATTATAGTATCTTTCCCTATGGGCTACCCTGATAGCTCAGTTGGTAAAGAATCTGCCTGCTATGCAGGAGACCCTGGTTCAATTCCTGGGTCGGGAAGATCTGCTGGAGAAGGGATAGGCTACCTACTCATGACTGAGTCAGACATTTCCTTCACACTTTTCCTATAGAGACCATATTATAAATAAAAGTCATATTCCTAGTCAAGCCTTTACATAACTCTAAAGTACTTCTGTGGATACCTATCTAATTGATACACAGACTAATAACTATAGAACAAGGGATAAATGTTATTAAAACTAACCTTCAGACGTTTAACTGGAGGAAGAGATGAAACAGCATTTCTATTTCTTAAATCAGATAAATATGAAGAAATTGTTGATTCTTTCACTTCTGACTTCTGTGCAACTCCAGTTTTACCTATGAGAGGAAATTCTAGATTCTTTAAGTTCAATTTTAGGTATTATTCAAATAAGACCAAATTTCTGCAACATTTCTAATCTAATATTTACTTTTTAAAAATGTCCACAAAAGAATAAAAATTATTTGAGTTATAAGCTGCATAATATAAATATCATGTATAGATAATCAGGGTATTATTACTATTCCTTAAAAACCTTTTAATTTTTAAAATATGAAATAAACTGTCTTATGGAACTCACAGCAGTCATGTCCACATGTATGTTTATTTTTACAGTGATGATTACATTCTCGGTTCCCAAGTTTTTTGCAGGCAGTCATTCCTAAATCAATATAAGGGGGAAAAAAAATCTCTTTTTCACTGTATCTATTAACACAACTGTTAATTATAATTAATTTTTATCCACCTCTTTCCTTTATGATGGTACAAAAAGATCATGATTTTCACACTTCCTCAAAAATTAACCCATTTAATATGTATTTTCAAAAGATATTCTGATAACAATCAGTCCCTGCCCACCATCAGCTCTATCCCAGCTTTTCACAAGAAGCACTGAGTCACCTATAAGCTTCTCTTAACCTCCCTAATATAAACAGAATTAAATATCAAAAAGTATCAGTTAACGCTTGCTGAATGAGGTAAGAATGTGGGTGGAGTTTTGAAACTTTTTTTCTACTTTATACTTAAGCCTGAAAAACCTGGAAAGAAGCAAACCTCGTGGCATTTTGCTGGCATCACAGACAGCAGCTAATAGATAGGACACCATGCATACTTGATAAATGTTAGAAATAAGTGCTTTAGGGATATAAATAATTTGCTATATGAATTCACAGAAAGGAGAGATTGCTTCCAGCGTGACCCCTGTAAGCTAGTACTAATACACCTAGATACATAATTTATTCTTCATTTATTATATTTAAGTAGGCTTTTTCTTGATTCCAACTGTCCAAACAACATGTAGGAAGGCAGAGACATTTGAACTGATCCTTGAAGGACAGACATGATCTGGACATGAGAAGGGGACCACAGGAAGATGTCCCAGGTACAGAGCATAATATCCAAAGGCAGCAAACGACAGACTAGAGAAAAGAACTGGTATATTTTTGCTGGAGCACAGATTTTTAAATGAATTAGAAATGCTGGAGATAGTGAAGAGCTTTGAATACTTCTGTAATCTTTCTTGGACCTTTACCCTTCATTTTCAGTGTGTTACTCAATCAACCTTTTTCAAAGCATGGCATAGCTAAACAAAGATAATATCTATATAGCACCCTGGGGTAAATGAATAAGGCTGCTCACCATATGAGGGAACTAGTTAGATGCCATGAGACTGAGGAAATCAATGTACTGGGTACTGAATAAGAAAATGAATAAGGCTGCTCACCATATGAGGGAACTAGTTAGATGCCATGAGACTGAGGAAATCAATGTACTGGGTACTGAATAAGAAATAAAATATTACTGGCAGTTGGAAGCTGATAGCTAAACCATAGTGTTCCCAATTGAACATAAACAATATTGGCAAAATATAAACAACACTCAGATAAGGCCACTCTATGATTATAATGGAAGACAGATATGAGACTACTGTATAATTATTTCTGAAAGTAGAGACAAGGACACTGAAGAACCACAAAAATAACTAAACATCTCCCTCTTCTGGCTAATGCAAATGACTACTATTTCTTTAATCTGTTCATCTCCAAGACAAGACATACCAAAATATCCAATACCCTACTTGCCAACAGCACCCAATCTAGAATTGACCTCTGCTTTCCCTAAGTCCTTCTAAGACTCGCCTGTCACAAGCTGAACTCCTATAGTAGGTTCCTTCTGATTCCCTGAGATGACTCACAGTTCTGGAGATGCTATACTTTCCTTTGAGGCAGCAAGTTAGAAACTATCTAACTTTCTTCAAATATGGGCTTCCCAGGTAGCACAAGGGTAAAGAATCTGCCTGCCAATGCAGGAGACACAAGAGATACAGGTTCAATCCCTGGGTCAGGAAAATCTCCTGGAGTAGAAAATGGCAATCCCCTCTAGTATTCTTGCCTGGAAAATACCATGGACAGAGGAGCCTGATGGGCTACAGTCCATGGGGTTGAAAAGATGGGATATGACTGAGCGACTCAAATACAGGTATGCTCCTAGTGGCCCTTGTCTGAAAGTTTTTAACATTATATTTTACAAGGTGTGCCACAGATTACTGGCTGAGAAGTTCTGTCCCAGTTCATGATCTCTGGTTTCCTTGAATCCAGTCCTACCAGGCTACAATTTATTTTGCTGTTGCTTAGTTAATCCTCCCAAAATTCAGCTCTGATCAGATCATCTGCTCACTTAGAAACATTAGTTACTTCCTGCTGCCAACAAAATTAATTCCATATTTAAGGTCCTCTACGATGTAATTCTTATCATCCCTTTTAGGACCCACATTAACACTTACCATCAAAATATATCTATTTGCCATTAGTATTCAAACAGTCTCAAGCTTTTCTATGATTGTACCTCTGATATTACCTCTTGTCTTAGAGACTTTGTCTCTCAGAAGCATATCAACCTTCAGTTCAGTTCAGTTCAGTCGCTCAGTCGTGTCCGACTTTTTGCGACCCCGTGAATCGCAGCACGTCAGGCCTCCCTGTCCATCACCAACTCCCGGAGTTCACTCAGACTTACGTCCATTGAGTCAATGATGCCATCCAGCCATCTCATCCTCTGTCGTTCCCTTCTCCTCTTACCCCCAGTCCCTCCCAGCATCGGAGTCTTTTCCAATGAGTCAACTCTTCGCAAGAGGTGGCCAAAATACTGGAGTTTCAGTATCAGCATCATTCCCTCCAAAGAAATCCCAAGGCTGATCTCCTTTAGAATAGACTGGTTGGATCTCCTTGCAGTCCAAGGGACTCTCAAGAGTCTTCTCCAACACCACAGTTCAAAAGCATCAATTCTTCGGCACTCAGGTTTCTTCACAGTCCAACTCTCACATCCATACATGACCACTGGAAAAACCATAGCCCTGTCTCTTATACACATCTAGATGTGTATAAGAGACAGGCTATGCTCCAGATGAGTGTCCCTTTCCCTGCTCCGTCAGGAAAGCATTCCCAGCATCCCAGTCGCATCCCAAGAGGAGGTGCTCTCCACAGGAGACACGAGAGGAAACCCAGGGTTGTGCTACCATTCCAAAATATCCCCAAATGTCTCAGTCAACTCCAGATGAACCTGAATTTCCTGCACTGCCTC
>SJYX01003836.1:252298-277780 GCA_006410675.1 Oreotragus oreotragus
AGAAATGTCTATTTAGTTCTTTGGCCCATTTTTTGATTGGGTCATTTATTTTTCTGGAATTGAGCTGTATAAGTTGCTTGTATATTTTTGAGATTAGTTGTTTGTCAGTTGCTTCATTTGCTATTATTTTCTCCCATTCAGAAGGCTGTCTTTTCACCTTGCTTATAGTTTCCTTTGTTGTGCAGAAGCTTTTAATTTTAATTAGATCCCATTTGTTTATATTTGCTCCTCTGGACTTTTAAGTCCACTGTCTTCTAGCATCCAGTATTGTTGATGAAAACACTAAACTATTTCGATTTTTGTTCCTTGGAAGCATCTACAATTTTCACTCTATCCATGATGTTCTGAAATGTTGTCTTCTTTGTAGATCTTCTTTCATTCATCCTAACTAGCACTGTGCTAAGTTGCTTTAGTCATGTCTGACTCTGTGCAACATTATGGACTGCCAGGCTCTTCTGTCCATAGGATTCTCCAGGCAAGAATACTGGAGTGGGTTGCCATGCCCTCCTCCCGGCAGTCTTCCTGATCTGGGGATGGAACCAGCATGTCTCTTATGTCTCCTGCATTGACAGGCAGGTTCTTCACCAGTAGTGCCATCTAGGAAACCTTAAGTAAACCCTTTCGATGTACAGACTTATGTCTTGCTTTAAGTCTAGCAAATCTTCTCAAATTATTTCTTCTGGTTTTTCTGTCTTTCTGGAACTCTGATTAGTTGGGTATCAGGCTACAGATGGCCCTCCTGTCTCTTATTGTTTTGCTTTCATTCAGATTATACTGACTTTATCTTCTGGCCCTCCAGTTATGCTATTTTTTTTTTTTGAATCATAGTTTTTACTTCCCTGTGCTTACACTTCTTCTCTAATTGATTTTTTTTCATGGTATCCTATTGTTTTCTAGTTGCAATTTAATCTTTAATTTGTCTGAGATTACTAACCTATTTATATTACATCTGTGAATTATCCTGTTTTTCTTTTATTCACTTTCTGTTTACTTATTTGGGACTTTCTTTCACATGTTCCAAATTTTCTTTGAATGTTTCTTTATCCATGGCTGTCTGCCCATGCGGCAGTCCTATTATACCTTCACAGATGAGAAAATTAATTCACAAAGAGGTGAAGTAACATGTTCAAGACTATGCAATAATAAGTAGGAAATTTCAGATTTTAATTCAGGTAATGAAATTCCAGAGGCTGATCTCTCAACCACCCTGCTTTACTGGTTATAGCAGCTGCCTTACTTCTCCCCCATATAATGCATTTCATTTACTTAGTGATGAAATTTTATCAAGTAATTACTTACTTGATGAAAGTGAAAGAGGAAAGCGAAAAAGCTGGCTTAAAACTCAACATTCAGAAAACTAAGATCATGGCATTATGGCATCAGGTCCCATCACTTCATGGCAAATAGATGGGGAAACAATGGAAACAGTGAGAGACGTTATTTTCTTGGGCTCCAAAATCACTGCAGATGGTGACTGCAGCCATGAAATTAAAAGATGCTTACTCCTTGGAAGAAAATCTATGACCAACCTAGACAGCATATTAAAAAGCAGAGACATTACTTTGCCAACAAAGGTCCATCTAGTCAAACCTATGGTTTTTCCAGTAGTCATGTAATGGATATGAGAGCTGGACTGTAAAGAAAGCTGAGTGCCAAAGAATTTATTCTTTTGAACTGTGGTGTTGGAGAAGACTCTTAAAAGTCCCTTGGACTGCAACGAAATCCAACCAGTCCATCCTAGCTAAAATCAGTCCTGAATATTCATTGGAAGGACTGATACTGAAGCTGAAACTCCAATACTTTTGGCCACCTGATGCAAAGAACTGACTCATTGGAAAAGACCCTGATGCTGGGAAAGATTGAAGGCAGGAGAAGGGGAGAACAGAGGATGAGATGGTTGGATGGCATCACTGACTCAAACATGAGTTTGAGCAAGCTCCAGGAGTTGATAACGACAGGGAAACCTGGCCTGCTGCAATCCATGAGGTCGCAAAGAGTCGGACACGACTGAGCAACTGAACAGAACTGAATCTACTTAGGAAAGGAATCCATGGTTTATAGGGTGGGAAGAATAGGAGGAAATGCCTTGCAGGTTGTTTTGCAGTAACGGATAAGGAGTCACTTTGTCCCTTATCCAACAACATCTAATAGATGAACTTACAAACATTACCACACGATGGTGCACAATGACTATACACATCTGTTACCAGTGGTGGAAATTTTAACTAGGATCTAAAAGTCTAATTATATAGATTCTGCGGACACCCCAAAATTTCAATTTGAAAGAGTTGACAAGTCTTGCTAGGAATGAGAGCTTTATTTCAGCTTGTTTACATTAGCATATAGATATTACCTAAGTGACAGAAACTTCTACTATATTTATCTTAGAAATGATACTTCAGAAATATAAGTGCTCCTCTACCCCCACTCCACTCCCTAAGTTCTGAGAATTGTCTGAATTTGTCTTATTAACAAACACAAGCTTACAGAGGTTTATAACTGGAAAAATAAGCTTCTGAGAGAAACTTGACATAAAATGTACATTTAGGGATCAAATTAACAGATCCCATACTCCATCATTATCAAAATCTAAAATGTATACATTTTCTTAGTTCTGCACATAATATATTAATTTATATATTTTTAAAGCTCCAGTTCCAAGTACTTAAAGCAAAATAAATCATTAATGTGAAATAGAAATGCATTTGAAGTGAATACATAAAATTACTTTAACAAGGTCAATAATGACCAATAGGGTAAGGTCAGGGTAGATTTTTTTTTTTTTAATCTAGAAAAAACAAATTAAAAATAGGAGGCATCCTTGCCATACTTAGGTTCACATCCTAACTATGTGTGCACGTGTGCATCAGTCATGTCGAACTCTTTGTGATCCCATGTACTATACCTCGCCAGGCTCCTCTGTCCATGGGATTCTCCAGGCAAGAATACTGGAGTGAGCTGCCATGCCCTCTTCCAGGGGATCTTCCCAACCCAGGGACAGAACCCACATCTCTTCTGTCTCCTATACTGGCAGTTGAGTTCTTTAGCACTAGTGCCACCTGAGAAACCCCCTCTTAACTATAAATTCAAATAATTTGGATGCTCATAAGCTTCTGGAGTTAATATTTTTAAAAGAATATTACTTTCATTTTTTAGTTCCTGATACATGGTAATTGTATTGATGTACTTTATAATTTTACTTTTTAAATGAGAAGGCAAATCTCCTTTTAATTTTTGTCAAATATTATACTATCATTTTATTTATCAAAAAAAGGGTAACACTGATGAATTGGAGTCCTTGATTTGCAATTTAATGAAAATATACACCGAAAAGTATAAAGAAAAGCAGACTGCCTTTTGACTAGTATTTAAATGTACACACTTTCAAAGTGCTTGGGCACTGATATTATCCTTGCATACTTCAAATACATTAAGTTTTCATACTCAAAAGGCATAGCCAATGCAAATGAACTTATTAATGTGAGATTAATTTTCTTCAAATGAAACAAAGCCCATACTTTGACCCCATGGACTGCAGCACACCAGGCCTCCCTGTCCATCACCAACTCCCGGAGATTACTCAAACTCACGTCCATCGAGTTGGTGATGCCATCCAACCAGCTCGTGCCTCTTAAAGGATAAGAAGTTTAAATGCTAAAAATACAAGTTAAAACAATTTTTACAACTGAAAATGTGTATTTTCACACTGCCTGATCTTAAAAAAATAGCAAAAATATTTTTCCTTAAAATGTACAAAATGTTTTATCTCTTGGACTGTAATTGTGAGAAACTACAGCTAAAAAATGTTTTCAAACTGTTATAGGAAGCATAATAAGAATTTTAAATTCTATTATGTACTCTAAGGTGTATCCTTTTGTCTAAATATGGTCCTACAGTTTCACAAAATAAAATATTAAAATATTTGTTGAACCTGAAAGCACATTTGGAAACAATCATTTAAGCAACTCGATTTTCTGAGCTAAATATTTTAGCATTTAATAATACGGTCAGACAAGAGGTCAGAAAAACAAATTTGTATTGTTTTGAAAGGCTATTTTCACAACCTTAGTAGGGTAAATCTATGATTCCGTCATTGTGTTAAGTTTACTGAGAAAGAAAATGCAGGTAGTGTATGTATGTCATACATGAAGAGATAATTATACATCTTTATTTGGGGATATTTGATTTTGTATATAAGAACTGAATTATATATCCAGAATGTATAACTCAGATATAATTCAGATATAATGTATATTTCAAATATAATCTGACTGTATAAATCAGAATGTATAATGGGATGGTTGTATATATAATATGTGTATGTGAACTTGGGATGTGTGTAATAAAACCCTTGCCTGATAGGAGACATCTTTGATCTGTTTTCTACAGGGTCATACTGAAAATCTGGGGGACTTTTGCTCTTAAAAAGTTTCATGCTAAAACTAAATATAGTAAACATCCTAATTTTCACTACAGTTGAAAGCAACAGAAACAATTCAAGCTATTTTAAACAAAAACAGTTATGACAAAAAAACCCCTTGTGGAGTTGGTGGAAATGTATTACATTGTTGATCAGTCAAGTCCAGTCCGACTCCTTGTGACCCCATGAACTGCAGCACAACAGGCTTCCTTGTCCTTTACTATCTCCTGGAATTTGTGCAAACTCATGTCCATTGAGTCCATGATGCCATCCAACCATCTCATCCCCTGCCTCACCCTACTCCTCCTGCCCTCAATCTTTCCCAGCAGAGTCTTTTCCAGTAGTACTGGAGCTTCAGCTTTAGCATCAGTCCTTCCAATGAGTACTCAGGGTTGATTTCCTTTAGGATTGACTGGTTTGATCTCCTTGCTATCCAAGGGACTCTCAAGAGTCTTCTCCAGTACTCAGCCTTCTCTATGGTCCAACTCTCACATCTGTGCATGACTACTGGAAAAACCTTAGCTTTGACTATAAGGACCTTTGCTGGCAAAGTGATGTCCCTGGCTTTTTAATACGCTGTCTAAGTTTGTCATAGCTTGTCTTCCAAGGGGCAATCCTCTTTTAATTTTGCAGCTGCATTCACCATCCACAGTGTCTTTGGAGCCCAAGAAAATAAAATAAGTCACTGTTTCCACTTTTCTTCCATCTATTTGCCATGAAGTGATTAGCCTGGAGGCCATGATTTTCGTTTTTTGAATACTGAATTTTAAGTCAGTTTTTTCACTCACCAAAAGGCTCTTTAGTTTGTCTTCATTTTTCTGCCATTAGAGTGGTACCAACTGCATACCTGAAGTTGTCAATATTTCTTGCAGCAATTTTAATTCCAGCTTGAGTCTTCCAGCCTGGCATTTTGCATGATAAGTTTGCATATAAGTTAAATAATCAGGGTGACAATACACAACCATTCATTGTTCCATGTCCAGTTCTAACTATTGCTTTTTGTCCTGCATACAGGTTTCTCAGGAGACCAGCTTGTACATCTGGAAGGTGTTCAGGTACTGCTGAAGCCTAGCTTCAAGGATTTTGAGCATTACCTTGCTAGCATGTGAAATGAGCACAACTGTATAGTAGTCTGAACATTCTCTAGCATTGCCTAATTTGGGGACTGGAATGAAAACTGACCTTTTCCAGTCCAGTGTCACTACTGAGTTTTCCAAATTTGCTGGCATATTGAGTGCAGTACTTTAACAGCATCATCTTTTAGGATTTGAAACAGCTCAGCTGGCTTTCCATTATCTCCACTATCTTTGTTTGTAGTAATGCATCCTAAGGCCCACTTGACTTTACACTCCAGGATGTCTGGCTCTAGATCAGGGACCATACCATCATGGTTATCTGGATCATTAAGGCCTTTTTTGTATAGTTCTTCTCTGTATTCTTGCCACCTATTCTTAATCTTTTCTGCTTCTGTTAGGTCCTTTCTATTTCTGTCCTTTATTGTGCTCATGTTGGCATGAGATTTCCCCTTGGTATCTCCATTTTCTTGAAGAGATCTCTAGTCTTTCCCATTCTATTGCTTTCCTCTATCTCTTTGCATTGTTCACTTAAGGCTTTCTTATCTCTCCTTGCTATTCTCTGGAACTTTGCCTTGAGTAGGATATATCTTTTCCTTTCACTTCTCTTTTCTCAGCTATTTGTAAGGCCTCCTCAGACCTTCTTGTCTCAGACCACTTGGCCTTCTTGCATTTCTTTTTCTTGGGGATGGTTCTGGTCACCACTTCCTGTACAATGTTATGAACCTCTGCTCATAATCTGGTTCTTTAGACACTCTGTCTACCAGATTTACTCCTTTAAATCTATTTGTCACTTCCATTGTATAATCATAAGGGATTTGTTTAGATCATAGCTGAATGGCCTAGTGGTTTTCCCTACTTTCTTCAATTTAAGTCTTAATTTTGCAATAAGCAGCTCATGAGCTGAGCTATAGTCAGCTCCAGGTATTGTTTTTGTTGACAATATAGAGCTTTTCTATCTTTGACTGCAAAGAATACAATCAGTCTGATTTCAGTATCAACCGTCTGTTGATGTCCATGTGTAGAGTCGTCTCTTGTGTTGCTAGAAGAGGGAGTTTGCTATGACCAGTGCATTCTCTTGGCAAAACTCTGTTAGCCTGCTTCATTTTATACTCCAAAGTTAAACTTTCCTGTGACTCCTGGTATCTCCTGACTTCCTACTTTTGCCTTCCAATCTTATAATGAAAAGGACACCTTTTTTTTTTGTTGTTATCTTACAGAATCCAAAAGCAGGGTGGCAGCTAGGGATCAGGAGGGACTGAAACCAAGAAATGGAAAGTCAGTAGGACTTCAGCTCTAGCGTTCTCACCTTTGCTTCTTTCTGTACCTTTGCTTTAGTCTTCTCTTACGTGGTCCAGCTATCTTTGATTATTTCTGTACATGGTAAAGAACAGAAGGCTATCTGTACTACTCATAGCCTTGATTTTATATACTCTCAGTGCAATCCTAATTCTAAATTGTTTTTCTTAAATGGAAGTATCTCTTTCCTTCTAGGAATTTGGACTTTGGCCTGAATAAAAGAAGGTTATGCTAGCTACTGATAATTTTGCTGTCAGAAAAACAGTGGCCAGAACGAACGTCCATGGAGAATATAGTATAAAGAAGACAAACAACCTACTTGCCCCTTTCTCCTGTAATCATTAATCTACTTTCTGTCATAATTTATATGTTTATTATAGACATTCATATAAATGGAATCATACAATATCTGATCTTTTGTGACTACTGCTGCTAAGTTGCTTCAGTTATGTCCGACTCTTCACGACCCCATGGACCTGTCTCTTATACACATCTAGATGTGTATAAGAGACAGGAATGACAAACAACCTACTTGCCCCTTTCTCCTGTAATCATTAATCTACTTTCTGTCATAATTTATATGTTTATTATAGACATTCATATAAATGGAATCATACAATATCTGATCTTTTGTGACTACTGCTGCTAAGTTGCTTCAGTTATGTCCGACTCTTCACGACCCCATGGACTGCACCATACCAGGCTCCTCTGTCCATGGGATTTTCCAGGCAAGAGTACTGGAGTGGGTTGCCATTGCCTTCTCCATCTTTTGTGACTGGCTTCTCTAATTAGCATGTTTTCAAGGTTTATCTATGTTGTAGCATATATTAGTAGTTTATTCTTCTTTATGGATGAGTAACATTCCACTAAATGAATATGCCACAATTTTCTTATCTGTTAGTTGATAGATATTTGGGATGTTTCTATTTTTTGGCTGTTAGGAATAATGCTACTATAAACATTCACATACACATTTTTACGAGTATTTTTAAATTCATTTGGACATATACCTAAAGGAGGAATTCCTGGATCACATGGTAATTCTATGTTTAACTTTTTGAGGGACTGACAAAATGTTTTCCAAAGTAGCTGCACAATTTCATATCCCCACTACCAAAAGTGTAAGAGTTTCAATTTCTCTGCATCCTTGCCAACATTTGTCATTGCCCATCTTTTTTATTAAAGCCATCGTACTGGGTGGTAACACCCTGGTTTTGATTTTAATTTCTGTATTGATTAATGATGTTGGACATATTTTCATGTTGTATATTGGCCATTTGTAGCTCTTTGAAAAATATCTACCTAAATTCTTTGACCAGTTTTAATTGGGTTGTTTGTCTTTTTATTTGTTGAGCTATAAGATTTCTTTATGTATACAAGATACTATTCTTTTATCAGATATATGACTTGTGAATATTTTCTCATTCTATGGATTGTTTTCCACATAATTTTTCTTCCACTTTCTTGATAGTTTTATTTGAAGCACAAAAAGTTTTCAATCTTGATAAAGTCCAATTCATCTGCTTTTTTCCCCTCCTTTGGTTGCCTGAGCTTTGGGTGTCATATCCAACAAACTACTGCCTAATCCAAGGTCATGAAAATATACATGCCATGTGTTCTTCTAAGGGTTTTACAGTTTTAATTCTTATCTTTAGGTCACTGATCCATCTGGAGTAAATTTTTATATATAGGATGAAGTAGAGGTTCAAACTAATGCAACTGGTTGTCCAGATGCTCACTCATTTTTGGTGAAACACTATTCTTTCCCATCTGAATTATTTTGGCATCTTTGATCAGAATCAATTGATCATATATATTTATTTCTATACTTTCAATTATATTCTATTGGTCTATTATTATACCAGTACTACACTATCTTGGGAATCACTGATGGCTCAAATGGTAAAGAATCTGCCTGGAATACGGGAGACCCAGGCTCGATCCCTGGGTTGGGATGATCCCCTTGAGAAGGAAATGGCAACCCACTCCAGTATTGTTGCCTAGAGAATCCCAAGAACAGAGGAGCATAGAGGGCTATAGTCCATGGGGTTGTAAAGAGTTAGACACAACTGAGTGACTAACAACATAACACAAATACACTACCTTGATTAAGTTTTATATTAAGTTTTGAAATCAGGAATTGTGAGTCTCCATGTATGTTCTCTTTTTAAAGACTGATTTGGCTTTTTTTGGGTCTGTTGCATTTCCGTATGAATTTTAGAATCAATCTGTAAATTTCTGTCAAAAGAAGCTGGAATTTTGAATAGGGGTTGCATTGATTTTTTGAAATAATTTGGGAAATATTGCCATCTTAGTGATATTAAGACTTCCAATCCACAAACATGGTATATCTTTCCATATATTTACATCTTTAATTTCTTTCAATGGTGTTTTATAGTTTGCAGTCCTCATATCTTGCACTGTTAATAAAATATTAATTAAATTTATTAAGCATTTTATTCTTTTTTGATGTGTAATTTTTAACATTGACTCTGTATCCAGTGATATTTCTAAATTTATATATTAATTTTAATAATGTATCCACAGAGTCTTTTATATTTTCTAGGTACATAATCATGTTGCTTTCAAGTAATGATAGTTTACTTCTTCCTTCCCAATCCTTATCCCTTATTTCTTTTTCTAAATAGTTGTACTGACTAGGACTTTTATCACAACGTTAAAAAGAAGTAGTAATAGAGAAGACCATTTCATCATTCTCCATTTAAATAGGAAAGTTTAAAAAATATTTCAATATTGTGTATAACATTTGCTATATATTTTTAATAAAAAATTAACACTGGATTTTTGTCAACCTTTTTTTGACATCAATAAAAAGGATCACATTTTTTTCCCTGTTAATATAAGAATTATACTGATCCATTTTTAAATGCCAAGGCTTTCTTGCAGAGGTAGAATAAGCTATACTTAACTGTACTGTATTATGGTTTTTAAATATGTAGCTAGATTCCATTTGCTAATAGCTTGAACAATTTCTCTTTCTTTTAATGTCCTTGCCAAGTTTTGAAATCAAAGTCATGCTGGCTTTTGAAAATTAAAACATTAGAAAATATTCATTTTTTTGTAGAAAAGTTTGGGTAAGTTTTACATTGCTGTGCTGTTCTGTGTGTTCAGTCATGTCTGACTCTTTGTGACCCCATGGACTGTAGCCCACCAGGCTCCTCTGTCCATGGAATTTTCCAGGCAAGAATACTAGTGAGTTGCCATTTCTTACTCCAAGGGATCTTCCTGATCCAGGGAGCACAGCCACATCTCTTGTATGGTGGAATATAATATAATCCAGAATCTGCAGATATAATGTCTGCCATACAATAAGAACTTATGAAACCTGCAAAGAGGCAGGACCATATAACTCATATTTAACTATATAAGGAAATGAAGTCATCTGAACCTCAGGATTTCTTTATGGAAATATCTTTTTAAATTTCTTCAGTTTTATTACTAGTGTCAAGACTACTCAGGTTTTCTATTTCTTCTGTCAGTTTTGGTAAGATTTCTTGTCAAGGTATTCATTCCTTTTTACCTAAATTATGTCAAATTTATTGGTAAAGTTATTTATAATATCTTGGCAGATTCTTTTATGCCTATAAGATCTGTAATGATATCACCTTTTTCATTCTTGATATTGTTAATTCATGTTTTATCTCTTCATTTTCAGTCTTATGTGGTCTTCTGTGTGTTTATCTCTTCTTGGGTTTGCTGAAATTCTGAATCTGTGGGTTGATGTCTTTCACTGTTTTGGAATGTTCTCAGCCTGTCTCTTTGAATACTGCATTTGTCCCGTTCTTTCTCTACTCAGATTTTATGCATATGTTAGCATTTTGAGTATTATACTCTTTTGTGTTCTTTCTGTTCTCTTATCTCTGGGGCTTCCATTTGGATATTTTCTATTGATATGTCTAACAGTTCATAAATCCTATGTTTGAACATATCCAAACTAATATTAAACCTACCTAATGAGTTCTTCACTCAAGATACTACATTTTTCAGTTCTAGAAAGTTCATTTAAATCTCTATGGAATTCCAATTTTCTGGTGAAAATTTCCATCATTTCATTCATTTTGTATATTTCCTCCCCCTATTTTCTTGAAAATATTAATCACAGTTGTTTTATAATCTTTAAATGCCAACTCTACCATTTGAATCATCTACAAGCCTGTTTCATTTTCTATATAACTATATAGTTAATTAAGAGTTATATGGTCCTGCCTCTTTGCAGGGTTCATAATTTCTTATTGTATGGCAGACATTATATCTGCAGATTCTGGATTATGTTATATTCCACCAGCAAGGGTTTGCTTTTTTCTCTGTCAAGAAAACATAGTGAATGGCTGATCCCACAAACTGTGATGCAGCCAAAAAAAGTGCAGTTTGGTGCTGTTAACTTGATAAATAACAACTAATTGTTGTGTGTATAATATAGAATAAAGAAGATTAGTGGCACTCTATCATTTTTGGAATCATTGAGAATCAAATTTCTCAGCATGGCAGAAAGGAGATACAGATCATTGAGTATAGATCATTGACTTTAAGGATAAATACTATAGCTCTGAATTTGATTTGGACATTTAACTATAAATAAATTATGTATTTGTCTTTAAAAACAAAAAAATCACATATTTCATAATTTTGTGCATGGAAAAAGGTAACAGATAATCTCTCATAAGCACACAAATTATTTATCATGAAAAAGAATCCAGGGATCTTTGGAGAAAAGGCTTATGACAGGTCTGAGGCTGGAATTATAAAAGGTAAGCCTAGAACATCATATCATCCCACACAGCATGAAAGCTATCAAAACTACTAAGGACAGCAAAAGAATTCAGGAGCCAATCTGGTATATCTAGATGGTATCAAGATGATATATCTATGATTTTTATGAGTAATCAGCAATTTGAACATTAACTCAGTATTGGATAATAATTAGTTACCATTAGTTTTTTATGTAATGCAGTTATTTTTTCTTAAATCCTTACCATTTACAAATATATACTAAAATAGTTATGGAGGAAATAATATAATATCTGATTTTCTTCAAAAAATACAAGAGGAAATATGAACAGAGATACAGATGAAACTATATTAGCTCTGAGCTGATAACTGTTTAAGGTGGGGGATGGGTACATATACACTTCTTTCTACTTCTCTATTTGAATGTCCCATGATAAAAAAACAAATTGTCACCTGTTCTGTCTTATCAAGTCTGTTAATTCTTGTACATCACTTACTCTCTCCCTAACATGGCCATAAGAATGGAGTGGGTATGAAAAGGGGAAATATATATTAAAAAAATAGTCAATTTTTTTTGCCAAAAATCACTCCGGAAGATTCTTGAGCTTTCTTTGAAGAAAGGAGTACAAAATGCTGCAGTGGCTCTTTGGAAGGAGCCTGAGGTCCAGCGGCAGCCTAAGCGAACCTCAGCTGAAAGGAATTGTGACAGCGGTATTCAGCCAGCAGGGATATTTCCTGAAGATGCACCCAGATGGTGCCCTCAATGAGACCAAGGACGAAAACAGCGACTACACCCTCTTCAATCTAATCCCTGTGGGCCTGCATGTGGTGGCCATCCATGGGGTGAAGGCCAGCCTCTATGTGGCCATGAATGGTGAAGACTATCTCTACAGCTCAAGATCAAGCCCTGAGACTTTGGAGTGGGAGCACTGACTCCAAGACCCTAGACTACCAAAGAACTAACCCTAGGAAGTATCAAATAGTGAGAACTCACACAAAGGAAACCACCTGAATACAAGACCCGGCATCACCCAACCACCAGTAGTACCCTGTGAAGGACCTCTTATCTAAACAACAAACAAAACATAAACACAAACCCAATCATCAGCAGACAGGATTACCACCTTACTCAGCCTTGCCCATCAGAGGAAAAACAACAACAACAAAAAACTCAGCACAAATCTCATCCTATACAAAGCTTACACAAACCACTTGATCAACCTTAGGAGGGCAGAAACCAAAAGGAAGAAAAACTTCAACCTTGCAGCCTGGGAAAAGGAGACCTCAAACACAATAAGTTTAAAAAATATATTGAAAAGTCAGAGAAATACTACACAAATGAAGGAACAAACTAGAGACACAGAAGTCCAAATAAATGAAGAGGAAATGTGAAAATTACCTGAAAAAGAATTCAGAATAATGATAGTAAAGATGATCAAAACCCTCGAAAACAGAATGGAGAAAATGCAAGAATCAATTAATAAAGACATAGAAGAATTAAAGAATAAACATACAGAGACAAATACTACAATTACTGAAATTAAATACTCTAGAAGGAATCAATAGCAGAATACCTGAAGCAGAAGAATGAATCAGTGAGCTGGAAGATAAAATGATGGAAATAACTTCTGAAGAGCAGAAAAAAGCAAAAAGAATGAAAAGAACTGAGGATAGTCTCAAAGACTTCTGGGACAATATCAAACACACCAATATTCAAATTATAGGGGTCCCAGAAGAAGAAGAGAAAAAGAAAGGGTATGAGAAAATTTTTGAAGAGATTATAGTTGAAAATTTCCCCAACATGGAAAAGAAAATAATCAAGTCCAAGAGGAGTAAAAAGTCCCATATAGGATAAACCCAAGGAGAAACATGCCAATACACATACCAATCAAACAAAGATAGAATAATAAAAGCAGCAAGGAGAAAGCAACAAGTAACATACAAGGGAAACCCCACACATTTAACAGCTGAGCTTTCAACAGAAACTCTGCAGGCCAGAAGGGAATGGCAGGATATATTTAAAGAACTGAAAGGGAAAAACCTACAACCAAGATTACTGTACCCAGCTAGGATCTCATTCAAAACTGATGGAGAAATAAAAAATCACCCCAATTTGACAAATACTAACTAAAAGAATTCTTACTATATATTATTAATGCAATTATTAGAAATCCTAAACATCTAATTCCAGAGTATCCACAATCTAAAGAAGCAATACTATACTGATGATACCATCTCCAGCCTTATATTTGCTTTAATGCAAAACAGGAATAAACACAGCTGTTTACCTTTTTTGGGCCCTGCTACAGTA
Source organism: Oreotragus oreotragus (assembly GCA_006410675.1). Classification (NCBI taxonomy): domain Eukaryota; kingdom Metazoa; phylum Chordata; class Mammalia; order Artiodactyla; family Bovidae; genus Oreotragus; species Oreotragus oreotragus. The sequence continues at coordinate 266,151 of SJYX01003836.1, forward strand.
GATCTATCTGAATGTTCAGAATGGGAAATCTCTGTTTCTGATTTTTTTTGTATAATTATTTGATTTCCAAATCTCTTGGGTCCTAAGTAAAAGACTGTAAATTTCCGCTGTATATCAAGTCCAACTGGAAAAAGAAAAAAAGTATACAAATGCTTAAGTCATATATATTCATGCATGAGACTATTTATTTATTTTTATACCTCTTATATTTTATACCTCGTTGAACTAAAAAGCCTAACAAGTTCAGGAAAGAAAAATGTTTTAAAGAAATGTTAAAAAAGTATAACAAATGAAAAAGTACACATCTATCATAAAAATAAAAATCAATGCTCCTACAATAATTGAAATTTACCTTAAAAAAGAAAATGGCTATAAATAAACAGATGAAAATTTAATTTTATTATCCTCATCTACACTATCTTTACATACCCAAAGAAACTTCCTTTAAAATTATTCATTTTACTTAAATTATTTTTATACAATATCATTTATGTTGTTTTTCTGTTTATATAAAGGAAATTTTTAAGTGCTATCATATTTTTTACATTCATGTATTCATTATTTCAATGAACTTACCATATTCTGAACTAATAAGATGTATGCTAAGATCTTCAGATTTAAGAGCTCTCCTCACATCAAACTTTTTAGCCCAATTTCCAGCTTTTAGCAAAACAGAATCCCTGAAAAAGGTAATGTGTCACTTAAATTGTGATCTTGAATCTTAAATGAAATAATAAATTAATTGCCAAGGGCTAACTGATACTAAGGTATATCCCATCTGGTGAAGTGAAGTGAAGTCGCTCAGTCGTGTCCGACTCTTTGCAATCCCATGGACTGTAGCCTACCAGACTCCTCTGTCCATGGGATTTTCCAGGCAATAGTCCTGGAGTAGATTGCCATTTCCNGTTCTGTGTGTTCAGTCATGTCTGACTCTTTGTGACCCCATGGACTGTAGCCCACCAGGCTCCTCTGTCCATGGAATTTTCCAGGCAAGAATACTAGTGAGTTGCCATTTCTTACTCCAAGGGATCTTCCTGATCCAGGGAGCACAGCCACATCTCTTGTATGGTGGAATATAATATAATCCAGAATCTGCAGATATAATGTCTGCCATACAATAAGAACTTATGAAACCTGCAAAGAGGCAGGACCATATAACTCATATTTAACTATATAAGGAAATGAAGTCATCTGAACCTCAGGATTTCTTTATGGAAATATCTTTTTAAATTTCTTCAGTTTTATTACTAATGTCAAGACTACTCAGGTTTTCTATTTCTTCTGTCAGTTTTGGTAAGATTTCTTGTCAAGGTATTCATTCCTTTTTACCTAAATTATGTCAAATTTATTGGTAAAGTTATTTATAATATCTTGGCAGATTCTTTTATGCCTATAAGATCTGTAATGATATCACCTTTTTCATTCTTGATATTGTTAATTCATGTTTTATCTCTTCATTTTCAGTCTTATGTGGTCTTCTGTGTGTTTATCTCTTCTTGGGTTTGCTGAAATTCTGAATCTGTGGGTTGATGTCTTTCACTGTTTTGGAATGTTCTCAGCCTGTCTCTTTGAATACTGCATTTGTCCCGTTCTTTCTCTACTCAGATTTTATGCATATGTTAGCATTTTGAGTATTATACTCTTTTGTGTTCTTTCTGTTCTCTTATCTCTGGGGCTTCCATTTGGATATTTTCTATTGATATGTCTAACAGTTCATAAATCCTATGTTTGAACATATCCAAACTAATATTAAACCTACCTAATGAGTTCTTCACTCAAGATACTACATTTTTCAGTTCTAGAAAGTTCATTTAAATCTCTATGGAATTCCAATTTTCTGGTGAAAATTTCCATCATTTCATTCATTTTGTATATTTCCTCCCCCTATTTTCTTGAAAATATTAATCACAGTTGTTTTATAATCTTTAAATGCCAACTCTACCATTTGAATCATCTACAAGCCTGTTTCATTTTCTATATAACTATATAGTTAATTAAGAGTTATATGGTCCTGCCTCTTTGCAGGGTTCATAATTTCTTATTGTATGGCAGACATTATATCTGCAGATTCTGGATTATGTTATATTCCACCAGCAAGGGTTTGCTTTTTTCTCTGTCAAGAAAACATAGTGAATGGCTGATCCCACAAACTGTGATGCAGCCAAAAAAAGTGCAGTTTGGTGCTGTTAACTTGATAAATAACAACTAATTGTTGTGTGTATAATATAGAATAAAGAAGATTAGTGGCATTCTATCATTTTTGGAATCATTGAGAATCAAATTTCTCAGCATGGCAGAAAGGAGATACAGATCATTGAGTATAGATCATTGACTTTAAGGATAAATACTATAGCTCTGAATTTGATTTGGACATTTAACTATAAATAAATTATGTATTTGTCTTTAAAAACAAAAAAATCACATATTTCATAATTTTGTGCATGGAAAAAGGTAACAGATAATCTCTCATAAGCACACAAATTATTTATCATGAAAAAGAATCCAGGGATCTTTGGAGAAAAGGCTTATGACAGGTCTGAGGCTGGAATTATAAAAGGTAAGCCTAGAACATCATATCATCCCACACAGCATGAAAGCTATCAAAACTACTAAGGACAGCAAAAGAATTCAGGAGCCAATCTGGTATATCTAGATGGTATCAAGATGATATATCTATGATTTTTATGAGTAATCAGCAATTTGAACATTAACTCAGTATTGGATAATAATTAGTTACCATTAGTTTTTTATGTAATGCAGTTATTTTTTCTTAAATCCTTACCATTTACAAATATATACTAAAATAGTTATGGAGGAAATAATATAATATCTGATTTTCTTCAAAAAATACAAGAGGAAATATGAACAGAGATACAGATGAAACTATATTAGCTCTGAGCTGATAACTGTTTAAGGTGGGGGATGGGTACATATACACTTCTTTCTACTTCTCTATTTGAATGTCCCATGATAAAAAAACAAATTGTCACCTGTTCTGTCTTATCAAGTCTGTTAATTCTTGTACATCACTTACTCTCTCCCTAACATGGCCATAAGAATGGAGTGGGTATGAAAAGGGGAAATATATATTAAAAAAATAGTCAATTTTTTTTGCCAAAAATCACTCCGGAAGATTCTTGAGCTTTCTTTGAAGAAAGGAGTACAAAATGCTGCAGTGGCTCTTTGGAAGGAGCCTGAGGTCCAGCGGCAGCCTAAGCGAACCTCAGCTGAAAGGAATTGTGACAGCGGTATTCAGCCAGCAGGGATATTTCCTGAAGATGCACCCAGATGGTGCCCTCAATGAGACCAAGGACGAAAACAGCGACTACACCCTCTTCAATCTAATCCCTGTGGGCCTGCATGTGGTGGCCATCCATGGGGTGAAGGCCAGCCTCTATGTGGCCATGAATGGTGAAGACTATCTCTACAGCTCAAGATCAAGCCCTGAGACTTTGGAGTGGGAGCACTGACTCCAAGACCCTAGACTACCAAAGAACTAACCCTAGGAAGTATCAAATAGTGAGAACTCACACAAAGGAAACCACCTGAATACAAGACCCGGCATCACCCAACCACCAGTAGTACCCTGTGAAGGACCTTTTATCTAAACAACAAACAAAACATAAACACAAACCCAATCATCAGCAGACAGGATTACCACCTTACTCAGCCTTGCCCATCAGAGGAAAAACAACAACAACAAAAAACTCAGCACAAATCTCATCCTATACAAAGCTTACACAAACCACTTGATCAACCTTAGGAGGGCAGAAACCAAAAGGAAGAAAAACTTCAACCTTGCAGCCTGGGAAAAGGAGACCTCAAACACAATAAGTTTAAAAAATATATTGAAAAGTCAGAGAAATACTACACAAATGAAGGAACAAACTAGAGACACAGAAGTCCAAATAAATGAAGAGGAAATGTGAAAATTACCTGAAAAAGAATTCAGAATAATGATAGTAAAGATGATCAAAACCCTCGAAAACAGAATGGAGAAAATGCAAGAATCAATTAATAAAGACATAGAAGAATTAAAGAATAAACATACAGAGACAAATACTACAATTACTGAAATTAAATACTCTAGAAGGAATCAATAGCAGAATACCTGAAGCAGAAGAATGAATCAGTGAGCTGGAAGATAAAATGATGGAAATAACTTCTGAAGAGCAGAAAAAAGCAAAAAGAATGAAAAGAACTGAGGATAGTCTCAAAGACTTCTGGGACAATATCAAACACACCAATATTCAAATTATAGGGGTCCCAGAAGAAGAAGAGAAAAAGAAAGGGTATGAGAAAATTTTTGAAGAGATTATAGTTGAAAATTTCCCCAACATGGAAAAGAAAATAATCAAGTCCAAGAGGAGTAAAAAGTCCCATATAGGATAAACCCAAGGAGAAACATGCCAATACACATACCAATCAAACAAAGATAGAATAATAAAAGCAGCAAGGAGAAAGCAACAAGTAACATACAAGGGAAACCCCACACATTTAACAGCTGAGCTTTCAACAGAAACTCTGCAGGCCAGAAGGGAATGGCAGGATATATTTAAAGAACTGAAAGGGAAAAACCTACAACCAAGATTACTGTACCCAGCTAGGATCTCATTCAAAACTGATGGAGAAATAAAAAATCACCCCAATTTGACAAATACTAACTAAAAGAATTCTTACTATATATTATTAATGCAATTATTAGAAATCCTAAACATCTAATTCCAGAGTATCCACAATCTAAAGAAGCAATACTATACTGATGATACCATCTCCAGCCTTATATTTGCTTTAATGCAAAACAGGAATAAACACAGCTGTTTACCTTTTTTGGGCCCTGCTACAGTAGATCTATCTGAATGTTCAGAATGGGAAATCTCTGTTTCTGATTTTTTTTGTATAATTATTTGATTTCCAAATCTCTTGGGTCCTAAGTAAAAGACTGTAAATTTCCGCTGTATATCAAGTCCAACTGGAAAAAGAAAAAAAGTATACAAATGCTTAAGTCATATATATTCATGCATGAGACTATTTATTTATTTTTATACCTCTTATATTTTATACCTCGTTGAACTAAAAAGCCTAACAAGTTCAGGAAAGAAAAATGTTTTAAAGAAATGTTAAAAAAGTATAACAAATGAAAAAGTACACATCTATCATAAAAATAAAAATCAATGCTCCTACAATAATTGAAATTTACCTTAAAAAAGAAAATGGCTATAAATAAACAGATGAAAATTTAATTTTATTATCCTCATCTACACTATCTTTACATACCCAAAGAAACTTCCTTTAAAATTATTCATTTTACTTAAATTATTTTTATACAATATCATTTATGTTGTTTTTCTGTTTATATAAAGGAAATTTTTAAGTGCTATCATATTTTTTACATTCATGTATTCATTATTTCAATGAACTTACCATATTCTGAACTAATAAGATGTATGCTAAGATCTTCAGATTTAAGAGCTCTCCTCACATCAAACTTTTTAGCCCAATTTCCAGCTTTTAGCAAAACAGAATCCCTGAAAAAGGTAATGTGTCACTTAAATTGTGATCTTGAATCTTAAATGAAATAATAAATTAATTGCCAAGGGCTAACTGATACTAAGGTATATCCCATCTGGTGAAGTGAAGTGAAGTCGCTCAGTCGTGTCCGACTCTTTGCAATCCCATGGACTGTAGCCTACCAGACTCCTCTGTCCATGGGATTTTCCAGGCAATAGTCCTGGAGTAGATTGCCATTTCCTTCTCCAGGGGATCTTCCCAACCCAGGGATCAAACCCGAGTCTCCTGCATTGTAGACAGACGCTTTACCGTCTGAGCCACCAGGGAAGTCATCCCATCTGGTAGTAAACTTAAGTCAGTTTCTGAAAACTACTTTCCCCAAGTTCTTTGGATAGGGAAAATGGAATTTCAATGGAGCTACTATTGCCATAACTTATTTAACTACATGTTCACCCAACAGCTGGTTCTAAGTTGCATACAATCACTTCAGGCCCACCTGTACATATAGTTGTTCTTGACAACCTATGACCTTGCCCTTAAATCACTAAAACTTTTAAATGGCTATACTTAAGTTACATGGATTTGTAAGAACTTTGAGTATTTTTTAAATGATCTGAAATAGTTTGTAACTAATAACATCATATCACCAGCAGTCAATTCTGTGATTGAACTTATTTTAGCCTCCTATAGTCAAAGTCATTAGATTTACTTGTCACAGAGAATAAAGATTTATATAATTATATATTCTCTGTAAGTGTATTATGGCTAGTTGCAGGAAAGTAATTATCAGTGAAAAGCATATCCTTATCAGTCACTGCACCCTCTTTAGGATCCTTGCATGGGGTGTTTTAGGAAAGTATCTTCCAGTACACTGGCAACAGTTAGGAGAGTCCCATTTCAGTTAGTACCATCCTGAACCTACAGGTATATTATATGCTTAGGAGCATAGACTCTGGAGTCAGAATGCTGGGCTTCGAATCTAGTTTTTGCTCTAGACTACCTATATAACAATTAAACAGTTCAATACCTGGAACTTACTAAGTGCTCAAAAAGTATTAGCTGCAGCTACAACTATTATCCTCAGAATTTGTTTATGACACCCTGGGAGAAAATATATAAGAGTATCAGAAAAAAGGCTAAAGTAAAAATTATAGAATGATATGCTAGAGAACAAACTATAAGGCAAGGTATCTCTTTATCTATTGGATCTGGTTGCCTGGGTCCTACAGTGGCTCTAGCAGTTAAATTTTAATACAGAAATAGAAAATATATTTTGAAGATTGCATTCAAAGAGTAATAAGGTCATGAATTATAGGAGAAAAGCAACAAAATAAGAAAGTTCAGCAATAATGAATTAGAGCTACTCCTAAAGGTCATCTATTACTTGTTTCAAACCAAAGACTTTATACTTTGTTAATTTGAGTATTCAGTTCAGTTCAGTTCAGTTCAGTTGCTCAGTTGTGTCCAACTCTTCCCGACCCCATGAATCGCAGCACGCCAGGCCTCCCTGTCCATCACCAACTCCCACAGTTCACTCAGACTCATGTCCATCGAGTCAGTGATAATATCCAGCCATCTCATCCTATGTTGTCCCCTTCTCCTCCTGCCCCCAATCCCTCCCAGCATCAGAGTCTTTTCCATTGAGTCAACCCTTCGCATGAGGTGGCCAAAGTATTGGAGTTTCAGCTTCACGTTCATTCCCTCCAAAGAAATCCCAGGGCTGATCTCCTTCAGAATGGACTGGTTGGATGTCTTTGCAGTCCAAGGGACTCTCAAGAGTCTTCTCCAACACCACAGTCCAAAAGCATCAATTCTTCAGTGCTCAGCTTTCTTTAGAGTCCAAATCTCACATCCATACATGACTACTGGAAAAACCATAGCCTTGACTAGACGGCCCTTTGTTGGCAAAGTAATGTCTCCGCTTTTTAATATGCTGTCTAGGTTGGTCATAACTTTTCTTCCAAGGAGTAAGCATCTTTTAATTTCATGGCTGCAGTCACCATCTGCAGTGACTTTGGAGCCCCAAAAAATAAAGTCACTGTTTCCACTGTTTCCCCATCTATTTCCCATGAAGTGATGGGACCAGATGCCATGATCTTCATTTTCTGAATATTGAGCTTTAAGCCAACTTTTTCACTCTCCACTTTCACTTTCATCAAGAGGCTTTTTAGCTCCTCTTCACTTTCTGCCATAAGGGTGTTGTCATCTGCATATCTGAGGTTATTAATATTTCTCCCGGCAATCTTGATTCCAGCTTGTGTTTCTTCCAGTCCAGCGTTTCTCATGGTGTACTCTGCATATGTTAAATAAGCAGGGTGACAATATACAGCCTTGACGTACTCCTTTTCCTATTTGGAACCAGTCTGTTGTTCCATGTCCAGTTCTACCTGTTGCTTCCTGACCTGCATATAGGTTTGTGAAGAGGCAGGTCAGGTGGTCTGGTATTCCCATCTCTTTCAGAATTTTCCATAGTTTATTGTGATCTTAAATAATCTAAAACAGACCTAATATTAATACCTTCTTTAATAGACAATTTCTTTTGTCCCATTATAGAATCAGGAAAATGTAATTTAATTGACCCCACCATTATTTTACTATTCTTTTCTTCAGCAGAATTTTTCTTTTATAATACACACTTAAACATAAAATAAATAGAAATTTCATACTTACATAATTTTGTGCTTAAAAACCAGTTGATTATCTGCATCACCTATGATCAAGGTGACATAGTGAGAATTTGGTGCTGTTCTTTTAGTTCGTAGCTGTTCAAAGTTTCTTAACATAACAGTCACTAATATTTCTGCCATGGTATCACTATATCTTGTAATCTTAAAAAAAAGATAGGTATAAAATGTGTTAAAAATAACCTTACTACTTATACTCAGCTCCAAATCAGCTATGGGTAGCTTTACTCCTGAAAATCAAAACATATGAAAAATAGAAAATATTTACCTGTTCTACTTCAAGTTCATATTTTGGTAGATACATCACTGTTTCTTTTATCTGAGTTCCAAAAGGGGGATGTCTGTTTAAAATCTAAAACAACATACTTATATCATTATGTTCTTACTACAACACTAAAAACTCTTTTAGTAAAATACCTTTTATAGTTAATAGTTTTAATATACTTATTACCCAAAATTTTAAATTAAAAATATATACGATTATGACAGGGAAAATAATTTTTTATAGAAATAAAGATATAAATATCAGGCTTTGGAATGTATACAGAATTCAAGTAATATTAGGAATAATTAAATATTAAATACCAGCTCAAGTTCCCTTGCATCTGTTTCTTCTATTTTTTTAAAAGAAGTCAAACCTGCATTTACCATAGCATTTGATAATGTTATACCTGTGGAAAATTAATCAAACAGTAGTTTTTAAACAATACATTTTTTTTAAACAATACATTTTAAACTAAATCTATACTTAAATATTTAACATCTACATTACTAAAAAAAGAAAATTTGAGAGCAGACTAATGATTTTTAAAGTTTTAAAAGGATAGTCTAAACTGGATTGATTGGGCTGTGACATTATTTGGTTGTTCATATTTATTTTTTCAAACTCAAATAGAACATGCATATGCTTTATAAAATAAAGAGGAATTCTTTGATTCATATGATGTCTTAATCCTTAGTTTTACTTTATGTCATCCACAGAGCAAGTACCAAGAAACATCTATGGTTATACTCGTGTTTTTTTTTTTTAAAGGCAACATGACTCAAGGATGGAATATTGTTTCATGAAGCTATGGCTCTCTGAGCATTTGTCTTAGAAATTGAGTTCTCTCTCTGTTGCTGTACTAATTTAGATAATTTTACTCTTCTGCCTAAAATTACCAATGTCTTTCCATTGCATTTAGAATAAAGTGGCAATTTCAAACTCTCTTACCTATGTGACCTGACCACAGCCTACCTCTCCACTTTAATTTCCTGCCACTCCCCTCTTGCTGACTATACTGCAGCCACATTGGCTTTAATTTTGCTCCTTAAACATATCAAGAGCTCTTCTGCCTTTGTACCTTTTCTGTTTCTTTATGCATTTAAGAAATTGTAATGTTTAATTCTTATACTCATATGAATGAATTTAGCCAAATCCTCAAATAGAAAATATTGTCAGAAGTATAAATTTCCAAAGTAGTACCACCTTGTTTAAGGAATATATATTACTGGGGAGGGTATGATACTCCTCCATTTTCCCTTACAATCTTTCCTGAGTTTTAAATTTTAGCTGATAAACTCTGTTGAAAATCAGCTTGTATTCATTATTTTTTCCTGATGCTCAATTTACTTTTTTGTTTGGATTCTCTCACTTTCCTATTACATGAATTTTGCTGGGCAATATTGCTTTCTGTTCAGCTGTACTGAGGAGTTGTGAAAAACATGTTTGTGTTCAACAGTTTGGAAGGGATAGAATGCAACTGATGCCCAGACTGACAATATTCTAGAAAGTCAGAAAGACTGACTTCTTCAAATATAGTGAAATTTTATTAATAATAATTTTATGGATAATTCATACTTTAATCATTTTGCTACTTGTGAGCATTTAAGATTATGCAGTGATAAATAATTTGTACCTTTGTACAAATTTATATTTGTACCTTTCTGGAAATACTTCTATAAATTTAACTGCTAGTGAAACAGCTGTTTTAAAAAGACTGTGCAATTTAATTGATACTATTAGACTTAAGCTCCAACCTACACTGCATGAGCATGTTCATAACCTTATTTTACCTCCCTATAAGACTTTTAGTTTTTGCTCATCTGGTGAGTGAATATTTTTTCATTTTTACAATTTTACTGACTGAATATAACTGATTTACAATAAACTTGACATGTGATTTCATGTGTTTATGTGTGTATGAGAAACTATCACTACAACCAAGCTAATAAACAACATTACTGCCTCTAAAAGTTTTCTTGTGCGCCTTTGTAATTTGTCCTGCCCTTCCCACGCTGTCCCTATGCAACCACTGATCTGCTTTCTATTACTATTCTATTTTCTAGTCTTTCATTTAAATGTAATTAGTCTGACTTCTACTCTGTATGATTATTGTAAGATTCATCCATGTTGTTATTTGTGTCAACACTTCATGCCTTTTTATGACTGAATATATATATCCATACCACGGGATATAACACTAATTTTCATTTGCCTGTTCATGGATATTTAGGCTGTTTTCGAATGTCTTTGTTACTAGAATTGTGTGTCTACATGTTTTTTTTTTTTCTCTTGGGTACCTAACCATGACAGGACCAGGTGGCATGGTAGGTTTATGCTGAACTTTTAAAGAAATAATCAAATGGTTTTCCAAAGTGGTTTTAACATTTTACATTTACACAGTGAGAGTTTCAGTTGAACCATATTCTCTCCAGCATTTTGTCAATTTTTAATTGTGTACTGTGTGTACTGTATAATTTTAATTATGCTAAATTAATTAAATTAATAAATTTAATAAAATTTTGATAAATATAATTAAGTTAACAAATTTAATTTTACTTGTGTGGATGTGTACTGGTATCACATTGTCATTTTGATTTGCATTTCTCTTATGACTAATGATGTTGAACATCTCAGGCGCTTATTTGCCATACACACATCTTCTTTGATGATGTGTCTGTTTCAATTTTTTTGCCCACTGTTTTATTCAGTGGTTTGACTTATTATATATTCTAAGTACAAGTCTTCCATAACATATATGTTCTGCAGATATTTCCTTATAGTCTGGTGGCTTATTTTCTCTTCTTCCTCCTCCTTCCTTAACAGTATTTTATGAAAAGCAAAGTTTTTAAGTTTTTATTAAATCCACCCTTTTTTCTTTTATAGTTTGTGCTTTTGTACTGTATCTAAGACATCTCTGCCAAATCCAAGATCACTTGTTGTCTCTGAAGATAGAGGAAAAGGGCTATGATCAAGGAATCAAGTATTCTCTAGAAGCTGTCTCTTATACACATCTAGATGTGTATAAGAGACAGCAAAAATAAAGTCTGACACTGTTTCCACTGTTTCCCCATCTATTTCCCATGAAGTGATGGGACCGGATGCCATGATCTTCGTTTTCTGATTGTTGAGCTTTAAGCCAACTTTTTCACTCTCCACTTTCACTTTCATCA
>SJYX01003836.1:279591-305842 GCA_006410675.1 Oreotragus oreotragus
AATTGAGTTCTCTCTCTGTTGCTGTACTAATTTAGATAATTTTACTCTTCTGCCTAAAATTACCAATGTCTTTCCATTGCATTTAGAATAAAGTGGCAATTTCAAACTCTCTTACCTATGTGACCTGACCACAGCCTACCTCTCCACTTTAATTTCCTGCCACTCCCCTCTTGCTGACTATACTGCAGCCACATTGGCTTTAATTTTGCTCCTTAAACATATCAAGAGCTCTTCTGCCTTTGTACCTTTTCTGTTTCTTTATGCATTTAAGAAATTGTAATGTTTAATTCTTATACTCATATGAATGAATTTAGCCAAATCCTCAAATAGAAAATATTGTCAGAAGTATAAATTTCCAAAGTAGTACCACCTTGTTTAAGGAATATATATTACTGGGGAGGGTATGATACTCCTCCATTTTCCCTTACAATCTTTCCTGAGTTTTAAATTTTAGCTGATAAACTCTGTTGAAAATCAGCTTGTATTCATTATTTTTTCCTGATGCTCAATTTACTTTTTTGTTTGGATTCTCTCACTTTCCTATTACATGAATTTTGCTGGGCAATATTGCTTTCTGTTCAGCTGTACTGAGGAGTTGTGAAAAACATGTTTGTGTTCAACAGTTTGGAAGGGATAGAATGCAACTGATGCCCAGACTGACAATATTCTAGAAAGTCAGAAAGACTGACTTCTTCAAATATAGTGAAATTTTATTAATAATAATTTTATGGATAATTCATACTTTAATCATTTTGCTACTTGTGAGCATTTAAGATTATGCAGTGATAAATAATTTGTACCTTTGTACAAATTTATATTTGTACCTTTCTGGAAATACTTCTATAAATTTAACTGCTAGTGAAACAGCTGTTTTAAAAAGACTGTGCAATTTAATTGATACTATTAGACTTAAGCTCCAACCTACACTGCATGAGCATGTTCATAACCTTATTTTACCTCCCTATAAGACTTTTAGTTTTTGCTCATCTGGTGAGTGAATATTTTTTCATTTTTACAATTTTACTGACTGAATATAACTGATTTACAATAAACTTGACATGTGATTTCATGTGTTTATGTGTGTATGAGAAACTATCACTACAACCAAGCTAATAAACAACATTACTGCCTCTAAAAGTTTTCTTGTGCGCCTTTGTAATTTGTCCTGCCCTTCCCACGCTGTCCCTATGCAACCACTGATCTGCTTTCTATTACTATTCTATTTTCTAGTCTTTCATTTAAATGTAATTAGTCTGACTTCTACTCTGTATGATTATTGTAAGATTCATCCATGTTGTTATTTGTGTCAACACTTCATGCCTTTTTATGACTGAATATATATATCCATACCACGGGATATAACACTAATTTTCATTTGCCTGTTCATGGATATTTAGGCTGTTTTCGAATGTCTTTGTTACTAGAATTGTGTGTCTACATGTTTTTTTTTTTTCTCTTGGGTACCTAACCATGACAGGACCAGGTGGCATGGTAGGTTTATGCTGAACTTTTAAAGAAATAATCAAATGGTTTTCCAAAGTGGTTTTAACATTTTACATTTACACAGTGAGAGTTTCAGTTGAACCATATTCTCTCCAGCATTTTGTCAATTTTTAATTGTGTACTGTGTGTACTGTATAATTTTAATTATGCTAAATTAATTAAATTAATAAATTTAATAAAATTTTGATAAATATAATTAAGTTAACAAATTTAATTTTAATTGTGTGGATGTGTACTGGTATCACATTGTCATTTTGATTTGCATTTCTCTTATGACTAATGATGTTGAACATCTCAGGCGCTTATTTGCCATACACACATCTTCTTTGATGATGTGTCTGTTTCAATTTTTTTGCCCACTGTTTTATTCAGTGGTTTGACTTATTATATATTCTAAGTACAAGTCTTCCATAACATATATGTTCTGCAGATATTTCCTTATAGTCTGGTGGCTTATTTTCTCTTCTTCCTCCTCCTTCCTTAACAGTATTTTATGAAAAGCAAAGTTTTTAAGTTTTTATTAAATCCACCCTTTTTTCTTTTATAGTTTGTGCTTTTGTACTGTATCTAAGACATCTCTGCCAAATCCAAGATCACTTGTTGTCTCTGAAGATAGAGGAAAAGGGCTATGATCAAGGAATCAAGTATTCTCTAGAAGTTGAAGGCAGGAAAATAGATTCACCCCTAAGGAAAACAGCCTTGCCAAACCTTGATTTTATCCCAGTGAGACCCACATCAGAAATCTACAGAACTTTAAAGATAATAAGTTTCTGGTGCTTTAAGCCACAAAGTTTGTGGTAATTTGCTTTAATGGCAATTAGAAAACTAATACAGCATAGTTTTTCTAATTTTAGCTTCTGATTTTTTCTTACTAGTATGTAGAAATAAAATTAATTTTAACATATTGATCTTGTATCTTTCAACCATGCTTAACCTCTCCTACCTTCCATGGAATTTTCTACATAGATGACCATGTGATCATGTATTAATAAAAACACGTATACTTCTTTATTTTCTAACCTGTATGCTTTTTATTTCTTTTTCTTGGCTGACTGTATTGGTTAGAACTTCTAGTATAATGTTTACTGGAATTAGTAACAGCAGGCATCCTTATTTCATTCCTGATCTTAGAGGTAAAGCATTCAGTCTTTCACTATTAAATATAATGTTAGCTATAGGTTTTTCATTGAAAAAGCAAGAGAGTTCCAGAAAAACATCTATTTCTGCTTTATTGACTATGCCAAAGCCTTTGATTGTGTGGACCACAACAAACTCTGGAAAATTCTTAAAGAGATGGGAATACCAGACCACCTGACCTGCCTCTTGAGAAACCTGTATGCAGGTCAGGAGGCAACAGTTAGAACTGGACATGGAACAACAGACTGGTTCCAAATAGGAAAAGGAGTACATCAAGGCTGTATATTGTCACCTTGACAATATATTGGCTGCTTATTTAACTTATATGCAGAGTACATCATGAGAAATGCTGGGCTGGAAGAAGCACAAGCTGGAATCAAGACTGCCGGGAGAAATATCAGTAACCTCAGATATGCAGATGATACCACCCTTATGGCAGAAAATGAAGAGGAACTAAAAAGCCTCTTGATGAAAGTGAAAGAGGAGAGTGAAAAAGTTGGCTTAAAGCTCAACATTCAGAAAATGAAGATCACAGCATCTGGTCCCATCACTTCACGGGAAATAGATGGGGAAACAGTGGAAACAGTGTCAGACTTTATTTTTGGGGGCTCCAAAGTCACTGCAGATGGTGATTGCAGCCATGAAATTAAAAGATATTTACTCCTTGGAAGGAAAGTTATGACCAACCTAGATAGCATATTGAAAAGCAGAGACATTACTTTGCTAACAAAGGTCCATCTGGCTATGGTTTTTCTGGTGGTCATGTCTGGATGTGAGAGTTGGACTGTGAAGAAAGCTGAGCATTGAAGAATTGATGCTTTTGAACTGTGGTTTTGGAGAAGACTCTTCAGAGTCCCCTGGAGATCCAACCAGTCCATTCTAAAGGAGATCAGCCCCGGGTGTTCTTTGGAAGGAACGATGCTAAAGCTGAAACTCCAGTACTTTGGCCACCTCATGCTGGGAGGGATTGGGGGCAGGAGGAAAAGGGACAACAGAGGATGAGATGGCTGGATGTTATCACCGACTCAACGGATGTGAGTCTGAGTGAACTTTGGGAGTTGGTGATGGACAGGGAGGCCTGGCGTGCTGCGATTCATGGGGTTGCAAAGAGTCGGACATGACTGAGCGACTGAACTGAACTGATAGGTTTTTCATAGATGTCCTTCATCAGTTTGAGAAATTTCCTTCCTTTTTAAATTTGTTGAGAGTTTTATTAGAAATGGATTTTGCATCTTGTCAAATTTTTTAACATTACTGAGATGACCATCTGGTATTTTTTAGTTTGTTAATATGATAAATTACACTGATGGACATCAAGTGGTAAACTCATCTTGTATTGCTGGAATAAACCACATTTGGCCATGATATGTTCCCCCTTTTATTTATCACTGGTTCAATTTGTTAAAATTTTATAAAGAATGAGTGTACTTATATTACTAAGGGCTACTGGTCTGTCCTTTTCTTGAATGTCTTTGTTAGGTTTTGATAACAAGGCAATGCTGGCCTCAGAATGAGTTGGGAACTATCACGCCCCACCCCCTTTAAATTTTCTGAAAAAGTGTTTAGAATTAATACCACTTCTTATTTAAATGTTCAATAGAATCACCAGTGTAGCCTTCTATGCATGGGGTTTTCTTTGTAAGTTTTAAACTACAAATTTATTTAATAAATATATCCTAATCATGCTGTTTCTTCTTGAGTGGACTCTGTCTTTGTGTTTTCAAGGAATTTTTCCATTTCATCAAAGTTGAGGAATTTGATGACATAAGGTGTTTTATAACATTTTCTTTCTATCATTTTGTTATCTATAAAATCTAAAGTTATATCTCACATTTTTGTTATTGGAAATTGTATCTTTTTATTTCTTGATCAGTCTGACTAGAGTGTTAATAACCATTTTACCTAAGTTCAAATTTTTCTGAAAGTTGTGATTTTTTAAATGTTGTATGTAACTTCCTCCTTAATTCTGAAATCTTGTATTTGTGGAGTGGGTGTGGCATTTGCTTTGCCATGACTTATATACTGACAGGAAGGTGAGCCGTTAATCAAGAAACTTTCTTCTTCTACTTTGACCTTACTTTCATGATCGAATCTCCACCTTCACCCCAGCTCCCAGGACTGGTCAGCTCCTGACTGATTTCCCTCACTGATTTCAAACTTCAAGGAAATACAAAGTAGTACTTCCTCACAAAATAGTTAGAGATCTTTGTTCTAAGGAATAATCAGAGAACCCTTAGCAACCCATTACCTAAAATTTTAATGTCCCCAAGATGCATATAAAGTTATAAAGTTAATAAGACTATCAGTCATGAAATAACAACTGTCTTTTTGGAGTCCTAGCTATCTAAGAAGGAGTAGGATCACAAAGCCAAAGACCCCAAACTGGAAAATCCCAAAGTATCTGAGGCATATACCAGTCTTTGTAAATAGCACCCTCTATAGAGTTTTTCAGTTCGTGTTGTGAGCTAGATCCCAACAGACAGGAAATAAATTTGTCTACAGAATTTTACAGTATCTCTATTAAAATCGTGCTAACATTGAAATGTTACTGAAAAAAAAGAGAAAAAAGAATAAACAAGTGGCATAATTTTTTGTAATGAATTAGGAATGACCAGGACTGCTAGCTCCATACCTTGTCATTGAGATCAAAACCAAATAGTCATAAAAGTAGAAGAAAGAACACAAAATAGTTATCTAATTACTAAAAAAAAAATTTCATTCTGGTTTCAGAACAAATTTTAAAATAAGAGTATTCATTTGTATTAGATTTCCAAATTGATTTCAAACGAATTCTTTAAGCAGAAGAAAATGAAAATCAGATCTTCAAGAGAAGGAAAGTACAATAACTTACGTAGGCCCATAGGCACACTTTTCCTTAAAGGTCTACCATCATAGAACAATTTTCCTAACAGTGAAATACAAAAATAAATTGCAGACATTGATACACTGCCTACCTGTACTCAGTACCTACCAATTTTTTCCAGCTGTTTGGATACATGTGGAGAGTTTTCCCAAAGTTTACATCTAAAACATTTAGCTAAAATCAAACTGTTCAATAATACAGCAAACTTTTCTTGAGTAGCCACAAAATCTGATAACCCTAAAAAAAAAGTTTCCAGTATTAAATCTAGTATACTATTTTATGGGGAAAATATTGAAAATCTAATAAGCCTGTAACATACATCTTGTAATTCGTGAGCCATTTCTGAAAATCTTTGAGGTATCTTGTATCAAAGCAAAGTCTTGAACAGGAATGCATCCTAGCTGAGCCTGAATAAGACTGGGGAAAGAAGAAATTTCATTATTTCTTTTTAAAAGTTACTATCTCACAATATTTGACTTAGTGACTGAAGTCTGTCTTCTTAAAATTCCTCTCTGCCTTGATTTCTGTGATATTATACAGCTCTGTATCTTTGATCATTATTGTTGTAAGTTATTGTTGACTTCCTCTTCCCAACCTCTGAAAGGTCAGTTCTTATTTCTCTACTCTTCTTTATTTACTCAACCTCTCTTTCTCTCAAAAAAAAATCTCATTTCTTCTCAAGACTTTCATTATAATCTCTAGACTGATAAATTTCAAATGATCACAGGGCACTTGCACTTAGACTGTTTTTTTCTTTCCACCTTAATACAGCTAAAATTGTTTTCATATTCTTCTCCAATGCAGCTCTGTCTTTGAACTTTACTATATATAAGTATTATAGAAAACAACACAATTTATATAATCAACAAATACTTATTAAGTGCCTACTGAGTTGTAAAGCATCCTGTTAGGTGCTGAAGATTCTGTTCAACATTTGAAGGTTGGTAGCTTATTAGTTCGGAGAAGGCAATGGCAACCCACTCCAGGACTCTTGCCTGGAAAATCCCATGTATGGGGAGCCTAGTGGGCTGCAGTCCATGGGGTTGCTAAGAGTTGGACATGACTGAGCGACTTCACTTTCACTTTTCACTTTCATGCATTGGAGAAGGAAATGGCAACCCACTCCAGTGTTTTTGCCTGGAGAATCTCGGGGACGGGGGAGCCTGGTGGGCTGCCGTCTATGGGGTCACACAGAGTCGGACACAACTGAAGTGACTTAGCAGCGGCAGCAGCTTATTAGTTGATTATTAGAAACAAGCAGTTGCTTGGCTATAAAAACTTGAGTGGTGATAAGAGGGGAGAAAAGGAGTTACTATCTATTGTAACTACTGTATCTCAGGTCTTTGCTACCTCTTTTGTCTGTTTACTTATCTAACCAGGCCTTGATATGCAAATCCCACTAAGATTCTAACTAAAATTATTAGACTCGTATTTTCTGAGGGGATCTCTTATAAGATCAAAAACTGGTATACAAAGAGAAAGGGTAGAATAGTTATATTTCATGGCTTGCTATTAGTAAACAATATATGAAAATAGAAAGAAGCAACTAACTCACATCTCAGAATGGATGTATATAGCTGAAACTATAGACTAATTGGGGCTTTCCTGGTGATTCAGTGGTAAAGGACTTGTCTGCCAATGCAGGAGACATGGATTTGATCCCTGGGTCAGGAAGATCCTCTGGAGAAGGAAATGGTAACCCACCCCAGTATTCCTGCCTTGGAAATCTCATGGACAGAGGAGCCTAGCAGGCTACAGTCCATGGAGTTGCAAAAGAGTCGGACAGGACTAAACAACAACACAACAGACTAACTACTTTTTTTGGCTACAATATATTGTAGCCATATATTGCATATATGCTTCTGAAAATTATTTTGTGACATCTATTTAGAAATGATTATATACTCCAACGTTCACAGTAGCATTATTTACAATCACCAAACAGAAGCAACCTTAGTGTCCATCAACAGATGGATGGATAAAAATTGTGGTACGTAAATATATAATGAACTACTACTCAGCCATAAAAAAAAAAAGAATGAAATTTTGTCATTTGCAGCAACATGGATGGATTTGGAGTCATTATGCTAAATGACTGGAGGAGGGCATGCCAACCCACTCTAGTATACTTGCCTGAAGAATCCCCATGGACAGAGAGGCTGGCAGGTTACAGTCCATGGAGTTACAAAGAGTTGGACATGACTGAGCGACTAAGCATAGCACAACATGCTAAGTCAAATAATTCAGACAGAGAAAGACAATTATTATATGATGTCACTTTTATGTGTTATCTAAAAAATACAACAAACTAGTGAATAAAGCAAAGAAAAAGAAACAGATTCACAGATCCAAGGAACAAACTAGTGATTACCAGTGGGGAGAGAGATGGGGGCAGGGCAATATAAGGTAGGAGGAATATAGGATTATTATGGAATTATACGAAATCATGTGTGTGAAACTTCTGAAAATTGTAAAGCACTGGCAGGAAGGTAAGGTAAGGTAAGGTAAGGTAAGATAAGGTAAAGTCGCTCAGTCCTGTCCGACTCTTTGCGACCCCGTGGACTATAATCTACGAAGCTCCTCCGTCCATGGGATTCTCCAGGCAAGAACACTGGAGTGGATTGCCATTTCCTTCTCCAGGGGATCTTCCCAACCCAGGGATCGAACCCGGGTCTCCCGCGTTGGACGCAGATGCTTTAACCTCTGAGCCACTATGACAAACCTAGACAGTGTGTTAAAAAGCAAAGGTATCACTTTGCCGACAAAGATCCATATAGTCAAAGCTATGGTCTTTCCAGTAGTCAGGTACAGTTGTGAGAATTGGACCATAAAGAAGGCAGAGTGCTGAAGAATCGACGCTTTTGAACTGTGGTGCTGGAGAAGACTATTGAGAGTATCCTGGACAGCAAGGAGATCAAACCAGTCAATCTTAAAGGAAATCAACCCTTAATACTCATTGGAAGGATTGATGCTGAAGCTGAAGCTCCAATACTTTGGCCACCTGATGCGAAGAGCTAACTCATTTGAAAAGACTCTGATGCTGGGAAAGATGGAGGGCAGGAGGAGAAGGGAGTAACAGAGGATGAGATGGTTGGATGGCATCACTGACACAATGGACATGAATTTAAGCAAACTCTGGGAGATAGTGAAGGACAGGGAAGTCTGGCATGCTGCAGTCATGGGGCTGCAGAGTCGGACATGACTGAGCGACTGAACAAAAACAGAAATTAGAAATTAACAACAAAAGAATGACTATTTAAAAAAATTACTACTTTAAAAATTTTAAACAATTTAAAATAATTCTTAAAGAGGAAACCAAAACTAAAAACTAAAGAAATTATAACCTATTTAGAAAGAACAGCAATAGATTTAGAAAACCTATAGAACAGCATTAGAGTTACCACTCAAAGTGGTACTCACCGAAAAATTTGTCTGAAATATTTTATAGAAAAATTTTAAAAAACAAAATAAATGGAGAAAAATACAAATGAAAAGATTACAAAAAGAAGTAGATGGGAAAAAATAAAGACAAAATGAGAAATTAATGAAATAGAAAATTATAGTAAAGATAAAAAATGTAAAATAGAATATTAAATATGATCAATAAGTCAAAAATAAATGGCTTTAAAAGATCAAACTTTAGAAATTGCTAGCAAACTGATTAAGAAAAAGGAGATGATACAAAAAATATTAGAAATTAGAAAAGACATATATTTAGAGGAAATTTTACCTTATTAGAGAACAAAATACTTTATGTCATAAAAACTGACTAGGTGGGTGAAATGAATAGCTTAGGAATATATAAATTAACAATTTATTCAAAAAATTAGTAAAAGAACAAAAGATATGAAATAAATTGCTGAGAAATCCAACTTTTAGATTCAGTAACAATGGTGAGCCATAACGGGTAGCTGGCTCTCTTCTTCTAATTCAAGACTATTTTTACAAATAAGTGAGAGAGAGGTTGATGGATTCCAGAATCAAATCCAAAAAGTATGAGAAATTCTCTGGTGGTGAAACACTAGAAACTTGACAAATAAAACAGTAATGAGACAAAGATATTTGCTCTCTCTGAAACAAGAGAACATATACTAAAAGTTCTATCTCCGACATGATAAGAAAAATAGTTATAAACTATTAGAAATCAAGAGATAAAACCATCACTATTTATAGATAATATGGTTGTCTCTCTAGGTAATCCCAGCAAACCATTTAAAGGACAACTCATATTGTTAAGGGAGTTCAGTGAGAACCAGGTAAAACAATCAAAATTGTTCTTGATTGACTATAAAAAGGAATGTAAAGGACTCACAATATCAAACTCTATAAAATACCAAGAAATAAAACCTATCAGGAAATATAAAACCTAGTTCTAATGAGGTGGATGAAACCGGAGCCTATTATACAGAGTGAAGTAAGTCAGAAAGAAAAACACCAATAGAGTATATTAAAGCACATATATAGAATTTAGAAAAATGGTAACAATGATCCTATATGCAAGACAGCAAGGAGACACAGATGTAAGGAACAGATTTTAGGACTCTGTGGGAGAAGGCGAGGGTGGAATGATTTGAGAGAATGGCACTGAAACATGTATATTATCATATGTGAAATAGATTGCCAGTCCAGGTTTGATGCATGAGACAGGGTGCTCAGGGCTGGTGCACTGGGATGGCCCTGAGGCTGTCTCTTATACACATCTAGATGTGTATAAGAGACAGGATGCGAGGGTGGAATGATTTGAGAGAATGGCACTGAAACATGTATATTATCATATGTGAAATAGATTGCCAGTCCAGGTTTGATGCATGAGACAGGGTGCTCAGGGCTGGTGCACTGGGATGGCCCTGAGGGATGAGATGAGGAGGGAGGTGGGAGGGAAGTTCAGGATGGGGAACACATGCACACCCATGGCCGATTCATGTCAATGTACAGCAAAAACCACTGCAATATTGTAATGAGCCTCCAATTTAAAAAAATTAAAGAAGAAATATAAAACTTAAATGATGAGTTATAAAATATCACAGAAAGACAGAAAGATCTGAGTAGATAGCTAGAGATATCATACTTTTAGATTTCAGTACTGAGAAAGAAGAATTCTTCCACAAACTAATCTATAAAACCAATTTCGAAAGGCCTTTTCCTCAATCTTGACAAACTATTCTAAAGTTCATAGGGAGGAAAAATGCAAGAATATTCAAAACGTTTTTTAAAGAACATTAAGAAGGGACTCTGCTGCTACTGCTAAGTCGCCTCAGTCATGTTTGACTCTGTGCGACCCCATAGACAACAGCCCACCAGGCTTCCCCAGGCAAGAACACTGGAGTGGGTTGCCATTTCCTTCTCCAATGCATGAAAGTGAAAAGTGAAAANGTTTTTTAAAGAACATTAAGAAGGGACTCTGCTGCTACTGCTAAGTCGCCTCAGTCATGTTTGACTCTGTGCGACCCCATAGACAACAGCCCACCAGGCTTCCCCAGGCAAGAACACTGGAGTGGGTTGCCATTTCCTTCTCCAATGCATGAAAGTGAAAAGTGAAAAGTGAAAGTGAAGCCACTCAGTTGTGTCCGACTCCTAGTGACCCCACGGACTGCAGCCTACCAGGCTCCACCGTCCATGGGATTTCCCAGGCAAGAGTACTGCAGTGGGGTGCCATTGCCTTCTCCAGGGACTTGCCTTACCAGATAACAAAACATGCAATAAAATAGTAGTAAGTAAAGCAATGTGGTGTTGTCATAGCAACAAAATAAACAGACTAACAGTAAGTGTCCAGAATCACACCCTTAGGAATTTAGTTTATGTGAAGATGGCATTTCAAATCAATCAGCAAAGAGAGAAAGACAACATATTTATTAAACACTCCTGACTGTCTTTCAGGGATGAAATATAATTAAATTCTTATTCATATCACACATAAAAATTAACTCCAAACCTATGAGAAGCCTTTAGATAAAAATAAAATGATTTTAAAGTATTAGAGATGATAGGAAAAGTCCTATGATCTTAGGATATGTGGCAGACTGCTTATCTATGTAACACTCATTTTCTATTTCCATCTTAATAGCAGAATCCTAATATTAATAAAGGCACAGTAACAAGACATTTCTCTGTCTCCTTTGCACTTGGCTGTAGCCATGTACTTGGTGTGAAAGTGTTATCTGGGACTTCCAAGAAACCTATTGAAAAGAGAAAGGATATTCAAGTGTAATAATGGCTGAATCTCTAGCAGTCATTATGAACAATGAGATGACCTTGAAATAGAAGCCGTGTGTGGGACAGCAAGGCAGAAAGACAGGAATATAGATTTGAAAAATTTTTAATATAATTTTTCACTCATTAGATTAACAAAACTTCAAAGATACAAAACAATTATTGGGAGGATGTATAGAAATCTTTCTTTTTACACTGTGGATGACAACTGTAAATAAGAGAAGCTTTTTGAATGCAATTTGCATTAAATATTAAATCTTCTCATGTATACCCTTTCACCTGGAAATTCTTGAAAAATATGGCATAAATATAAGGAAGTTCATTTCAGCCTTATTTGTAATAGTAAACATTTATAAGCCATCTAACTCTTCATCAATAAAGGAATGGTTAAAAATTATAGTATGTTCATACTATAGAATACATTGCTGTTAAAATACACATTGGTATTAAAATAAATGAGGTTAACATGTGTAGGTACTGATATAGAATCTTCATATTGAGAGGGTAACAGGCAGGAAGGCCAGGGGTCTCCAAATGGAGGAAATAGCCTGCAAGTGTCAGATCTCCTTTATACTTTAATAAAACTTTGTTACACAAAAGCTCTGAGCGATCAAGCCTCGTCTCTGGCCCTGATTGAATTCTTCTCCTCTGGGGGCCAAGAATCCCGGCATCGTAATTCAACAACAACCTTTCAATATCACAAGAGCAATAATTACAGTAAGACCTTTTTATATACAGATATAACATGTCTATTAGCACATATTAAATATATATGTACTAAATAAATAGAAAGGAAATTGGAATGACCCACAGAAAACTGATAATAGTTACTTCTGGGAGTCAAAGGAGACCTGATTTTTTACTTTATAAATTTTAATTTTGAATCTTCAAAAATGAATCTATGCATTACTTATTATATAGGTAATTTCTATAAGAATTATATAAGAAGAAACAAATATGAAAAGAAATCACTGATTTGGAAACACATCCTACAAGTTCATTGAAAAATACCAATTAAAGAAAACAGAGCTAATGCTGAAGAAGATAGACCTCAGAATTATGAAAAATTAAAAACAGCGATAAAGGGCAGAAAGTTGAAGGACAAAATTTTTAAATTAAGAGGATTAACACCTGCTTGTAAAAGAACCGATCTGAAATTCAGCAAAGTAATAAGAATATGAGAGGACATGAAAGTGGTAAATATTAGCCTTCATTACCCACCAAAAGACTGTACATTTTAGATTAAGAAAATGCCTCTCAGACAGTCACTCTTCCTAGTCATGTCAAGTAGTGACATAAAGTGGAAAATTACAAAAGAAAGCTAATTTATGATACATATGTAAGCATGTGTGCCGAGTTGCTTCAGTTGTGTTGACTCTTTGCAACACTATGGACTATAGCCTTCCAGGCTCCTTTGTCCATGGGACTCTCCAAACAAGAATACTGGAGTGGGCTGCCATGCCCTCCTTCAGGGGATCTTCTTGACCCTCAGGAATCGAACCCAATCTCTTACATCTCCTGCATTGGCAGGTGGGTTCTTTACCATGCGCACCACCTGGGAGGTCCTATGATACATATAGAAATAATTATAAAGTCATGAATTTTAAGAATCTGACAGTCCTAATCAAAAGAATGCATGATCCAATATAAGGCAAGGTAAGTGAAAGCATTAAAATTGCAAATATAGTGTTCCCAACAAGATGCTTGTGCAAAAATATCTTGATTTAATTTGACTCAGTAGTTAATGCAACAGGGTATATTGAGAAATCCATTGTGAGACTCAAGAGACCTAGATTCTAATTCTGGGGCTTCCCTGGTGGTGCAGAGGTTAAAGCGTCTGCCTGCAATGTGGGAGACCTAGGTTCGATCCCTGGGTTGGGAAGATCCCCTGGAGAAGGAAATAGCAACCCACTCCAGTATTCTTGCCTGGAGAATCCCATGGACGGAGGAGCTTGGTGGGCTACAGTCCATGGGTCGCAAAGAGTCGGACACGACTGAGCAACTTCACTTTCACTTTCAGATTCTAATTCTATAGCTGCCCTCAGTATAGCACCATAACCTCAAGCAAGTCACAACTTACCTAGGCATCACTTACTTCATTTGTAAAATGAGAGGATTGGGGTATATGATCTCTAAGTTCTGTATGATCTCTGCTGCTGCTGCTAAGTCGCTTCAGTCGTGTCCGACTCTGTGTGACCCCATAGACGGCAGCCCACCAGGCTCCCCCGTCCCTGGGATTCTCCAGGCAAGAACACTGGAGTGGGTTGCCATTCCTTCCTCCAGGGAATCCTCCTGACCCAGGGATCGAATCTGTCCCCTGCATTGGCAGGTGAACTCTTCACCACGGAGCCACCAGGGAAGCGTGGTGTTATATGAGAATGAATTCAAAGTACAGACACACCCTATACACGTTACCACACAGAGTTACATATAGTGTACAGACTGTTCATACAGATTTGGGCAGCAAAAAATCTTAGTGAGTAAACTTTGCCACACTGGGAGCTTCATGTTTCAGTGCATTCAAATATCTGGGGAAGTAAGGAATCAAATTGGTAATCGCACTTTACACTCAAAGCCTAAACTACATCGCTGTGTTTATAAAGTGTGACTAGTTACAGTAGGTACTGCTGCTGCTGCTAAGTCACTTCAGTCGTGTCCGACTCTGTGTGACCCCATAGACGGCAGCCCACCAGGCTCCCCCGTCCCTGGGATTCTCCAGGCA
Source organism: Oreotragus oreotragus (assembly GCA_006410675.1). Classification (NCBI taxonomy): domain Eukaryota; kingdom Metazoa; phylum Chordata; class Mammalia; order Artiodactyla; family Bovidae; genus Oreotragus; species Oreotragus oreotragus. Next base: position 294,027 of record SJYX01003836.1, read on the forward strand.
AGAACACTGGAGTGGGTTGCCATTTCCTTCTCCAGTGCATGAAAGTGAAAAGTGAAAGTGAAGTCGCTCAGTCATGTCCGACTCTTAGCAACCCCAGGGCCTGCAGCCCACCAGGCTCCTCCATCCATGGGATTTTCCAGGCAAGAGGACTGGAGTGGGTTGCCATTGCCTTCTCCTGTATGATCTCTAGGGATATTTAAATTTCTAGAGAAATATGGCTAAGAAACAGAACACTAACTTCTGCCCTCCAAGCTGTACATCTGCCTGATGAGTAAGTATACAAACAGTGAGAAGTTTGTTTCTGAGATATCAAGGTATTTGGAAGATAAAGTTTAATAAAACTTTAGGAAGTATCCTAAAAAGAGTGACCTCCTTTAGCTAAGGAGACAAAAGGAAATTCTTTGGCCAACTGGTTTTATTGCGCCCCATGAAAAAAAATCATTTTTACTTGAAGTCACATGATCTAAATCAAGTTGTTTGACACTAAGATGCAACTACTCAGAAAACCAAGCACTTGGCATAGCAGAAAAAGTATCATTGCCTGTGTGATTGCAAACTGAGTAAAGTCATTACAAACTACAATGTAATTTTAGTTTACTCTTCCAATTACTCTCCTCTATACAGACCTCCCATTGCTGGCAAAACAGTCACCCCATTATCACATATGCATCCCTTCACTCAGGTTATTTCTTTTAATATGTCTTTCCTAGAACATCACTAATGCTCTAAAGACATTTACTACATGTGTTTTCATACTGTCCATTATTTTTATACACATGGTTCTCATTCAAGCCAACGTGAAAGTTCTTGTAGATGAGAAGCACATCTTCTTTCTATTGTCTACTATGCTTCAACAGATCACACTCTCAATGTTTGTTGATTTAAAAATTCACAAGTTATCTTTTTAAATTAAAGACTGAGAGTTTGGAGAAATTAATTTTACATCTACATTCTGACTCCTCATTCTTATGTAAATGTTCTTTCTTTGTATTGCTGCTGCTGCTAAGTCACTTCAGTCGTGTCCGACTCTGTGTGACCCCATAGACGGCAGCCCACCAGGCTCCCCCATCCCTGGGATTCTCCAGGCAAGAACACTGGAGTGGGTTGCCATTTCCTTCTCCAATGCATGAAAGAGAAAAGTGAAAGTGAAGTCGCTCAGTCTGTCCGACTGTTAGTGACCCCATGGACTGCAGCCCATCAGGCTACTCCGTCCATTGGATTTTCCAGGCAAGAGTACTGGGGTGGGGTGCCATTGCCTTCCCCCCTTTCTTTGTATTAAGGAAAACAAATTTTAAATGTTTTAAACTTATAAAAAACCTTCATAAATATGAATCATGGACAAGTAATTAGTATTTTAAGACATTTAACAATTAATTTTCTTTACCAATTTACTTTCATTTCTCTTGTTTTAATCCTTCCTTCCATTGGAAATCTGGAAATAAACAAGGCAAACTTTTACTATTATTACTTATTTTAGCTGAATGAAACCTTTTTAAAAATTATTTAAAACATTTAATTTCTGTACCTGATAGTTATCCGATTTGGATCTTTGTTCAAAGTATTCAATGCTTTCTTTTCATTTATTCTTAATTGTACATCTAGAAATTCCTTGCAGCTGGCTATCATTGTGACCTATAAAATTTCAGCATTTGTTCATTTGGTTATGTCCATTCTTTACTTCTTTTCTCTCATTTATTTTTCTGTACTTATTTATTTTTAATGCTGCTTTGGGACATCACATTTAGCACATTTTGCCTTATACATTTTGCTTCTTTAAGGATTCATTCATTCACTGACAAATATTTACAAATACCTGTTATATATGCCAGACACTCTGCTACACACTAGGACTATACCAATAAAACTGTAAAGATTAAAAAGATGAAATTTAAAATATTCGGCCTAGCATGTGCCATATGATAAGCACTCAATAAATGAAGATTTCATTACTACCACTATTACTACTGTTATATTATTGTTCAGACTTCTATAGTTTGCAAATGATTACACTTACGGAGGATAATTTTTTAATGAAAAAGAATGGTGTTGGTATAAAGAAATTTATATTCTAGAACCTACCTAATTCTCCCAGATGATTTTGAGCAAAGCACTCTGCTTTGAGTTCTCACACCTGTAAAATGAAACTAGCACCTTTTCTAATTCTCTTTTATACTTACAGAACTCAAAATCAGATGGGTTAATGTTAACTCTTAATTTCTTCTCAGTTAAAAATAATATTTAACACAACACTGTAAATCAACTATACTTCAATAAAAAGTAAATTAGAAGAGTACTTACATGAAAATACAAGCCTTATACTCATCAATTTTTGTACAATTTTTAGTCTCAATATAATAATCTTATTGCAATAATCAACTTAGATATTTTAAATAAAAATAGTTTAAATTTGAGAATAAATATAAAAGGCATGTTTCATGTTCATATTCCTAGTTAAGGAAGGAAGAAGCAATATACACATGTGCCAAAAATATGACTATGCTTCTATTCACTGCCATAGCTAAAAAGGTACCCCACTGGCAATATTTTAGGATAGCCTGTTTTTATTTCCCATTTTCTCCAAAATTCGTTCTTTTTTTCTGGCCTATCACCAATACTATTCTCTTTCTATTGTTATTGTTATCCGGATGCAAAGGATTTAGGGAAGAGTTGCAAGTAAGAGGCATGTGTCTTTCATTCATGGCAGACTTTCATAATATATCATGCCATACCATCTTGGAATCTTTCTCAACATAGTATACTTGGTAGCCACTACCAAGGTAATCAGAATTATAACATAAGTTGAAAGGTGTTTGCTATCCTTTCTTCGGGTATGTATATAAATTTTCTTAGCCCTAATACAAAGATGCTATTGGAAATATATTCTAAGGAGTAATATTCCATATTTTACAATTAAAGCCAAATAAGGAGGAAAAATATATGCACTCCTAGAAATGCTTTCTTTTCTGCTCATTTATTCTTAAATTGCAGGAGATATACAAATCAGTTGTTTCCCCCAATATTATTTTATACTATATCACTGTATACTTATTTTCTTGTGAAAATTAATTTACCAGATCTGATAAAGTTTCTTTTCCACTGATTGTACAAAATTTCTTCACTGTCTCAAATGTAATATAATACCAAGCCATCAATCTTCCTGCCTCTGTGGAAAGAGATGGAAAAATAAACATTCCAAATCAGCTGATACAACTTGCATTTTCATCAGTTTAACACACATTTCTTTAGCATCTCTACTGTCCCTTTAATAGCATCAGGTACAGAAGACACCAAAAAATCTAGACAACAGTTTCTGGAAGTTACAGTTTAGCTGAGGAGATAGCCACATGTGAAATAGCTAGACTAGAGGACAAAATCCAGTTAATAATAATGTTTACATATACCAACTTCATACTGAGGAGATTAAGCCTAAGAGAATAGTCAGTGTGGGATTACCTTCTAGAGAAAATGGGCTTGGAGTAGCATCTTAAAGTAAACTATAGGCCTTAGCAGAAAGAAATACAGCCATTATGACCTCAGGAAAGAACAAGACTTATTTATCAAAAGAGTAAAGTTAAAAAGACTATCTTTAGAATACTCTAAAGAGATATAGCTTGATAAACATACAACTACAAATTCAGGTCAAATTGACCTGCTTGAAATACGTGAGCTGCTGTTGCTGCTGCTGCTGCTAAGTTGCTTTAGTCGTGTCTGACTCTGTGCGAACCCACAGACGGCAGCCCACCAGGATCCCCCGTCCCTGGGATTCTCCAGGCAAGAACACTGGAGTGGGTTGCCATTTCTTTCTCCAATGCATGAAAGTGAAAAGTGAAAGCGAAGTCGCTCAGTCATGTCCAACTCTTAGCAACCCCATGGACTACAGCCAACCAGGCTCCTCGGTCCATGGGGTCTTCCAGGCAAGAGTACTGGAGTAATTGAGCTACCACTTACTAGTTATTAGGTAATCATGTGCAGGTTACTAGTTTCTTAAAGTAATAGGGGAGTGATAGAAGCATGCATCTCATATGTTTGTCATGAAAAAAAAAATGCAATAATATACGCATAGTACTTAACACGGTGCCCAATATTTAATAAATGTTGCCTACTTTTATTATCAAACCATGATGAGTGATAGAATATGGAGATTCTGAAAGATCCCTGAAATGTTATTAAAGGAGCTTAGATTTTGGTTCTGATTTGTAAAATAACAGAGGACCACTTAAAATTATTGAGCATTATTTTAATGAAATTGGAATTTGAAACTAAATTGTTTTGGAAATAAAACATTAGGTTGGCTGAGGGTAGGAGGATGGGCAGAGTGAGGATAAGTAATTGATGAAATGGAATTCATTTAAAAGGTAACTGGCTTCAATTATAAGCTGTCAAAAACAGCACAAAGAATTTCAAGTCTTGTGAACATACAGAAAACAGCTGAGTAGAGGAAAATGGTATACTGCTTCTCAAGGAAAGGTCTATTATTTACCTACATGCTACAGGTTTTGCTGAAGAATAAAGAATGTGACATTCCATCACTTAGAGTCATCAAGAACAAGGTACAGCAGACAGAACTTAGACTAAGAAATGCTACTTTCTCAGTTAGGAGTCTAGTGCACATGTTCAGCCAAAACATGAGTAATGCATTGGTTCATAAAAGTGAGATTCTAAGAGTTGTATGTGAGACAGAATATGACTACCAAGGGAACTAGTATATATTATATTTGAAAGTGAAAGTCACTCAGTCTTGTCCAACTCTTTGCTGGACAGTCTATACAATCCATGGAATTCTCCAGGCCAGAATACTGGAGTGGGTAGCCATTTCCTTCTCCAGGGGATCTTCCCAACCCAGGTCTCCTGCACTGCAGGCGGGTTCTTTACCACCTGAGCCATGCTCCTCTTATCCTGTGCTGTGTTGTGCTAAGTTGCTTCAGTCATGTCTGACTCTGTGTGACCCTATGAACTGCAGCCCACCAGGCTCCTCTGTCCATGGGATTCTCCAGGCAAAGAGTACTGGAGTGGGCTGCCATGCCCTCCTCCAGGGGATCTTCCTGACCTAGGGATGAACCCATGTCTCTTATGTCTCCTGCATTGGCAGGCAGGCTCTTCACCACTAGAGTCACCTGGGAAGCCCCTTCTTATCCTAGATGTTTATAAATTACTATAGGGTATCTCCCTCCTGGAGAAAATGAAAGTTTTTGAGAAAAGGCTTATTAGTAAGAATGAAAGTTACCTACCTAAGGTATATAAATAAGCTAGAAATGAAACTATGAAGAAAATGAGTCAAGGGAGACAGAATGGAAAGAATTTTAAAAGATTTGCAAGTGAAGAGAGAAAATAGAGACAACTGGCTATCAATATAGTTTCTGAATGATAAGTATTTTCATAGTAGCAAGTAAAGGGTATTTCAAAGTAAAAGTCATAAAGTTGGACTGAGGGAAGGGAACTAAAGGTGATGAGAATGTATCTATCATATCTAGTACTGCAAGAAGTGCTCTGATGGATGGTCCTAGCTGCTGTGTTCTGAATCTATCACTATGCACACAGCAAGATCACACTTTTCATGAGATGCTCCAAACAAATGACTGAGCATGGCAGGAATATTAAGGTAGACCTTAATGGGACTCCTTGGATGGGCAACTTTGAATTGAAGATTCCCCATCAACTTTGCTGAACTGTCTTAGGACTGCACTGCAGGACAAAATTCTCCTTCCTTTTATCTTTCCTTCCTTTCCTCCTTCCTTCCTTCTCTCTCCTTCATAGAGGTAAGATTTGTACCCCAGTTGAATGACTTTCTGTGCCTCTTGCAGTTATTGTCCATTTTCATTAGGTTGTTAATCCTTAAATTTGCACAAAATAAGACTTGGTCTTTTGAGCCTTTCTTCCATATACATTAGCAGGCAGAAGAGCTAAAAACCCAGACAAGAACACAAGCATACAGATAAAAATACCTAGACACTTGAGTACTATGATTACAAATTAAAAAGGCAAAAGCAAGAAGCAGAATTACTGGAACATACAGTCTAAAATTTAATACAAAAACAATACTCAAAGAGATAAAACAAAATAATCGTAAAACAACAGATCATGAAGTCATAAAAAAGAATTAATTAGAAATAATATGTAAAGAGCATCCACCCACATTAACAGCAAGCTTAGTAATTGTGATGGCAAAACCACTTCAGCATTCTTGCCTTGAGAACTCCATGAACAGTATGAAAAGACAAAAAGATATGACATTGAAAGATGAACTCCCCAGTTTGGTACGTGCCAGGAAGCTTGGCATGCTGCAGTCCATGGAGGCATGAAGAGTCGGACACGACTGAGGAACTGAACAACAACAGAGTAATTATGAGCCAATCCCTCTGCTGAAGGCAACCAAATCAGAAAAATGAAATACATGAAATATTTTTTACTAGTCATCAAAGAATTAACATGATATTTATCTGGGATGGCACTTAAAACCAAAAGAATAAGCACACATAAAATATTTATAAGAACTGACCACATATGGGTCCATAAAACAATTCTCAACACATCTCAAAAGACTGAAATCATACAGAAAACATTATCTGATACAAAGCAACTGCGTCACATATCAAGAACAGTAACAATGAAACTAGAAAAGAAAAATAATTAGAAAACCATCAGATGTACAGAAGTTACAAACTATATTTCCAAATAATCCATGGGTCAAAGAAGAAACAGTGGAAATTAGAAAATACAATGAACTGATTGATAACAAAACTATTACAAACCAGTTAATAAAAATTCTTATCCTTAAATAAATACATGCTGCTGCTGCTAAGTCAGCTGTGCAACCCCATAGACGGCAGCCCACCCAGCTCCCCTGTCCCTGAGATTCTCCAGGCAAGAACAGTGGAGTGGGTTGCCATTTCCTTCTCCAATGCATGAAAGTGAAAAGTGAAAGCGAAGTTGCTCAGTCATGTCTGACTCTTAGCGACCCCACGGACTGCAGCCTACCAGGCTCCTCCGTCCATGGGATTTTCCAGGCAAGAGTACATAGTATTCCTATATTTTTATGTAAACCTTTATTTCCTATAAATACATAGTATATGCATTCCTATAAATTCTTGTATAAAACTGGATACTAAAAATAACAATGCTTATGGAAAAAAAGTATTGAGGCAAACAACAAATTCATACATTGTAACAAGCAGAGACATTACTTTGCCGACTAAGGTCCGCCTAGTCAAGGCTATGGTTTTTCCTGTGGTCATGTGGTCATGTATGGATGTGAAAGTTGGACTGTGAAGAAAGCTGAGCACCGAAGAATTGATGCTTTTGAACTGTGGTGTTGGAGAAGACTCTTGAGAGTCCCTTGGACTGCAAGGAGATTCAACCAGTCCATTCTGAAGGAGATCAACCCTGGGATTTCTTTGGAAGGAATGATGCTAAAGCTGAAACTCCAGTACTTTGGCCACCTCATGCGAAGAGTTGACTCATTGGAAAAGTCTCTGATGCTAGGAGGGATTGGGGGCAGGAGGAGAAGGGGACGACGGAGGATGAGATGGCTGGATGGCATCACGGACTCGATGGACGTGAGTCTGAGTGAACTCCGGGAGATGGTGATGGACAGGGAGGCCTGGCGTGCTGCGATTCATGGGGTCACAAAGAGTCGGACACAATTGAGCGACTGAACTGAACTGAACTGAACTGAACAAAAGAACTAACCTAAATAATCCTAATAAAAATGCTAGCACTGTTAAAAATACGTTAAATTCCTCATAAAGAAATATGTACATTCATGTATATATAACACTTTGTGTTTGTTTAAAGTAACTTAATGGTTTAGGGTGTAACAAGAGTTGAGGATGCTGAGTTAATAAACACAAAGGACAAAATATCCGATGATTGGGAATTGCATAATATGTGTTTTCAAAGGAGAATATATGACCAATCTCAGCACAGAGGAGTACATAAAAGGGCATCATGCACAATAATTCTTTTGAGAATTCATGCATTCAGCTAGAAGGTATATTTTATGTTAAGCTGCTGTGATGCTAAATTTTATGTGTCAACTTAAAAGTATCTGGGCCATAGGCTGCCCGGATACTTGGTCAAATATTATGCTGGGTGTGTTTGTAAGGATGTTTCTGGATAATGTTAACATTGAACTGATACACTGAACACTGATAAAACATTAGTGTTCTTTGCAATATTAATGGATATTCCATTTAAAAGATTTCTCTGGGCAAATAAAAATGTAAACATCCTAGGCTAACTAATTTTGGCTCTTTCTTACTGCCTTTCTTCTTAGCACATTTAATATGTCATTGAACCCCATGATTCTCCTAAAGAAGATAGTTAACTGCATTCTTTATTTCAGTTTGGAATCTCTTCCCCACACCCTCAGAATAAAGATTGAGATAAACTGTGAGTATGACACAAAGATCTGAACAGATTTTCACTATACTATTTATTGAAATATCACTCCCAGGGCAGTAGTTCCCAATTTCATGTGCAAAAAATGCATCCAGAGTTCAAGCTTAAAATCTAAATTACCAGATTTTACTCCTAGAGTTGAGGATTTTAAGTCTGGAGTAGGGCTCATTAGTTTCATTTTTAACATAACAGCACTCTTAGATGATTTTGAGAGTAAGTAGTTAACCCAATCACACTTAGGAAACATTACCCTGCTATGTGATAAGGAATATTTTCAGCTCCAAGAGTGGATTGTCCTTTTGGACACATCCTGCCTAGTCATGCAATGAGTGAGGAATGAAAGAGAAACCAAAGACATTAAAAAACATTTTATAATTTTAGGCTTAACAAACTGGTTAGGTTATTGAGGAGGAGCAAGTAGAGATATTTTCCTAACCTTGGACAAAAGAGAGTAACAACTCATGTCTGCAGAATTTTTTTTCCTATAAATGTTCATTATCACATTTGATCATCATAACAACCTAATAAGGTAAATATATATATTATATATTCTTATAATACATGTTCTTATTTTACAGACATATATTAGTACTAAGGCTCAGTGAGTTTAAGGTCCCAGCTAGCATAGTGGCAGAAATGGAACTGAAATCCAGGTATTTGAAACAAAGATTTTATGTTCATATCATTGTACAATATTCCAGGTCAAATTAACGGTTATATGCTTCTGAGAGTCAAATTTCATGTCATATATGTAAGAAAAGACTTCCAATAGAAAATTAATTGTTGGGAGCCACATTAGGCATTACTGACAAAATGGAGGCACAATCCCAGGGCCCTTCTCCTCATTCTGCAGGCACGGACCCAGGATAAAGGAGTTCAGGTCAGTTTCAGTTCAGTCACTCAGTCGTGTTCGAATCTTTGAGAACCCAAGAATCGCAGCACGCAAGGCCTCCCTGTCCATCGCCAACTCCCGGAGTTCACTCAGACTCACATCCATCGAGTCTGTGATGCCATCCAGCCATCTCATCCTCGGTCGTCCCCTTCTCCTCCTGCCCCCAATCCCTCCTAGTATCAGAGTCTTTTCCAGTGAGTCAACTCTTCGCATGAGGTGGCCAAAGTACTGGAGTTTCAGCTTCAGCATCATTCCTTCCAAAGAAATCCCAGGGCTGATCTCCTTCAGAACGNCTCCTGGAGTTCACTCAGACTCACGTCCATCGAGTCAGTGATGCCATCCAGACATCTCATCTTCTGTCGTCCCCTTCTCCTCCTGCCCCCAATCCCTCCCAGCATCAGACTCTTTTACAATGAGTCAACTCTTCTCATGAGGTGGCCAAAGTACTGGAGTTTCAGCTTTAGCATCATTCCTTCCAAAGAAATCCCAGGGCTGATCTCCTTCAGAACAGACTGGTTGGATCTCCTTGCAGTCCAAGGGACTTTCAAGAGTCTTCTCCAACACCACAGTTCAAAAGCATCAATTCTTTGGTGCTCAGCCTTCTTCACAGTCCAACTCTCACATCCATACATGACCACAGGAAAAACCATAGCCTTGACTAGATGGACCATAGTCGGCAAAGTAATGTCTCTGCTTTTGAATATACTATCTAGGTTGGTCATAACTTTTCTTCCAGGGAGTAAGCGTCTTTTAATTTCATGGCTGCAAGAACCTTAGCTATCATTAATTTGGAAGGGGGCCTGGTTATATATTGAGTAATACAAAAGACAAAAATCTTATAAAATAAACAGATTACAAGCAACAGCTAATAATGTTGTTAAAGTTACAAGTAGGGATTTAAGCCATGAGCTTCCAGGACCAAACCATCTTCCTAAAAGTTCGCCAAGACTAGAAAGTGGATCATCTAACTGTGCTCCTCAAAAATCACCAGCAATCTGATTTGTCATGTGAGTCACTAAATATGTTACATTAGGGCATTCATCTGTTATAAAACAAAATATTCTGTTTGAATTACATCGTTTCACATAAAGTAGGTCTAAAGAGCCTATTCACGGAAGTGTGGTTTAGAATTAAGAAAAAAAGATAGTTGTTGATTTAGTTTTAGATTTAGAGAAATAATTGAAATACTGTCATTATACATAAAATTCATATTTTAAATTTTATGCGGAATGTATAGTTGTCAAAGATTAAAATGATCTAAGAAAACCTGCATTTACTTGGAGATAATGAAGTGTTTTCTATTCTGATTTGTCATTTTTATATACTTCTTATGTTTCATGGAAGAAGAAATGATATATTGCACACATTTGTTTTCTTCATATCATTGAGTTCTGTAAGTTATAGAGTACATTGTGAATCCTTAATATCTGTGCCTTAAAAAATAATTACTTTATTTTTATTATATATAAATTTTAGCTTCACACTTTTGAAATATATTATGAACACACTAACTTGTATATCCTTTCCCGAATCTTGTCTACAACTTTGTGCTTTTGAAGTATGATTTAACTTCTCTTAAGTGAAAATGTTGTTTCTAAGACATATAACTTAATTTTTACAATCATAAACATAATACTTTTAATGAAGTAAGAGATAACAATTAGAGAACTAGCAATAGAGTGATGGAAACAAAACAAATTGAGAAAATGACATAAATTGTTTCCCAGAATTTGATGTGCAAAATATGATCTCTCATCGGGTATTAGAATTAAATACAATCACCATCTGGATATCCAATTAAGTGAAGGTGAGGCTGACATAGAAAAACTGTATTCATGCTTAATATCAAGATAAAAGTAATATATTGTCCCATTATATTTAGTTTTCCAATTATAGTATTTAGTTTGGCTTAGGTTGATAGTAAAGTTAATCTCAGTTTAGAATGACTTCGTTATTCTTTCTCTTTGCAGTGCCGCTCATTCTGTAGTGCTAAGCCCCCTACGTTTCCCCCACGGCTCAGCATTGAAGAATCCGCCTACAATGCAGGAGCCTCAGAAGATGTGGGTTCAATCCCTGGGTTGGGAAGATCACCCGGAAGAGAAAATGGCAATCCACTCCTATTCTTGTCTGAAAAAGTCCCAGACACAGAGAAGCCTGGTGGGCTAAAGTCTATGGGGTCACAAATAGTTGGACATGACTGAGCAACCAAGCAGGAGAACAAAGCCTCCTATGCTGTGAAAGCTTTCTCAAAAGCCAAGACCCAATAATTTGTTTTTGATTCAGTCCTTCCATAGCCTTTGTTCATATTGATGTATTCCCCTTTATTGAATTCTGCCTTGTATAATACTTTGTGTACAGATCAATCTTTCTCATTAGAAAGAACGTTACTTCAAGGCAGGACCATGCCTTTCCTTTTCCCTTTTGACCTTTTCTTTTCTAATTTTATTTATTTATTTATTTATTTAGCATCCTTTTTTTTTTTTTTGTATTTATTTATTTTTTTACACGAACTCCCAAACATGAACCC
>SJYX01003837.1:0-21580 GCA_006410675.1 Oreotragus oreotragus
CTATTTTTCCCTAGAGCTGATAAATTCTTCAGAACCTTGTAATTATGTATAATTTAAATATTTCGTGTTAATATTCACTTGCCATTTGCAAAGGAGGACAAGATTGCAGCAAGCATGCCACTATCTCCCTGTAATTTTAATTAAAAGAAATCCAAAACATTGGCTGATACAATGGCATCATTATCTAGTCCACTGTACTGAACATAATACATAATATTAATGATAATATCATCTATTCAGGTAACTCCAATTCTAAAAAGAAGAAAATATTTCACAAACATTAGTTCATTAATCCTTACAATATTGCAACGACTTGGTAGAATCAGGATTAACATCTTCATCTCAGTTTTATAGCCAAGAAAAGTGTATTACAGAACAAATAAACAATTTGTCTAGTCTCTCAGAAAACCAGAAGCTGGAGATGATTTTTACCAAAAAGTCCTTTCATTTGTCAAAAAATATAGGTATATATAAGCTCATGCAAAATACATAGTCCTGAAAATGCATGTGAATCCAAATTTTGCATATATAATTAGACTTTAAATGTATTAGATACTATTAAAATAATCTTGTGAAATATTGTTAAAAATTTTTATGAAAACAATGAATGTTAAAATTCTGAGGCAGCAACCCCCAATTAACAATCCTTGTGTACACCTGAGTTTTCATTTCATAGCTTTGTTTTAATGGCAGTGGTTTAATAAAACCAATTTTAACATTAATAGGTTAATTCACTGTAAGCAAATGACGATGAGCTTACATATAAATGGAATTTTTATTAAAGGTTTTTCTATCACTAGAAATCCAACTGTATAAAAACATGTAAAATCATAAAAAAATACATCTGTGGTCTGGAAGGGCAAAACAACAACCAAGAATTAGTTAAAATGGCTACTGAATACTTGAAATTTCCAAACGTTTGTAAATCAAAAGGAAATCAGAATATGAACCTTGGAGAACATCAAAAGTAAGAAGTATTTCTCAAACATAATCTCCTATTACTTTTGAGAAGTTGTACATAGTTTATAATTACAAAAAGTTCAAAGGAATGTTGTACTTCAACAAAAATAAAAGAAAGATTATGATAATTATGGATCAGTAGTATTTAATTCAGTAGGAAGATTAGAGAACAAAGTAATAAATCATTTTATCATCAACAAGAGAAGTACACATGCTGGATCAATTGAAATGGTCAAGAAAAAAACAAATTATTCCAGAACAATTTGCAATAACATTTCGTCTATTTAGAATTCTGTTACATGAACACATCATGTTTCCAGAGGACATCTAAGAACACAAAATAAACAAAAATATGTTTCTAGGTCACCAAAATAGATGCCAAAAAGTCCACACATTAAAAGCATTTTATGCACAGGCCAGGCCCTTAGGCTGTCACTCAGGATTTAATTGTTATAATTTCAAACAATCCTAATCAGGTTTTCCCCCATCTGCTAGATATAGAAAATTGGAAACAGCAAAATAGAGAAAGGAAGAAAAAGTGACCGAAGCTAACAACCAAGTAAACAGGGATTGAAGTAATCTCCTCTAGGGAACCTAATTAGTCCAACAGGAATTCTCCGAAGATACTAATGTCCAAGTGACCAAAAAAGAGTGCGAGCAGATCATCCTGCAGTGAAACGCCAAGTTAAAACATCCCACCCACATGCTTAGCACTTTCCACCCACTTTCTAGCCTGCTACTCGGCATTATAATCACATATATAGGATTAATAGTCGTCGAAGGAAAGACTTCAGAGAAGTCAGAAATCAAAACAATTATGAAGAAAAACAACCATTAGAATGTAAAGACTATGCACAAAGAAGAAAATGCAAAAAAAAACTATCATTAAAATTCTCACAGATATGGAAAAATATTGCATCTAACCAATAAGAACAGGACGCTATAAAAAGAACCAACACACACACACTTAAAACTTAATAGCATAACAGGAATAAAGGAAGAGATGGAGAATGAATTTAAAGAAATCTCTTGGAAAGTAGAGCAAAAAGTCAAAGAAATGTAAAATTAAAGAAAAGATAAGAAATAGAGGGCCAGTCCAGGAGGCGCATCTGAATAACAGGAATCCCAGAAAGAAAGAACTACAACAACAAAAAAAAAGAATGGAGAGAAAATCATTAACGAAATTATTCAAGGAAACTTCTCAGAACTGAAGGAAACCAGTATTTGGGTTTAAAGGACCCACTGAGCACTCAGATAGATGGAAGAAAACTGGTTCCACCTGGGCATATCATGGTGAAATTTCAAAACATTGGGGAAATGAGCAGTTTTTACGGGGCATCACTGGGGGCTCAGTAGTAAAGAACTTGCCTGCCAGATTCTGGGTCCGATCCCTGGTCCCGAAGACTTCACATGCTGCAGAGCAACTAAGCCAGTGCGCCTCAACTATTAGGCCTGTGCTCTAGAGCCCGAGAAACACCACGACTCTGTCCATGAACTGCAACGGCTGACGCCCACATGCCCTGGAGTCCGTACTCCATAAGTGAAGCCACTACAGCGAGACACTCACACGCAGAAGCGAGAGGACGGGCTGCAGAGCAGTGGAGATCCGGCACAGCCAGAGGGAAACAACACTGTTTTAAAAGGTAGTTCTTACAAACAGCCTAAAGGAAAACTGCAAGAACACATCAGAACAATTAAGAAAGCAAATGGCTGGTAACTTCTCAACAGCAACGCTGGAAGTGAGAAGACGATGGAGCAACGCTTTCATGTTACCGACAAACATTTCCAATCAAGAATCCTCAATCCCTCAATCTAAGAATGAGAATAGGATAATGATTTTTTAGATATATAAAGATCTCAAAAGAGGCATCTCCCACGCGGCTTTATCTCAAAAAATACCAGAGGCTGTGTTCCCCCAAAACAAGAAAGTAATCTAAAATGAAGAAAATGTGGGATTCAGGAAGCAGGAGGTCCAGTGCAGAGAAGCAGCAAATGAAATCATGAAAACAGTGAAGAATGATCCTAGAATCAGGACTGAGAGACAGAGGATTAAACCAGTTTCAACAATGTGACTAATGAGATACACAGGCTGAGCGCAATCACCACCAACCCCATTCCCTCCCTTGCCTTTTTTTAACCACCTTTTCAACCTGAATACAAAATGACCAGGTGAGCCTGACCCAGACTCTTCTCTGTGCTTTGGCTTGTTCTAACCACGTGTGAATCAAGTTCCTACTCAATACCCCACCAAAGCCCAATCCCACCTTGCAGCCTTTCCCCACTGAAGACTCTCTTCTCAACCTATGACGGCTACTCCCCTCTATGCTGGAGAGCTGTGGCGGCCAGAACCGCAGAATTCAGAAGAAGGACAGAGATGCATGCACCCCGTCAGCGTCTTTCTGCCAGGCATCTGACACGTGACTCACGGAACGGCCCTGCCAGACGTTCTGATCATGGCAACCCTTTTGTTTCTCAGAACTCACTCATGACCTTGAGCACTGACTTCCCCAAAAGAAGCTTTGTGAACCTCCAGGAAAAATGAAGCCCAGCTATGACCCAGAGACTCAGTTAGGTTTCTCTAACTATGGAGACCACAGCGGCAACATTGCCCTTCCCTTACACACCCAGATGTACAAAAGTAACTCAGTTTTTCAAAACAAACATCTCCTGTGGGTTAAGGAAAAGGGAAACACAGGGAATGACTCCACAGGGAGCCTCTGGACACTGATGACGTTATTTGCTTAACCTGGAAGTTGAGTACTTAAGTGTTCATTTTACTATTACTCTTTAAACCATAATACACATTATATACACTCTTCCCCATATAGTATATGTCTCATAAGTTTTAAAAAAACTAAGACATTAAGAATAACTGGTTAATAAATCCCATTTAAATAAAGTTAGTGCTTTATTAAAATGACTAAAAAGTTACAACGACTGAAAACTATAGCTGCTGCTGCTGCTAAGTCGCTTCAGTCGTGTCCGATTCTGTGTGACCCCATAGACGGCAGCCCACCAGACTCCCCCATCCCTGGGATTCTCCAGGCAAGAACACTGGAGTGGGTTGCTATTTCCTTCTCCAACGCATGAAAGTTAAAGGTGAAAGTGAAGTCACTCAGTCATATCCGACTCTCAGCGACCCCATGGACTGCAGCCTACCAGGCTCCTCCATCCATGGGATTTTCCAGGCAAGAGGACTGGAGTGGTTTGCCATTGCCTTCTCCGAAAACTATAGCACTTTCATAATAAAGGTGCAATGATGCCTGTAGCAGAGACTTACAAAAAGTGATAAATAACCTATCAAAAAATAAACTAAATTGTAAAAAAGAGTAGGTAGACTTGACATGGCATTTATCCAAGTTAATGCTGTATATATGACTATTAACTATTGAATTAAATTAAGGCACATGATAAATTTGAAAAGATGTCCATCTTAAACAACTTAGTGCTGCACTGGTACAATTTCAGCAATTCAGAAAACCAGGTTCTCCAAAACAAATTGTGGAGGCATCATAACCAGGAACTGGAGAAACTGAACATTTGACTGAAATTTACGTGTTTATGGTGTGACATGCAACATCAGACTTTAAAAAACAGAGTATAAAACCCCTACATTTTAATTAAACTTTGGATTTCCACCTATTCTTAATTAACCAATAAGAGCTGGCTCAGATCAATGGTATTCATTCCCAAATTGATCTTTACCTGACCTTATGGCCACATAAAGCCTGTTCTGCCCTGTAAGCAGGATAAGAAATGCCTTTCAGAGGATCCCAAAAGAGAGACCTGGGCTGGAGATCAACACGTGGAAGCCACTCAGCATACAAACAAGTCAGAACTGAAGTCCTGGCTGTGATCAGATTATCTACGGAGAGTGTGAAGGAAACAAAAGATAACGTGTACAAGAGAAACTCCAATATGTATATGCAGGTAGATAAAGAAACAGGTGAAAGCCTGAGGCACTGTGTCAGTGATCCTGAGGAAGAAAGGTGAGAAGAGGGTTCTAGCCCACAGAGGAAACAGGTTCAAGAAGGGGAGTGATGGCTATTAAGAGCAGCAGGTGATTAGTATCTAATCAGGAAGGAAGGCAATCTTTCTTCTTACGCAGTACGTTAATCTCAATTCTCCCAACAATGAGATGAAATGGGTACCATCATCACCCCATTTTACAGACTCAAGAGACTCAGAGGGGTTAAGTATGAGTTCAAATTGAGAAAGCTGGTAAATAAATCCACCTACACTTGCAGCTCTTGCAAGATCTAAAAAGAGACATAAATTCAGACTATGAGCACATACTCATAGTCTGTAGAGTATAAACCATTCTTCATAAAACGTGACATCTTCCAAGGTAAGACCATGACATTTTTTTCACCCCTAAAGCTCACACAGACAAGAAGCGAGGCCTTAATTTTTTACGTTATCAGTCCGAAACAAGTTTCAAGAATAATGGCTTAAAACTTCAAATTAACATGTAGGCCAATTTAGCCTTGGGGTTTTAAATGACCAACTTTCAGAGAGCTGGTTTCTTTAAATCAATTATGATCAATATAAACCAGATGGCTGGACTGTCAAACTGGATAGAGCTGTCTGTGTGATGAGGTCACTGCATCTGTCACTGGGAGACTTTGGGGAAAGGGTCACACGCAGAACTCCCTAACCTCACAGTTCGTGTAGCTGACAAAAGCCCACCAGGAATTAAACTGTGCAGAGAGGGGACTAGAAGGGGTTACAGCATTTGGCAGCACTTGCTGTCAAATTACTGTTGGCATTTTTATGTGGGGAGTACAGAAAGGAAACAAAATCAAAAGCTCTCCACAGCCTAAATAGCATCTATGGGGTTTATCAAGGTATGTGATTTTATTCCTTCATCTTTAAATGACTTTTTACTCCATCTTACACAAACAATATAATCTTAACAGGCGCCATACTGTGTCTGATATCAGGAAGGATATTACCATAATTAAATGTTATTTCTGTGAGGATACGTGTGTTACAGGTTGAGACAAGATCATATATAGTATTATATTACAATTTGCAAAATCATCTCACTCCTGCTGCTTCAGAAACTCACTCTGGAATAGCAATGGCTGGAAAGCCACAGCACTCGCATATACAGGTGCAATGATGTCTGTGGCAGAAAGCTAAGAGAGGATAAACATCATCTATCAAAAAATAAAAAATAAAATGTACAAGAGTAGGTAGCTTGACATACCCACAAATACCGTATTTATTCACACAAATCTGCAGCCCCGGTCCCCCATGCACATTTCTATTTCACAATTTCCGCCCGAGGGATGCCTATCTTCAGGGCAAAACAATCTAAAATCTAAGAGAGTAACCACTGGGCTCACGTGGAGGTAATGTGCTTATAGGAACATTTTTCAGGATCTCTCTTGTAAGTCATAGATTAAAATAAAGCCTTGGGAGTAAGCACTGTCTTGTCTGTCAATAAACATTCTGAATCTAGAATGATTTCAACTCTCGCATGTTTGTTGCGGACTTCTCCACTGGGAAAAACGGCATGACCAGCAACAGTAATTATTTAATTACTCTGAGCTAGAAACATTAAGGGACAGAAATTCGAACATGGGGACACACTGTATGGCTGCTTCACAACCACAGTTAAATCAGGTGACCTCAGAAGACGAGTCTGGTCACGCACTACTAACCTAACTGTGGGAGGTAAAAAAGATTTTTATCTTCCAGCCTGGAGAAGAAATTAGCCAGATTTAGCTTGAATTTGTATACCTTCCCTACACTAAATAAATTAACCAATGGCCCATTCTTTACACCTTCAGAATATAACCAATGAAACTGAACTGAAAGGCTAAACATTGAGAGCACAGGCATTCTTTCATAAAACAGAGAAATTCAACATGTAAAAATTCACTGATTTGAAATTTATTCAGCATAAACCAGTGTATTATACCTGACTTGAATCCTCACCACTTAAAATTTTCACCCTCACCAAGGAACTTGTTCCAAACAACTTGCCTGTTAATACAAAACAGTGTTATTTTCTCTATATATTGTAATGAGGAAGTAAAACAAGATAAAGTAGGTATGACAGCTTTTCCTCTTATATTTAGAACGCTGCTGCTGCTGCTAAGTCACTTCAGTCGTGTCCAACTCTGTGCAACCCCAGAGACGGCAGCCTACCAGGTTCCGCCATCCCTGGGGTTTTCCAGGCAAGAACACTGGAGTGGGCTGCCATTTCCTCCTCCAATGCACGAAACTGAAAAGTGAAAGTGAAGTCGCTCAGTCGTGTCCGACTCTTAGCCACCCCATGGACTGCAGCACACCGGGCTCCTCCGTCCATGGGATTTTCCAGGCAAGAGTACTGGAGTGGGTTGCCATTTCCTTCTCTGTTAGAATGCTGAAGACATGTTAAAAATAGGGCTTGATACTCTGACAAGTTATAGGAACTTTAAAAAAGTATATATGTATATGTGTTTATGTTTGCAAAAAGAATGGTTTAATTCAGAATCCCATAAACAGACTGTAGGAATTACAAACACAGCTGCTGCTGCTGCTAAGTCACTTCAGTCGTGTCCAACCCTGTGCGACCCCATAGACGGCAGCCCATGAGGCTCCCCCGTCCCTGGGATTCTCCAGGCAAGAACACTGGAGTGGGTTGCCATTTCCTTCTCCAATGCATGAAAGAGAAAAGTGAAAGTGAAGTCGCTCAGTCATGTCCGACTCTCAGCGACCCCATGGACTGCGGCCCACCAGGCTCCCCAGTCCGTGGGATTTTCCAGGCAAGAGTGCTGGGGTGGGGTGCCACAAACACAGCTGCAACCAAGATCATAGAAATGACCACAGCTAAACTGTACAGCACATGACTCCATACGAGGCACTACCCTTGAAGTTTCAGATATGCTGACTTGGTTGTTCCTGCAGCAGCCCTGAGGCAAGTACTGTGTCACCCCCACTTTGGGGATGAAGAAGCAGGGCTGACAAGGAGGTCACAGCCACACAGCTACTTACTCTGGCCTAGAGCAGGGGTTCAGGACCGAGCCAGGTGCCCCCAGAGCTCAGGCTCTTAATCACTATGTTACACTGTCTCTATGCCTTCAAAAATGTCCATCAGTAACTTTACAGTTACGATCTTATTTGATCTTCACAGTAACAGTCCACTGTGAAAAGAGGATAAATATGTCCTATGTAGAAAACTGTCCTGGAATAGAAGAATTGAAAATTTGAGCTTACTACATATACACTAGAATAAGCTGTTAACTTGAGAGACAGAGGTCCCTCGTCCCTGGGCTTCAGTACTCTGAGAGCAGAACCTGCAAATTCACAGATGTGTAGGGGGACACAGCCCACTGCAGAGACCAAGGTGCGGCAGGTGGGGAGAAAGCCGAGGGAGCTAAAGCTGTGGAGGGATGCAGAACCCGGACGACCGAGGAGTTAGTGGAGGTCCCTGTGGGAAGCATGACACCATCGCTGCCATTTTTAAGGGAACAGTTACGTCAATGCTGTAGGAAGCCTCCATAAGCCAAGGGAAAGCATTTGGAACTGTTACGTACTCCAGCTGCTGGCCTGAGCTAAGGGCACAGAGGAGTCTCACAGGGAAGATGGTTCTGGGGAAATGTAATGTTGTGATCAACAGGCTGCAGAGAGCAAGAGGGCGTCAGGCACTGAGATTCCCTTAAAGCTCCAGGCTTGAGAGGCAGACACTGGTGTCCCCATTAACCAAGCCAAGGAGTGACTCTGAGTAAGAGAGGCAAAGAGAAGCCTTTTTCTAATGCCTTTATTACAGATTTTAAATCTGGGGAAGCCCTTTTTCCCATCCAAAGAGTTCATAAATAGAGATAGCAGAGCAAGTTCTTTATTTTAACACGGGCTTTCTAAATAGATAAAAGACTATTCGCAGGCCCCAGTCCAGCTTCTAACAGGCAGGGCACAGAACCAAGGCTAGGAAGCCTGCCTCCCCATCTAGAACTGATGGGTTAATTCCTACACTTAATAAGGAGGGATAAAATTTATGCAGCTAAAAAAGAGAAGAAAAAAAAACTACCTCCTCAAGTCACTCCTGGATGAGTCCCCAGGTTCTCCACCTGAGATGACACTGAGCTTTTCTGTCCCACTGGCCCATAGGAATTGTCTCCATATGTACTACTATTATTCTCTATCTCTTTTTGCACAAATGTGTCCAAGTGACATTAAGTTTCAAGTTTTCACGAGAGAGGAGGACATTGCTAAACATTACTGTGTAAGAAGCAATGGCTGGAACTCAAGCAAGAGGTTGGGTTGCAGACAGATAGAGAAAGACACACAGGAAGCTGAGGCCAAAGAAGAGGGCACCCGGTGAGAGGAGAAATCCCCACCTCACCTCCTGCGCACAGTAGCGGGGGGAAGCTCAGCTGTGTCCAACTCCTTGCGACCCCATGAACTGCACAGTCCCTGGAATTCTCCAGGCCAGAACACTGGCGTGGGTAGCCTTTTCCCTTCTCCAGGGGATCTTCCCAGTCCAGAGACTGAACCCAGGTCTCCCACACCGCAGGCGGGTTCTTTACCAGCTGAGCCACCAGGGAAGCTCGAAAATACTGGAGTGGGTAGCCTATCCCTTCTCCAGCAGATCTTTCTGACCCAGGAATGGAACCGGGGTCTCCTGCATTGCAGGCAGGATTCTTTACCAGCTGAGCTATGAGGGAAGCCCATGATAAGTGCATGACAAATGCTTCCCAAATAAAGTATATGGACTGATCTCTGAATTGTGCAGCATAATCAGTGAATGAAGTACTCCAAATAGGTGAACTTCACATACATTTGCTCTTAGTGGAGAAGGCAATGGCACCCACTCCAGTCCTCTTGCCTGGAAAATTCCCTGGATGGAGGAGCACGGTAAGCTACAGTCCATGGGGTCGCAAAGAGTCGGACACGACTGAGCAACTTCACTTTCACATACATTTGCTCTTATCTTTTTAAATATTAGGTTAAACTTTTAATAGTTTTAGTGGTTTTCCCAATATATTTTGTCTTCTTTAATAGAGTATATAAAACATAACCCTCTTTCATAAACTTATAATTTCCAACACTAATTTTCTTACTACAGCATAATGCTATGATATCCTTAAAGATATTATTGGCTCAGAGTTATTTAGCACACCCCTAAATATCCCAGATTGCTGAAGAAGGCTTTCTTCTCTCTCCTTGCTATTCTTTGGAACTCTCCATTCAGATGCTTATATCTTTTCTTTTCTCCTTTGCTTTTCGCCTCTCTCCTTTTCAGTGCTATTTGTAAGGCTTCTCCAGACAGCCATTTTGCTTTTTTGCATTTCTTTTCCATGGGGATGGTCTTGATCCCTGTCTCCTGTACAATGTCACGAACCTCATTCCATAGTTCATCAGGAACTCTATCTATCAGATCTAGGCCCTTAAATCTATTTCTCACTTCCACTGTATAATCATAAGGGATTTGATTTAGGTCATACCTGAATGGTCTAGCGGTTTTCCCTACTTTCTTCAATTTAAGCCTGAATTTGGAAATAAGGAGTTCATGATCTGAGCCACAGTCAGCTCCTGGTCTCGTTTTTGTTGACTGTATAGAACTTCTCCATCTTTGGCTGCAAAGAATATAATCAATCCAATTTCGGTGTTGACCATCTGGTGATGTCCATGTGTAGAGTCTTGTGTTGCTGGAAGAGGGTGTTTGCTATGACCAGTGCATTTTCTTGGCAAAACTCTATTAGTCTTTGCCCTGCTTCATTCTGCATTCCAAGGCCAAATTTGCCTGTTACTCCAGGTGTTTCTTGACTTCCTACTTTAGCATTCCAGTCCCCTATAATGAAAAGGACATCTTTTTTGGGTGTTAGTTCTANGGTGTTGACCATCTGGTGATGTCCATGTGTAGAGTCTTCTCTTGTGTTGTTGGAAGAGGGTGTTTGCTATGACCAGTGCATTTTCTTGGCAAAACTCTATTAGTCTTTGCCCTGCTTCATTCTGCATTCCAAGGCCAAATTTGCCTGTCACTCCAGGTGTTTCTTGACTTCCTACTTTAGCCTTCCAGTCCCCTATAATGAACAGAACATCTTTTTTGGGTGTTAGTTCTAAAAGATCTTGTAGGTCTTCATAAAACCGTTCAACTTCAGCTTCTTCAGCATTACTAGTTGGGGCATAGATTTGGATTACTGTGATATTGAATGGTTTGCTTTGGAAACGAACAGAGATCATTCTGTCGTTTTTGAGATTGCATCCAAGTACTGCATTTCGGACTTTTTTGTTGACCATGATGGCTAGTCCATTTCTTTTGAGGGATTCCTGCCTGCAGTAGTTTTCCAGTAAAGCCTGTCTCCCTACACAGTCTTATTATTCTCTCAACAAAAGTCTCTAGATTTATCAGCTTAAAGTCTTCACACATGGTAATGTAAGTTTGAGAAAAGAGAGGCAGTGGTTTAATAGGAGTTTAGTATCTCTCTTACCTCTTGACAGGATATATGGAAGAGATCATCATGGGAAAATTCACAGATAAGGGGAACCAGAATAAGGATTCACATAGATGTACTGCATTAGGCCTGCTCTGTGTAGCTCCCTACTTCCAATGAGTTCTGATTCAGTTCATGGGCCTCATATCTAGAGCCCATGTTTTATCTCTCTTCATTCATCTAGAACAGTTTTCTCAGAAAGCAACACTAAAGATTGCCCCTAGCAGAGTAATAATAATGAAGCCACTCCCTTTAGAATCCTTTTAGCACTATAGAAGTGCTGTTGAAAGTCTGTGAAAAGAAGAGTGAGATGTTCAGAAGGAGACCTGAGAACTGAAAGTTGTTTCTGAAGGAATGTTATCAGTGGATCAGCAGAATTTGACAACTGCTCACACATACCATTCAGTTGATCTTGGACAAATGAAGATGACTTAGCCAAGACAAGCAAACCCAAGCACAATGTCTTGGCTTCTATTAATAATTTGACTAGCACAATGAGTGGGGAAACTGACAATCTCTAATGAGAGTTGAAGACAGAAAACCCAAATGGCACAATAGATGTTCAATTACATATATAAATTTATTTACAAATTATCTTAATGTGATAAGAATACTTTTGGCATTGGGAAAGTAAGGAGAGTGGGTCTTAGAGTCAAGGTGATGAAGCCCTTAGGCCAAACTCTGCCCAGACAGTCCAGATACAATCAAACTAAGAGAAAGTGTTGAGGAATTGGATAAAGTATCATTTACAACTGTTAGAAATTGTGCTGCTGACTTCCAGAAGGAAAGGGAAGCATGAGTCCCAACAGAGATGATACCAGATAAGAAATACTTCCAAATACTGTATTTTTAGTTGAAGAGGATAATTGATCATTCCCCAACATAGACTCAGGCAGAGAGCAAGGCATACTGGCTTCCCAATCAATATGTTATTTCCATGTATAACACTCTCCTTTTTGAACTGTACTTTATGGAATATTCAGATCACAGAAAGTATTTTGTTGAAAATTTTTAGTCAAATTTGAGAAGATTAAGATGGTTTTCCTTCTTGTTATTATTATAATTTGATATACATTATGTCATTATTAATTAGATTTTAATATATAGGACACATAATAAAATAAAATATAAATACATTTACTCTGTTGATTTTAGTGGAGTGAAATATTCAGGCAAACTAGTTAGAAAGTCAGAGAGTTACACTCATTTAAAAGACTGTTTTCTACAAAATCTCAAAATCTTTGATATACATTATGTCATTATTAATTAGATTTTAATATATAGGACACATAATAAAATAAAATATAAATACATTTACTCTGTTGATTTTAGTGGAGTGAAATATTCAGGCAAACTAGTTAGAAAGTCAGAGAGTTACACTCATTTAAAAGACTGTTTTCTACAAAATCTCAAAATCTTATATTTGATTGTTTCATCTTATCCATTGATTTGGTTTAACTTTTTGGAAATTGTTGTAACAATTTAGGTGATTTCTGTTTCTGGAAAAAAATTTTAAGCTTAGAGGGAGGTTGAGACCTATTTTTATTTTTAAGCATAAGTATTTAAGCAATCATGAGGGAAAAAATATCACCTTGATATGTAAAATTTGTTAGCATTTTCTGAGATGGTTAAGCCAGTTATAAAATAGTAAATAAGGAAATCAGTGAATAAATAAATCAGTACTCCTAAATTTGGGAGAAGGCACCAGCATAAATATATGACTTAAGATGATATGATATCAATATAAACTGATATATCAAAGAAAGCAAAAAAAGAGGAAATTACTTCTTACATTAGAACAAGATCAAAAGAAATAGGATTAAATTGGAACATGAATGTGAAATTCTGGCTCTTTTGAAGAAAAAGAAAATTTAATCTCAGGAATGGTTGATATACCATACTTCATTCTACACTGAATATCATGTAAAACATTATAACAAATGTCTGAAGAGGTATTTGATATAAATCCACAACAGGAATATTTTTGTCTATAATACTAGTCTCTATGTAAAGAAATCAAAGTTCCTTGCAGGTTGGCTACTTCCATGTTTGAGGTAGGGAAAATAAGTATCATCCAGGAAAATCTTTATGTTTAAGAAAGAGTTCCTATCAAAGACGTTTTAGAGATAGTTAACAAAACTATTTTAAAGAAAAATATATATATGTATGTATATTAGGTTGCTAATTGTCAGAGTGTGTTATCATTAACACACACACACAAGCACAAATAGTCAAAACAATAATTACAGTTATTCAAATATAAACCTTCAAGGTATGTAAATGTATAAAAGTCCATAGAAGTTTTCAAGGAAGGTAGATGTAAAGTTTATACATTTATGTAAATGTATAATCATTTATGCCATTACAGTTCAAAAATATTTATTTGATTCTTTAAGTTATAGCTAGTTCATTATTTATTTTGAAAAATGCATTTTTATAGCTGGTTTATATAAATTAGAATCTAAACCAGGCACACTCTTTGTATCTGAGTATATCGAAATTTTTAATAAATTCTCCTTTTAAAGTACCCCTTTAGATAGAGTTTTAATATAAATGGATATTGAACTTTGTCTAAAGCTTTTCTCATATTTATTGAATTGATCATATAATGTGTATTATTTAATTTATTAATGTGATGTATCACATAAATTCATTTGTAGATAGTTCAAAATCCTACCATTGCTGGGATAAATCTCACTTGATTAAGATATATGATTCTTTTAATGTATTGTGAGATTTGGTTTGGTAATAACTTGTTGAGGATTTTGCATCTATATTCTTCAGATATATTGGCCTGTTATTTTACTTTTTTATGATATCTTTGTCTGGGTTTGGTATCAGGGTAATGCTGACATAGTTGAATGAATTTGGAAGTGTTCATTATTCAACAATATTTTGGAATAGACTGAGAAGAATATATGTTAATTTATCTCCAATTGTTTAGTATAATTCAACTGTGAAACCATCTGGCCCTAGATTTTTGTTTTTTGGAACTTTTAAAATTACCAATTCAATAGCATTACTGGTAATTGTGGTTTTTTCATATTTTCTATTTCTCTCTGGTTCACTCTTGGGAAGTGAAAATTTCTAAAAACTTTTCCATTTATTTTTGGTTGTCATTTTATTGGGAGATAGCTGTTCATAATAGTCTCTTAAATCAACTTCTGGGGTTTTAGATGAAACTTCTTTTGTATTTCTGATTTTATTGCTGTGAGATCACTTTCTTTCTTTCTTCATCTTTCTGGCTAAATGTTTATCTATTTTATCTTGTCAAATGACAGTTTCATTGATCATTTCTATTGTTTTTAGCTGCCTTTTCATGTATTTCTCCTCTGATTTTTATTTCTTTCTTCTACCACATCCCCTGGTGACTCAGAAGATAAAGCATTCATCTGTAATGCAGGAGACCTGGTTCTACTCCATGGGTCGGGAAGATCCCCCAGAGATGGGAATGACAACCCACTCCAGTATTCTTGCCTGGAAAATCCCATGGACAGAGGAGCCTGGTAGTCTAGGTCCATGGGGTCGCAAATAGTCGGACACGATTGAGAGAATTCACTTTCACTTTTTCCTTCTAACTTTGGATGCTGTTTTTATCTAATTCGTCTAGGTGTAAGGTTAGGTCATTTGTTCAGTATTATCTTGCTTCCTGAGGTATGCTTATGTCACTATAAAGTTTCCTCTTAAGAGACACACTGTTTTCCTATGTCCCATAGAACTTGGATTGTTTTCTTTTCATTTTTCTCTAGGTATTATCTCCCCTTTAGTTTTTTCAGTGATCTATTGATAGTTTAAGTAGCATATTGTTTAGCCTCCACATATTTGTGAATTTTGAATTACTTTTTTTATAATCAATTTATAGTCTTATAGCATTATAGTTGGCAATGTACTTGATCTGATTAAATCTTAAATTTGTCAAGGCTTGTTTTGCAGCCTAACATGTGATTTATCATGGAGGATGCTCTATGTCCACGTTATAAAAATTGCATTATGGTGTTTTTGCATGGAGTATTCTATATATATATACTAAATTCATCTGGTTTAATGTAACTTTTGATGTTCTCGTTTTTTTTTTCTTTTTTTAACTGAATTTCTGTATTGTTGATCTGTCTATTGATGAAAGTAGATTGTTAAATTCCACTAATATGATTGCATTACTGTTAGTTTCTTCCTTTATGTCTATTAATATTTATTTTATGTATTTTAGTGCTTCTTTGTTTGCTGCATATACATTTATATTAGTTCTATAATCTTCATGAACTGATCCCTTAATCATTGCATAATGCCCTTCTTTATCTCTTTTTTTTTTAATTTTAATTTTTACTTTATTTTACCTTACAATACTGTATTGGTTTTGCCATACATTGACATGAATCCATCACAGGTGTACATGAGTTCCCAATCCTGAACGCTCCTCCCACCTCCCATTCCATATCATCTCTCTGGATTGTCCCCATGCACCAGCCCCAAACATCCTGTATCCTGTATCAAACATAAACTGGTGATTCATTTCTTACATGATAGTATACATGTTTCAATGCTATTCTTCCACATCATCTCACCCTCTCCCTCTCCCTCAGAGTCCAAAAGTCCGTTCTATACATCTGTGTCTNATTAGAAATAAAGGAAACAATGTTCTGCAGTGAGAAGAGCACACTACACCAGAAGAAATACTTTTAACTTTCTTTTTTGACAGCAAAATCCATAAGCATCATTAAAATGATTATTACAATAACTGAATGACCAGAACTCTAGACTAGAGATTAAAAACTCAGGTAGAGTTTTAGCTCTCAAGCAATGTCAAGGATGGAGAAGTACATGTCAAGCAGGTAGACAGACAGACATATGTTTAAA
The DNA here is from genome assembly GCA_006410675.1 of Oreotragus oreotragus. Taxonomy (NCBI): domain Eukaryota; kingdom Metazoa; phylum Chordata; class Mammalia; order Artiodactyla; family Bovidae; genus Oreotragus; species Oreotragus oreotragus. The sequence goes on from SJYX01003837.1 coordinate 16,242, forward strand.
TCTCTTGGAACACAGTGCATGCATAAACTAATTATCTGAATCTCAGTTAAATTCCCACTGTTTGCTTGACACATCTAAAATATCAAAATTTTAGTCATTAGGCAACGAAAGGCTGAATTAAGTTCTATGTTTAATCAAGAAGAGCAAGCTAAACAGCTGCATCTCTCTGTCTGCCACTATTGTCAATGAGTTGGGGCTTTGTTTTATAATTACAGTCTTAATAGGATGTCAGGATGTTATGTAACAAACAAAGCATCCGTCAACCAGAAAGCAACAGGACGCTTGTCAAATGTAAACTGTGAGAGATGGGATGAAGCACCGTGTTGAGGAGGAGGAACTCTGATGTAGAACCACTCGGTGCATGCCAGCTGTCCACCCATTCCTCTGGCAAGATCACCAGTTCCACGGACATCTGTCAGACACCAGCTTTCTAACTACAGACGCCACTCTTTCACCCACAGATCTGCCCTCACACACAATAAATTTTAGCAGAGAAGAGAGTCTGAGATGAACAGAAAAGACTTTCAGAACTGCTCTGGCTTTAAACAAGCAGTTATTACGGCTTTCTCGTGCTTTAAGTTCCTAAAAAGCATCTGTTTTAGGAAATTTAAGGGTTATCCTGCCCAACATCCAAATCACATTTGGCTTTGAAAATGAAATTAACACCTTGAGTCGTATCCAGAAACCAACAGGGAGTCAATGTAAAATGGAATAAAAGGTAATGGATAGAAGACTTTAAATGCCGATAATATATTTCATAAAAGGACCTGAACTCACTGCATCAAATAAGTGGTGGTCAATAAGACACTTTTATCTGTGCGAACTATGATTTCTAATTCTTAAATTTAAATTCTGTTCAAGAGTAAGAAATCTTTAAATAGCTACTTTATAGTTTGATTACATAATTGTTGGCACATGAGAAAAAGCAGTTGGCTTGCAAACAATATTGGATTTATTGCTCTGATTCACTTAAAAAGCCATAATGCTCAGGTAACTTTCAATGGAACAATGAGATAATATCTAGTTTCACCTCAGGTAAGAATGCCTAATTATTATTAATTATTGCCTTAATTACTTGCTGCAAAAAGACTTCAGGAGAGACAAAGCTATAAGTTTCTTTTTCTAAGTAAATCTCATCAGGCAAAATTAGGTAATTCTATAGAAGACTACTATCACAATGGTTTATGAATGAGGGGAAAGAGAATTTTTAAGCTTTAATTCATTTTATAGATACTTTCACATTTTTCAGTAACATCTACCATTAAAATTGCAACAAATGTGTTATTCAAAGCTTTAAACCAGTGGTTCTCATATCTGACTGTGCACTGAAATCACGAGGACACTTTCAAATACTGACGGCCCAGGCTCTACGCCTCGAGACTTCCGCAGAGTCTCATACAGCACTCCATACTGCGGTATTATGATGGGAAGATACGCGGACCTGCCTGAACCGAAACCAATGTGGGCCCCTTAGCTACCAGGAGACGTCCTGCTCACTTCAGCCTACATATGCCTGTAAAATGAAGTTCCATGAGTACATGCTTGAACTTCTACCAGGCAGTTCAAACGAGACCCTGATCCTTTCTCTCCTGCCATCTACAAAGTGCTGTAAAGTGGAGCTGACGAGAGTACGCAGAGCACGAAGCATGAACAAGGGCATCGACCGAGTGGTGCTCTTTATTTTCACATCTGCAGTTTCCAAATTTCACATCTGCCACATCTCACAGGATGAACACTACACAGGGGTGAATGCCAAGGAGCAGAATACCTGCCTGGGGGAGCGAGGGACAGGGGGATTCCACTACTCTCCTAGTCTTTCCCTGAAGTCCAGTCCGAGAGCGTTAGAAATGAGGGAGCGTGCACTTCATCAAAGCATAAAGGAAACTCCTTGCCTTGCGAAAATCTGGAAGACCATCCCCAGAATCACAGGGAACAAGGGTCTCCGGCATGTCCTGGAGCTGATGGAAGAGGTGGTGCTCACAGACCACCTGCGTCAGGTCTGTGGGCCCAGACAGCGTTCTCCCCTCTCCAGCCACTCCCAGCGGGTGAGGGTCTGAGCAGGCAGGACTTCACTCATGTGTCCACTGAACTGTATTCCTGACTGAATTACACAGAGGTGACAGGAAGTCAGAGCTTTCTATGTGGTAAATTCTTAACACAAAACAATATCTCTAAAGAAATATAAAGCAATAGCGACCTTTAAAGTGACATACAGAACACATGAGTGACTGGCAAGCAAAACACTCAGTAAATACTGTTTGATTGGTAAATATGTTTATTCTATGCCAGATGTGATATCTAGACCAAAATTCACACACCTTCCCCAAGAGTGACCAAGCAATCCTGAAAGGGGTGTTAAATCTGAGAATTCATTTCTCTTTTGCTAGGTATCAGTGGTGAGGAGGGGATGGCAAAGGATGAGATGGCTGGATGGCAGCACCCACTTGGTCAATGGACATGAGTCTGAGCAAACTCCAGGAGACAGTGAGGGACGGGGAAGCCTGGGGTGCTGCAGTCCACGGGGCTGCAAAGAGGTGGACATGACTTAGCACCTGAACAGTATCAGGGATAAGGACTATTAATTTAAAATATGCCTATATTCCTATTAAAATAAAGCAATAATCCATCATTCATATAAAATTACCTGGATGCAAAGTAAAGGACCTAGCAGTTACGAGACTAAACAGTCACAAGATACATATACTAATTTTACTTAAGATGGATTTCTCTTCACTTAATCGGTTTCAGTTGAACACCAAGCTTGAAGGCAAGGGACAGTCCATCATTTTGGGGTGTTCTCTCAACAAGAGAGAAAGTAAGCGAAAGACCAGGAAGCACAAGGCAGATGGAAGCGTTCATCCTGACAGGGAGTCACTCAAGCAGATTAACCTGACTGCTTGGTGTGTAACGGCAGCCTCATTTCCTTCTGACAGCACCCACTTCATGACACCACAGTTCAGTTCAGTTCAGTTCAGTCGCTCAGTCATGTCCGACTCTGCGACCCCATGAATCACAGCACGCCAGGCCTCCCTGTCCATCACCATCTCCCGGAGTTCACTCAGACTCACGTCCATTGAGTCCATGATGTCATCTAGCCATCTCATCCTCAGTTATCCCCTTCTCCTCCTGCCCCCAATCCCTCCCAGCATCAGAGTCTTTTCCAATGAGTCAACTCTTCGCATGAGGTGGCCAAAGTACTGGAGTTTCAGCTTTAGCATCATTCCCTCCAAAGAAATCCCAGAGTTGATCTCCTTCAGAATGGACTGGTTGGATCTCCTTGCAGTCCAAGGGACTCTCAAGAGTCTTCTCCAACACCACAGTTCAAAAGCATCAATTCTTCGGCGCTCAGCTTTCTTCACAGTCCAACTCTCACATCCATACATGACCACAGGAAAAACCATAGCCTTGACTAGGCGGACCTTAGTCGGCAAAGTAATGTCTCTGCTTTTGAATATACTATCCAGGTTGGTCATAATTTTTCTTCCAAGGAGTAAGCGTCTTTTAATTTCATGGCTGCAGTCACCATCTGCAGTGATTTTGGAGCCCCAAAAAATCAAGTCTGACACTGTTTCCACTGTTTCCCCATCTATTTCCCATGAAGTGATGGGACCGGATGCCATGATCTTCGTTTTCTGAATGTTGAGCTTTAAGCCAACCTTTTCACTCTCCTCCTTCACTTTCATCAAGAGGCCTTTTAGCTCCTCCTCACTTTGTGCCATAAGGGTGGTGTCATCAGCATGACACCACAGCTTCACATTAACTCAGCGCTTCACCACAGACTTGAACGAGCAATTAGTCTGGATCTTGCTATATTACTATATATACTTTGTTTCCAAATTTTAATAGGACTATCTCATTTGTATTCACACAATGCTGTTAAACCAATTATTTTTTATAAGCTGTCTTAAAATAAATGTTTTTCATATTAGACACTTTTCCTGGATTACAAATATGCAGGAAAAAAAATAACATTTTTAATAAAAACAAACTAGGTAGCTAATCACATCTTGAGTTACAGTTCAATCTATCTCCAGATATGTACCTTTTATTATTACTAATAATTAGTTTCTGGAAATACTGTGCTCACTGCTGGATGAACAATAAAGAAGACACAATGTCTGCTCAAAATCCTAAGATTCTGAGTTATAAACAAAATAGGAAAATATATATATCTGACATACTCATAGTAACAGAGAATTTAATAGTAACCATTTTTTCAGGGGGCAGCAATTACTATTAAAGACAAAAATCACATCAAACTTCCCATGATAAACTGAATTATTTACAGCCAAAACGATGCTTAAGTTACACCTGAAGAAATAAATATTCCAAATAAACTGCCTGGATTGCTTGCGCAGCCTCACAGCTGATCAAGGGCTCCACTGTGTAGACAGGAATGCTGGCTCCCCACCCAGTCCCCCGCCTGCACCCCCTGCTGCCCCAGGCTTTAGACTCTCTCTCGGAGCCCTGGCTCTCCTTCACCCTGGCTCATTGTGTATAAGAGACAGCACCTGAAGAAATAAATATTCCAAATAAACTGCCTGGATTGCTTGCGCAGCCTCACAGCTGATCAAGGGCTCCACTGTGTAGACAGGAATGCTGGCTCCCCACCCAGTCCCCCGCCTGCACCCCCTGCTGCCCCAGGCTTTAGACTCTCTCTCGGAGCCCTGGCTCTCCTTCACCCTGGCTCAGGGGCGATGTTCCCTGGGAAAGGCAACTGTCGCTTTGGTCCTCCAACTCTGACTCACTCTCAAGCAGCAAATTGCACTTACTACCCATGGTGGTCTCATTCCCAATGACTGCTTTAGGAATGAGCCTATTACTCAGTTCTGGTCATTCAGAGCTTGTTGGATGTACAGTAGCCTCTGGGGAAGGTCTTACACACACTAACACACACACACACTAAAATGAGGGAATTTATTCTTTATCTGGTCATTATCTGTGAGAGTCATCTTGAAACCAGGGGGAGAACCAGCCTAAGAGCATAAGCCCAAGCTGAAAAGGGGAGAATGGAAAAATGAAAGGAACTTCGGTTTTGATGACACTACTGAGGTCAGTTCAGTTCAGTCGCTCAGTCGTGTCCGACTTTTTGCGATCCCATGAATCGCAGCACACCAGGCCTCCCTGTTCATCACCATCTCTCGGAGCTCACTCAGACTCACGTCCATCGAGTCCGTGATGCCATCCAGCCATCTCATCCTCGGTCGTCCCCTTCTCCTCCTGCCCCCAATCCCTCCAAGCATCAGAGTCCTTTCCAGTGAGTCAGCTCTTCGCATGAGGTGGCCAAAGGACTGGAGTTTCAGCTTTAGCATCATTCCTTCCAAAGAAATCCCAGGGTT
>SJYX01003837.1:26885-52025 GCA_006410675.1 Oreotragus oreotragus
TCAGCTTTAGCATCATTCCTTCCAAAGAAAACCCAGGACTGATCTCCTTCAGAATGGACTGGTTGGATCTCCTTGCAGTCCAAGGGACTCTCAAGAGTCTTCTCCAACACCACAGTTCAAAAGCATCAATTCTTCGGTGCTCAGCTTTCTTCACAGTCCAACTCTCACATCCATACATGACCACTGGAAAAACCATAGCCTTGACTAGACGGACCTTTGTTGGCAAAGTAACGTCTCTGCTTTTGAATATGCTATCTAGGTTGGTCATAACTTTCCTTCCAAGGAGCAAGCGTCTTTTAATTTCATGGCTGCAATCACCACCTGCCGTGATTTTGGAGCCCAAAAAAATAAAGTCTGACACTGTTTCCCCATCTATTTCCCATGAAATGAAGGGACCAGGTGCCATGATCTTCGTTTTCTGAATGCTGAGCTTTAAGCCAACGTTTTCACTCTCCTCTTTCACATTCATGAAGAGGCTTTAGTTCCTCTTCACTTTCTGCCATAATGGTGTCATCTGCATATCTGAGGTTATTGATATTTCTCCTGGCAATCTTGATCCCAGCTTGTGCTTCTTCCAGCCCAGCGTTTCTCATGATGTACTCTGCATATAAGCTAAATAAGCAGGGTGACAATATACAGCCTTGACGTACTCCTTTTCCTATTTGGAACCAGTCTGTTTGTTAACATTACCAAAAAGGTTAACACAGATGATACTGCAGAAAAAGAATATCTACATTTCAGAGTTTCATAATCCTTATGCTGGGCCAGGAGTTGGCAAACTGAGACCAGTGGGACAATTGTTTTGTTTTTTTTTTTGTATTTATTTATTTTTTTACACGAACTCCCAAACATGAACCCCCCTCCCACCTCCCAGCCCACATCTTCCCTCCAGATCATCCCCATACACCAGACAAATAAAGTTTTACTGAAACACAGCTGTTCTCTCCAATAGTCTGGCACCTGATGTGAAGAGCCGACTCAACTGGAAAAGACTGCTGGGAAAGATTCAGAGCAGGAGGAGAGGGAGATGACAGAGGGTCAGATGGTTAGAAGGCATCACTGACTCAATGGACATGAATCTGAGCAAACTCTGGGAGACTGTGAAAGAAAGGGACGCCTGATGTGCTACAGTCCATGGGGTTGCAAAGAGTCAGACAAGAACAACAACAAAGCCACTCTCTCATTTATATATCATCTAAGACTATTTTCACACTACAGGGGCAGAGCTGAGCAGCTGAAACCATCTGGCCACAAAACCTAAATACTTATCACCTGACCCTTTACAAGACAAAATTTCCAAATCTATTCTAGACCATAAAAAGATAGCTAATAAAATATTTGGGGCTTCCCTGATAGTTCAATTGGTAAAGAATGCACCTACAATGCAGGAGACCCTGATTCGATTCCTGGGTCGGGAAGATCCACTAGAGAAGGGATTGGCTACCCACTCAAGTATTCTTGGGCTTCCCTGGTGGCTCAGCTGGTAAAGAATCTGCCTGCAAGGTGGGAGACCTCGGTTTGATCCCTGGCTGGGAAGATCCTCTGGAGAAGGAGAAGGCTACCCATGCCAGTATTCTGGCCTGGAAAATTCCATGGACTGTATAGTACATGGGGTGGCAAAGAGTCAGACACAACTAAGCAACTTTCACTTTCAATAAAATATGTGCAAAGCAAATAAAACTTTTATGCAGTTAATACAATAGTTTTAATATATAAGATAAAAACAAGGATAAATTGATAGTTATGAGAGACAGATAAATGTACACTCAACAAATTTGGAATGTTCACAAAAATTACCAAATATTAGTACAAAAGAATACATTCACAAATTCAAAAAAACAGAAATTATATAAACCTTTTTAATGAATGTAATGAGATAAAATTAAAGCATGGCTACAAAAAATATTATCTCTATACTAATATACTGAACTTTAAAACCTTACTTATAAATATGTTTTGGGTAAAGAAAAAAAAGGAAAATTGTTTATTTTCTTTATACATAAATAACAATTAGAGCTTACAAAATAAAGGCTGGGAAACAGTCAAATCAGGGTCAGAAGAAAATCAGAAGATAAAATACATTTATTTAGAAAACACATGAAATTTCAGTCCGGTTTTAGCTCAGAAAATGAGTCAGGGGGATGGGGGCACTCATGGATGGATCTGAAGAGGAAGCAGAATAAATTATTAAAGATAAAAGAATAAGCTGGTTAGAAAATAAAACAAAAGTACCAGGACACTTAAAACCCAGGTTCTTTGGAATGACCCACAAAACTGGCAAAGTCTGATTAAGACGAAAGGGAGAGCATTCAAATAAAACACTCTAGAACTGGAAAAGAGAAATTCAGTTTTGAAAATGTTTCAACTTTAATTTTAAAACCTAGGCAGGATGGATAAAATATTAGAAAAATATACTAGAAAGAGTACAGTGAGAATACGATAAGGGAAGACATGCACAGACCAAGTGACCACAGGAAGAACTAAAATCTTAACAACAGTGAATGATGTAACTCCAAAAATTAAAACAGCACTAAACTCAGACGGTTTTCAGGAGAGTTTTCCAAATCTTCAAGGAATAGATAATCCCCATGTTATATAAAATGTCTTGGGACAAAGAAAAGTATTTTTCAAAAAGCTACTTGACATATTTTAAGAGACCAACACTAACTGAATTCATAAACATGATAAACATGAGAAGAGAAACTCAGAAATAACACTTATGAACACATATAACTTTTTAAAAATAAAGTATTAGGATATAAAAGTTAGGCAAGGGTTGTGACCATGTAGGGTTTATCCAAGGTATATATGTATAATAATATTTAATATTTAATAAATATTCCATTATTTAATAATAATGGAAAAAGGAAAAGAACCCCAATGAATTTATTATAGTACTCTATTAGAGAAAAAAAACATTGTTATCAAATAGAGGCTGCAATATCATTTGATGATACCCAACTCTAATTTCTGGGAAAAGGCGATGGCACCCCACTCCAGTACCCTTGCCTGGTACATCCCATGGACGGAGGAGCCTGGTGGGCTGCAGTCCATGGGGTCACAAAGAGTCGGACACGACTGAGTGACTTCACTTTCACTTTTCACTTTCATGCATTGGAGAAGGAAATGGCACCACTCCAGTGTTCTTGCCTGGAGAATCCCAGGGATGGCGGAGCCTGGTGGGCTGCCGTCTATGGGGTCGCACAGAGTCGGACACGACTGAAGTGACTTAGCAGCTTAGCAGCAGCTCTAATTTCTAACAAAAACGCTTAGCAAATTCATCTCAAGGTTATATACCAGAAATTCAGAGAAAATTTTATATGTAATGGTCAAATATGAGGGGTATCCATTAACAGAAGACTGAAACAAGGAGCTTGGGTTTATCTGCTAATACCCCACACCCAAATACTTGATTTGGGTATTGCAATTGGAGACAAAAATACAAAAGTATAAATATAGGAAAGGAATAGATAAGGTTTCATAATTCATAAGCAATAGTAAATCAGAGGCAATCAATAGAAAAATAAGAAATTTTGGCAAGTGGACACATACATAGTCAACACAAAAATCAATAGCTTTCTTCCACCTCCAAAAGAGCCAATTTAAGAATCTAATAGAAAAAAGTAACATAAACGCTAAAGTGGTATAAAACTAAAAGAAACATTTAAGATCTTTATGACAACTGTAAAACTTTACTGAAGAACATAAACAAAGCTGAATAAACGAAAAGATACACTCTGTTCAAGAATGGTAAGACTTAGTATTGTAAAAATGTCAGTTTCTAACAAATTTATTGATAAACATAATCCCTAGCCCAGGAACTTGACCAATTAATCCTAAAACTTCCACAGAAACTTCAAACATGGAAGACAGTTGGATGACCCAGAGGGATGGCACGGAGAGGGAAGAAGGGGGTTCAGGATGGGGAACACATGTACACCCATGGCGGGTTCATGTTGATGTATGGCAAAACCAATACAATACTGTAAAGTAATTAGCCTCCAATTATAAATTTAAATTAAAAAAAAAAACGATGAAAGAGTTTGCTAAAACAGCATTATATTAAAGAGTAAAACTAATACAGGAAGAGAAACAGCAATTAACAAGACAATTTAAAAGCTCTGAAATCATGACTATCATTGTTCCCATCATCCTCATCATAGCTAACATTTCCTTGGCACTTATTACGTGCCAGGCATGGTTCTAAAGTTACTGCACAGATCAGCTCATTTGTTTCTTACAATAATCCTCATAAGTAGGTACACTGTTTATTCTCACTTTACAGCTGAGGAGACTAAGACTCAGAGAGCTTAAGGACCTGAGTTCTCAGCGCCCCTTGGCAAAATGTCCCAGCTCCTCTCAGGTGGCCCACTCCACTCAGCCCTCTCTACATCTATTTTCCACTCCCACTGACCTACTCCCTACACGGCTGCTGCTGCTGCTGCTAAGACCCCACAGACGGCAGCCCACCGGGCTCCCCGTCCTTGCGATTCTCCAGGCAAGAACACTGGAGTGGGCTGCCATTTCCTTCTCCAATGCAGGAAAGTGAAAAGGGAAAGTGAAGTCGCTCAGTCGTGTCCAACTCTCTTTGTGACCCCACGGACTGCAGCCTACCAGGCTCCTCTGTCCATGGGATTTTCCAGGCAAGAGTGCTGGAGTGTGTTGCTATAGGCCTAGTGAGGAAAAAAACAGCTGTTACTTGCTCCAGAGTATGGCAGGATTCCTTTCAGTTTCTTTCCCTCAACTGCCACAATTTGTTAAAGTCTCTTTATTAAACTCTTCAAAAACTATCCCTGTTTACTTGCTCAATCTGTTTGCTGCCAGGACCCTGACTGATACACTGAGACAGAATCAGGTAATCAAATCAGCTGTCCTTCGGGGGAAATAAACAGTTAAAGCCTACCTCATATCAATCATAAGAAATATTACAGACACACTGAAGATCAATATATTCAAAACAAACTACATAAATATTAATAGAAGGTAAAGGGAAAATAAATATTTTATAACCCTGGGTAAGAATTCCTTCTTTACAAAGACACAAAACTGAAAACACACAAGAGAAAAACAATGAATTTAATAACACCGAAAGTTAAATGTTTTTGTGACCTAAAAAAAGGCAACAGCTTTGACAGACAGAACTTGTAACATAAGAAAGGCTTAATAATTAAGACATGTAAAGGATGTCAAAACATCCATTAAAAAGATAAACTGTACAATAGCAAAGTGAAAGAACATATTCTACCAGACATACTGTAAAACCAAAGCAATGAAATGGGTAGTGCTGGTGTATAAAGAGAGACAGGCTTTATTTCATGGTATTATGACAGATCAGATACCCTAAACTTGTACCTACTGACAACAATTTAAAATGTTAGATGAAATACTTTTTAAAAGGTATTCCAAAATGTATCTCTGATCAGGCAGAGCATAAGAAACTGGCAGGGAAAAAAGTGAAAGATATACTCCAGGAGGGCAGTGGGGTTTTACCATCTCTCTGAACTCTGGTGGCCCAGAGCTTCTGATTCGTTGAATGCATGGGGCATCAGAGATAAGCAGTAAAGTCCATGGTTCCTACAAGGGGGTAAGCTCAAAAGAGACTTCTGAATACAGTTGGAATCACAAAGTCCTTCGCCCACAGTGTAAAGGTGAATGAGAAATAAACCCCTGTACAGAAGAAAAAGGCAAGGACACAGGTCTGAGTTACTGTTTTAGAAGGGAAGGCGCTTCCCTGAGAATTTCTAACCACCAGGGGGCCTCGTGCAGGTCTGCGGCCCAAATTCCCAGTACACTACCAGGGAAGTCCAAAACAATAGCAACCTAACCGGTTTTAAATGAACCCTTCAGGTAGCTATGCCCCCAGGCAACTGGCAAAAGCAAATAGAGTCCCCTCTGGAGGAAAGCGGTGTCAAGGTGGATTCAAAGCATTACTGAAGGCAGCAAACAGAGAAACAGGTAAAGGATTAGCAAGCAATCCACACACGATAAAATGTACATCGTCAATAAACAGAGAAGACAGAAAAAGTTGCAGTCTCATCAGGAGTAACCAGAGATACGCAAATAAAAAAACAATGTGATATCACTGCACCCAGATATTGGCAAAGTTTATCAATCTCTTATTAGGTGCACACAAGGATGTGGGAAAATTGAACACTCTCTCACATGTTGCTAACTCATTCATTGCTCAGCAAAATATTTACTGAGCTCCTACCTGTACCTGGTATTATTTTGGTGAAAACACAGAGTCTGTTTTGAAGTTTATATTATAACAGCCAGAGTCAAATAATAAACAAATAACCATATGGTAAGGGCAGAAGGTTAAAGGCTATAAAGAAAAATAAATCAGGGTAAATACAGAGCACAGAGGTCTGCAAACATTTTGTGATATCACTGCACCCAGATATTGGCAAAGTTTATCAATCTCTTATTAGGTGCACACAAGGATGTGGGAAAATTGAACACTCTCTCACATGTTGCTAACTCATTCATTGCTCAGCAAAATATTTACTGAGCTCCTACCTGTACCTGGTATTATTTTGGTGAAAACACAGAGTCTGTTTTGAAGTTTATATTATAACAGCCAGAGTCAAATAATAAACAAATAACCATATGGTAAGGGCAGAAGGTTAAAGGCTATAAAGAAAAATAAATCAGGGTAAATACAGAGCACAGAGGTCTGCAAACATTTCCTGTGAAAGGCCAGACAGTAAACATTTTAGGTTGTAGGAAAATGACCTCAGTCCAAACTCCTGGCATTCCTCATTTCATTGCTTTTCACTTTATTGCGCTTCACAGATACTGTATTTTTTATTACAGATCAAATCTCCATGGAAACCCAGCGCCAAGCAAGGCTACCTATGCCACCTTCCAACAGCATTTGCTCACTCTGGGACTCAGTGTCACAATTTGGTAATTCTCTTAATATCTCATTATATTCTCATAAAATTTGAAACATTTCATCACATTTTCATCATTATATTTGTTAGGGTGATCTGTGATCAATGATCTTTGATGTTGCTACTGTCGTTCTTACGGGGTTCCACAAAACATGCCCACGTAAGACAGTACTCTACAAATGTCCACTGTGTTCTGACTGCTCCAGTGAGTGGCCGTCCCCCTGTCCCTCTCCCTGTCTCTGAGCCTCTCTATTCTGAGACACAACAATATTGAGATTAGGCCAATTAACAACACTGATAATGGCCTCTGGGTGCTCATGTGAAAGAAAGAGTCACACCTCTCTCACTTTAAATCAAAAGCTAGAAGTGATTAAGCTTAAGGAGGAAGACATGTCAAACTCTGGATAAGGCAAAAGCTAGGCCTCGTATGTCAAACAGCTAAGCGAGTTGTTAGTGTAAAGTAAAAACTCGTGAAAAAAATTAAAAGTGCTACTCCTGTGAATACATAAATGACCCAAAATAAAAGCTAAACAGCCTCATCGCTGCCGTGGAGAAAGCTTCAGTGCCCTGGGTAGAAGACCAAACCAGTCACAACATTCCCATAAACTAGAACCGTGCTCAGTAGGAGGCCCCAGTCCTGTCCAGTTCCACAAAGTCGGGAAGAGATGAGGCAGCTCGTGGAAGAAAAGGCTGAAAATAAGAAGCTGGTTCACGAGGCTTAAGGAAAGAAACCGTCTCCACGACACTGAGCTGTGAGTTGAAGCAGCAGGTGCTGACACAGAAGCTGTGGCAAGCGTACACTGTAGAAAATAGAAAATAAACTAATNAAAAATAAAGTCTGACACTGTTTCCCCATCTATTTTCCATGAAATGAAGGGACCAGGTGCCATGATCTTCATTTTCTGAATGCTGAGCTTTAAGCCAACGTTTTCACTCTCCTCTTTCACATTCATGAAGAGGCTTTAGTTCCTCTTCACTTTCTGCCATAATGGTGTCATCTGCATATCTGAGGTTATTGATATTTCTCCTGGCAATCTTGATCCCAGCTTGTGCTTCTTCCAGCCCAGCGTTTCTCATGATGTACTCTGCATATAAGCTAAATAAGCAGGGTGACAATATACAGCCTTGACGTACTCCTTTTCCTATTTGGAACCAGTCTGTTTGTTAACATTACCAAAAAGGTTAACACAGATGATACTGCAGAAAAAGAATATCTACATTTCAGAGTTTCATAATCCTTATGCTGGGCCAGGAGTTGGCAAACTGAGACCAGTGGGACAATTGTTTTGTTTTTTTTTTTGTATTTATTTATTTTTTTACACGAACTCCCAAACATGAACCCCCCTCCCACCTCCCAGCCCACATCTTCCCTCCAGATCATCCCCATACACCAGACAAATAAAGTTTTACTGAAACACAGCTGTTCTCTCCAATAGTCTGGCACCTGATGTGAAGAGCCGACTCAACTGGAAAAGACTGCTGGGAAAGATTCAGAGCAGGAGGAGAGGGAGATGACAGAGGGTCAGATGGTTAGAAGGCATCACTGACTCAAAGGACATGAATCTGAGCAAACTCTGGGAGACTGTGAAAGAAAGGGACGCCTGATGTGCTACAGTCCATGGGGTTGCAAAGAGTCAGACAAGAACAACAACAAAGCCACTCTCTCATTTATATATCATCTAAGACTATTTTCACACTACAGGAGCAGAGCTGAGCAGCTGAAACCATCTGGCCACAAAACCTAAATACTTATCACCTGACCCTTTACAAGACAAAATTTCCAAATCTATTCTAGACCATAAAAAGATAGCTAATAAAATATTTGGGGCTTCCCTGATAGTTCAATTGGTAAAGAATGCACCTACAATGCAGGAGACCCTGATTCGATTCCTGGGTCGGGAAGATCCACTAGAGAAGGGATTGGCTACCCACTCAAGTATTCTTGGGCTTCCCTGGTGGCTCAGCTGGTAAAGAATCTGCCTGCAAGGTGGGAGACCTCGGTTTGATCCCTGGCTGGGAAGATCCTCTGGAGAAGGAGAAGGCTACCCATGCCAGTATTCTGGCCTGGAAAATTCCATGGACTGTATAGTACATGGGGTGGCAAAGAGTCAGACACAACTAAGCAACTTTCACTTTCAATAAAATATGTGCAAAGCAAATAAAACTTTTATGCAGTTAATACAATAGTTTTAATATATAAGATAAAAACAAGGATAAATTGATAGTTATGAGAGACAGATAAATGTACACTCAACAAATTTGGAATGTTCACAAAAATTACCAAATATTAGTACAAAAGAATACATTCACAAATTCAAAAAAACAGAAATTATATAAACCTTTTTAATGAATGTAATGAGATAAAATTAAAGCATGGCTACAAAAAATATTATCTCTATACTAATATACTGAACTTTAAAACCTTACTTATAAATATGTTTTGGGTAAAGAAAAAAAAGGAAAATTGTTTATTTTCTTTATACATAAATAACAATTAGAGCTTACAAAATAAAGGCTGGGAAACAGTCAAATCAGGGTCAGAAGAAAATCAGAAGATAAAATACATTTATTTAGAAAACACATGAAATTTCAGTCCGTTTTTAGCTCAGAAAATGAGTCAGGGGGATGGGGGCACTCATGGATGGATCTGAAGAGGAAGCAGAATAAATTATTAAAGATAAAAGAATAAGCTGGTTAGAAAATAAAACAAAAGTACCAGGACACTTAAAACCCAGGTTCTTTGGAATGACCCACAAAACTGGCAAAGTCTGATTAAGACGAAAGGGAGAGCATTCAAATAAAACACTCTAGAACTGGAAAAGAGAAATTCAGTTTTGAAAATGTTTCAACTTTAATTTTAAAACCTAGGCAGGATGGATAAAATATTAGAAAAATATACTAGAAAGAGTACAGTGAGAATACGATAAGGGAAGACATGCACAGACCAAGTGATCACAGGAAGAACTAAAATCTTAACAACAGTGAATGATGTAACTCCAAAAATTAAAACAGCACTAAACTCAGACGGTTTTCAGGAGAGTTTTCCAAATCTTCAAGGAATAGATAATCCCCATGTTATATAAAATGTCTTGGGACAAAGAAAAGTATTTTTCAAAAAGCTACTTGACATATTTTAAGAGACCAACACTAACTGAATTCATAAACATGATAAACATGAGAAGAGAAACTCAGAAATAACACTTATGAACACATATAACTTTTTAAAAATAAAGTATTAGGATATAAAAGTTAGGCAAGGGTTGTGACCATGTAGGGTTTATCCAAGGTATATATGTATAATAATATTTAATATTTAATAAATATTCCATTATTTAATAATAATGGAAAAAGGAAAAGAACCCCAATGAATTTATTATAGTACTCTATTAGAGAAAAAAAACATTGTTATCAAATAGAGGCTGCAATATCATTTGATGATACCCAACTCTAATTTCTGGGAAAAGGCGATGGCACCCCACTCCAGTACCCTTGCCTGGTACATCCCATGGACGGAGGAGCCTGGTGGGCTGCAGTCCATGGGGTCACAAAGAGTCGGACACGACTGAGTGACTTCACTTTCACTTTTCACTTTCATGCATTGGAGAAGGAAATGGCACCACTCCAGTGTTCTTGCCTGGAGAATCCCAGGGATGGCGGAGCCTGGTGGGCTGCCGTCTATGGGGTCGCACAGAGTCGGACACGACTGAAGTGACTTAGCAGCTTAGCAGCAGCTCTAATTTCTAACAAAAACGCTTAGCAAATTCATCTCAAGGGTATATACCAGAAATTCAGAGAAAATTTTATATGTAATGGTCAAATATGAGGGGTATCCATTAACAGAAGACTGAAACAAGGAGCTTGGGTTTATCTGCTAATACCCCACACCCAAATACTTGATTTGGGTATTGCAATTGGAGACAAAAATACAAAAGTATAAATATAGGAAAGGAATAGATAAGGTTTCATAATTCATAAGCAATAGTAAATCAGAGGCAATCAATAGAAAAATAAGAAATTTTGGCAAGTGGACACATACATAGTCAACACAAAAATCAATAGCTTTCTTCCACCTCCAAAAGAGCCAATTTAAGAATCTAATAGAAAAAAGTAACATAAACGCTAAAGTGGTATAAAACTAAAAGAAACATTTAAGATCTTTATGACAACTGTAAAACTTTACTGAAGAACATAAACAAAGCTGAATAAACGAAAAGATACACTCTGTTCAAGAATGGTAAGACTTAGTATTGTAAAAATGTCAGTTTCTAACAAATTTATTGATAAACATAATCCCTAGCCCAGGAACTTGACCAATTAATCCTAAAACTTCCACAGAAACTTCAAACATGGAAGACAGTTGGATGACCCAGAGGGATGGCACGGAGAGGGAAGAAGGGGGTTCAGGATGGGGAACACATGTACACCCATGGCGGGTTCATGTTGATGTATGGCAAAACCAATACAATACTGTAAAGTAATTAGCCTCCAATTATAAATTTAAATTTAAAAAAAAAACGATGAAAGAGTTTGCTAAAACAGCATTATATTAAAGAGTAAAACTAATACAGGAAGAGAAACAGCAATTAACAAGACAATTTAAAAGCTCTGAAATCATGACTATCATTGTTCCCATCATCCTCATCATAGCTAACATTTCCTTGGCACTTATTACGTGCCAGGCATGGTTCTAAAGTTACTGCACAGATCAGCTCATTTGTTTCTTACAATAATCCTCATAAGTAGGTACACTGTTTATTCTCACTTTACAGCTGAGGAGACTAAGACTCAGAGAGCTTAAGGACCTGAGTTCTCAGCGCCCCTTGGCAAAATGTCCCAGCTCCTCTCAGGTGGCCCACTCCACTCAGCCCTCTCTACATCTATTTTCCACTCCCACTGACCTACTCCCTACACGGCTGCTGCTGCTGCTGCTAAGACCCCACAGACGGCAGCCCACCGGGCTCCCCGTCCTTGCGATTCTCCAGGCAAGAACACTGGAGTGGGCTGCCATTTCCTTCTCCAATGCAGGAAAGTGAAAAGGGAAAGTGAAGTCGCTCAGTCGTGTCCAACTCTCTTTGTGACCCCATGGACTGCAGCCTACCAGGCTCCTCTGTCCATGGGATTTTCCAGGCAAGAGTGCTGGAGTGTGTTGCTATAGGCCTAGTGAGGAAAAAAACAGCTGTTACTTGCTCCAGAGTATGGCAGGATTCCTTTCAGTTTCTTTCCCTCAACTGCCACAATTTGTTAAAGTCTCTTTATTAAACTCTTCAAAAACTATCCCTGTTTACTTGCTCAATCTGTTTGCTGCCAGGACCCTGACTGATACACTGAGACAGAATCAGGTAATCAAATCAGCTGTCCTTCGGGGGAAATAAACAGTTAAAGCCTACCTCATATCAATCATAAGAAATATTACAGACACACTGAAGATCAATATATTCAAAACAAACTACATAAATATTAATAGAAGGTAAAGGGAAAATAAATATTTTATAACCCTGGGTAAGAATTCCTTCTTTACAAAGACACAAAACTGAAAACACACAAGAGAAAAACAATGAATTTAATAACACCGAAAGTTAAATGTTTTTGTGACCTAAAAAAAGGCAACAGCTTTGACAGACAGAACTTGTAACATAAGAAAGGCTTAATAATTAAGACATGTAAAGGATGTCAAAACATCCATTAAAAAGATAAACTGTACAATAGCAAAGTGAAAGAACATATTCTACCAGACATACTGTAAAACCAAAGCAATGAAATGGGTAGTGCTGGTGTATAAAGAGAGACAGGCTTTATTTCATGGTATTATGACAGATCAGATACCCTAAACTTGTACCTACTGACAACAATTTAAAATGTTAGATGAAATACTTTTTAAAAGGTATTCCAAAATGTATCTCTGATCAGGCAGAGCATAAGAAACTGGCAGGGAAAAAAGTGAAAGATATACTCCAGGAGGGCAGTGGGGTTTTACCATCTCTCTGAACTCTGGTGGCCCAGAGCTTCTGATTCGTTGAATGCATGGGGCATCAGAGATAAGCAGTAAAGTCCATGGTTCCTACAAGGGGGTAAGCTCAAAAGAGACTTCTGAATACAGTTGGAATCACAAAGTCCTTCGCCCACAGTGTAAAGGTGAATGAGAAATAAACCCCTGTACAGAAGAAAAAGGCAAGGACACAGGTCTGAGTTACTGTTTTAGAAGGGAAGGCGCTTCCCTGAGAATTTCTAACCACCAGGGGGCCTCGTGCAGGTCTGCGGCCCAAATTCCCAGTACACTACCAGGGAAGTCCAAAACAATAGCAACCTAACCGGTTTTAAATGAACCCTTCAGGTAGCTATGCCCCCAGGCAACTGGCAAAAGCAAATAGAGTCCCCTCTGGAGGAAAGCGGTGTCAAGGTGGATTCAAAGCATTACTGAAGGCAGCAAACAGAGAAACAGGTAAAGGATTAGCAAGCAATCCACACACGATAAAATGTACATCGTCAATAAACAGAGAAGACAGAAAAAGTTGCAGTCTCATCAGGAGTAACCAGAGATACGCAAATAAAAAAACAATGTGATATCACTGCACCCAGATATTGGCAAAGTTTATCAATCTCTTATTAGGTGCACACAAGGATGTGGGAAAATTGAACACTCTCTCACATGTTGCTAACTCATTCATTGCTCAGCAAAATATTTACTGAGCTCCTACCTGTACCTGGTATTATTTTGGTGAAAACACAGAGTCTGTTTTGAAGTTTATATTATAACAGCCAGAGTCAAATAATAAACAAATAACCATATGGTAAGGGCAGAAGGTTAAAGGCTATAAAGAAAAATAAATCAGGGTAAATACAGAGCACAGAGGTCTGCAAACATTTCCTGTGAAAGGCCAGACAGTAAACATTTTAGGTTGTAGGAAAATGACCTCAGTCCAAACTCCTGGCATTCCTCATTTCATTGCTTTTCACTTTATTGCGCTTCACAGATACTGTATTTTTTATTACAGATCAAATCTCCATGGAAACCCAGCGCCAAGCAAGGCTACCTATGCCACCTTCCAACAGCATTTGCTCACTCTGGGACTCAGTGTCACAATTTGGTAATTCTCTTAATATCTCATTATATTCTCATAAAATTTGAAACATTTCATCACATTTTCATCATTATATTTGTTAGGGTGATCTGTGATCAATGATCTTTGATGTTGCTACTGTCGTTCTTATGGGGTTCCACAAAACATGCCCACGTAAGACAGTACTCTACAAATGTCCACTGTGTTCTGACTGCTCCAGTGAGTGGCCGTCCCCCTGTCCCTCTCCCTGTCTCTGAGCCTCTCTATTCTGAGACACAACAATATTGAGATTAGGCCAATTAACAACACTGATAATGGCCTCTGGGTGCTCATGTGAAAGAAAGAGTCACACCTCTCTCACTTTAAATCAAAAGCTAGAAGTGATTAAGCTTAAGGAGGAAGACATGTCAAACTCTGGATAAGGCAAAAGCTAGGCCTCGTATGTCAAACAGCTAAGCGAGTTGTTAGTGTAAAGTAAAAACTCGTGAAAAAAATTAAAAGTGCTACTCCTGTGAATACATAAATGACCCAAAATAAAAGCTAAACAGCCTCATCGCTGCCGTGGAGAAAGCTTCAGTGCCCTGGGTAGAAGACCAAACCAGTCACAACATTCCCATAAACTAGAACCGTGCTCAGTAGGAGGCCCCAGTCCTGTCCAGTTCCACAAAGTCGGGAAGAGATGAGGCAGCTCGTGGAAGAAAAGGCTGAAAATAAGAAGCTGGTTCACGAGGCTTAAGGAAAGAAACCGTCTCCACGACACTGAGCTGTGAGTTGAAGCAGCAGGTGCTGACACAGAAGCTGTGGCAAGCGTACACTGTAGAAAATAGAAAATAAACTAATCGAGACTCCCCAAAAGCTTTTTCTTTGCAATAAAATATACAAAGAAAGACGTAGATTTGAAATTCCTCTTATGTTTATAGCTTAGCTCACAACACGAGGGAACTCCTTTTCAAAGGATAACACAAGTGAGCGCCAAGCATAAAAGTGGCGCACCTAGCCAAAGCAGCTTACACTGGCGGCCCAGAACCAAGAGCGCCTGCTCTTAATGACCGTACAAAATACAAGCTGAGAAACTACAATAAAGCACCTAAAGATCCCTACTTCCTGTGAAAAGATAAGAAAGTCTTTCTTTCTGGTCTTAATTCTGGATAAAGGTGGGCGGGGGGGGTCTTGACCTTAATGAATGACTGAAATCTGAGGTTACTCTATCTGTATGGTCCAGAGCATACACTATGATTGCTTACTCCCTAAGTCATGTCCAACTCTTTGCAGCCCTATGGACATGAAGCCCACCAGGCTCCTCTGTCCACAGGATTTCCCAGGCAAGAATGCTGGAGTGGGCTGCCATTGCCTCCTCCAGGGGGTCTTCCTGACCCAGGGATGGAACCCGGGTCACCTGCACTGGCAGGCAGATTCTTTACCACTGAGCCACCGGGGAGGCGAAAGCACCCCAAACAGAGGAATTAATCTGAAGTAGCCTGCCTCAGTAGCCGTCCCAAAGTGAGAGAAAACACAATGCCTCCAGAGAAAGTCTCCTCAGCATGTACAGTCTTCACAGTTTTACAATTAAAATCTCCATACACACAAACTAAAATAAAAATAACGTATGAGAAAAGAAAGCACTGTAGTGAGTGTTTGCACTGCATTTGAAAGAGTTTATTTGATGTAGAAATCTATGTTAACAGTTATCTTCTGTTGTCTTCTGACTTTCCAATGTTGCTGATGAGAATTCTCTGTCAATTGACTTGCTGTTGCTGAGATGGTCTGTTTGACTTTGGTATTTAAAAGTTTCATCGTAATGTGCTGAATTGTTTCCAATATCTTAAAATTCCAAGCAAATGTGATCATGAGTCTCACTAAAAAATTTAGGATACCTTAAATTTTAAGATATTGAAAACAATCCAAGATACTCAACATGTTTTGAAAAATAATAAGCCATTAAAAGTCACAGGAAAGAACCAAAAGACAAAGTATGACTAAGCACACTTTACAAAGGAAAAATACACCCTCTAAAAGCAAACAGAACTAACTGAACAGCAAGTTAGACATGGCTGAAAAGAGAACTTTTGAAGCAGGAGATAGAAAAGAAGAAAAGGAACTAGAATGTGGAATAAGGCAAACAGAAAAAAGTTGTTTAAAGTTCAGAGACTAGAGAACAGAGAAGCACTAAACTGCATGTGACAGGATTTGTCGAAGAACACGCAGGGAAGGTATGAGGACAGAAAACCTTCCAGAGCTGATGACAGACACAAATCCTCAGATTCAGGAAGCACAACAAACCCCAATTCAAGGAAGATAATTACAAAGAATTCACACTTCAGCACATTACGGTGAAACTTTAAAATACCAAAGTCAAACAGACCACCTCAGCAACAGCAAGTCAACTGACAGAGAATTCTCTGTCATCAGCAGCACTAGGAACTCAGAAGACAACAGAAGCGTCCATGATACAGAAAGAAGATAACGGTCAACGTAGATTTCTACATCAAATAAAACTCTTTCAAATTCAGTGCAAAAATAAAGATGTTTGAAGGCAAACAAAATCAAACAATGTCAGAAGGAATTTCTGAATGATATATACTGGCAAACCCAGAAGGATGGTCTGAGGATGCAAGATGAAGAGCTGGGCACAGCAAATAGCAAATTCACAGTTAATCCCAAACCATATAAAACAACAAGAAAGACACTGCATTTGGGATTAAGAAAAGAAGAGAGAGAACTAAATATACTGGAAAACAAGAATGTAGAAGAGAAATGACCAGAATTAAGATCATTTAGATCTTAATTAATCATTTAGATCATTTAGATCTTGGGAGTGGTAGAGTGAAGTCTTTGGACTTTAAATATGCATATTAAACCTTTAAGAGTAACTGCAAAACTAACAGAAAAATAATTTGTTAAATCTAAAGGAGTGGAGGAAAATAGGAAAAGGTTTTTACAACGTCAAATTGGGACAAAACAAAATGGTGGAAATACAGTGGTGAAAACGGCTCCAAATAGATCAATAATCATAGCAGGTATAATTGTTCTGAATCCTCCAACTAAAAACAAATATTGTCAAACTAGGTAAAAAAAAAAAATAGAAATCCCCATTTGTAATGCTTACAAGAGACACAAGGCACAAGCATAGTGAAATACAGAAAGGGAAAAAAAAAGACACACCAGAGAAACACGGAGAAGTCTGATGCAGGTCTTACTGGGCTACCCCGAGCCGAGCTGCCTCCTTTCTGGAGGCTGCAGGGAAGGACAGCGTTGCTTGCCTTCCCAAGCTTCTATGGCGTCCACCTCCTTTGACCCACCTCTCTTTCCATCTGCAAAATCAGCAACAGCTGATCAGGTACTTCTTACACCACACCACTCTGACCTCATCTCATGCCTCCCTATCCCACACTGCAGGAACCCAGTCATCACACCACATGGCTAGCAAGTGGTGGAGGGCATCTTTCAACCAAAACCACTGACTCAAAAACCAGGATCTTCCTCTGTCCTTCATTGCTGTGAATATATACGAATAAGAAAAGCTAAGAATACACATGGATTTGGAAAAATAGCCTAAGAAAAATAAATGGAGACAATACAGTAGTCTAAAATGATCACTTAGTTTCTACCACACTCTCTAAACATTATCCTATATCACTATGTTAGCACCTTATTTTAGGAACTAGGGTTCTACGTTTAGGAAAAAGAAGCTAGAAGTAGAATGACAATAATTACAAAGATAGAATGAAAAAAAGCAATAATTGAAGATATGCTANACACTCTCTAAACATTATCCTATATCACTATGTTAGCACCTTATTTTAGGAACTAGGGTTCTACGTTTAGGAAAAAGAAGCTAGAAGTAGAATGACAATAATTACAAAGATAGAATGAAAAAAAGCAATAATTGAACATATGCTAGTAGCTGAGCCTAGAGGGAAAATGCAGTAGTAATCAACGAGCACACACGAGTGAAAGTCGCTCAGTCGTGTGCGACTCTTTGCGACCCCATGCACAGTCCATGGAACTCTCCAGGCCAGAATACTGGAGGGGGTAGCTTTTTCCTTCTCCAGGGGAGGAGCACATGTGAGCACGCAAAGTCAAAAGGCTTCTCTAAAACTATTTAGGCTTGCCAACATCTGACTTCATGCAAGAGTCCCATCTAGAGGTGGGTGGTCCCTCGGCTAAAAACCCCACAAAGCTATTCTTCAAACCAGCCTAGATTTTTATTTATACTATGTAACAACTAGGAATAGTGCATACAACACAAATCTACAAGGATTATTTAAGAAGTAAATTTATAAAGCATTTTTTAAAGGTGCAAGCCAAATACTTTCAATAAGCATTAAACACAATTTCACCCCTCGTTTTCCACACGTTCTAAATGATTCCCTGGTTTGGGAAAGGATTTGGGATGGAACCAACTTTCTGAGAGGCAGTGGGAAAGGCTTGGAGAAGGATATCTGGGTTTGAGGTCTTTTTTCATTTGCTGCAGCAAATTATTTCACTGATTTTCAGGTGTGTTTTATCAGCTTCGGTCAGATAAGCTTGACCTACCCCACAGGTTTCTGTAATGCTCAGGTAAACTGGTACATATAAAAATATTTTTAAGCCATAAGGAGCCATTCAAATGGAAGGGATAATGACACTGATGATGTTGATAATGATGGAGAAAGATAAGCAGAAAGAGAGAGAAGAACAAAGGTGGAAGAAGGGAAAGGGTCAAATAAGATGACCTTGCATGCTTTTACACCAATAATACTTACGAGCGTCTCTTCCTTAGGTTTGCCAGCAACTCAGACTTGTATATTACCCACGTCCTCATGGCACTACTATTAAGTAGCTGTTTAACTGAGGCAAGTCACTGGTCTTAACTTCTTCAAACATACACTGAGTAATTTAAGTTCAGGTTCTAAGTTCTCCTAGCTTTCTCAGTTCAGTTTAGTCGCTCAGTCTTATCTGACTCTGCGACCCCAAAAATTGCAGCACGCCAGGCCTCCCTGGCCATCACCAACCCCAGAGTTCACTCAAACTCAAGTTCATCGAGTCAGTGATGCCATCCAGCCATCTCATCCTCTGTCGTCCCCTTCTCCTCCTGCCCCCAATCCCTCCCAGCATCAGAGTCTTTTCCAGTGAGTCAACTCTTCACATGAGGTGGCCAAAGTATTGGAGTTTCAACGTTAGCATCAGTCCTTCCAATGAACACCCAGGGCTGATCTCCTTTAGAATGGACTGGTTGGATCTCCTTGCAGTCCAAGGGACTCTCAAGAGTCTTCTCCAACACCACAGTTCAAACGCATCAATTCTTCGGCACTCAGCTTTCCTCACAGTCCAACTCTCACATCCATACATGCTGCTGCTGCTGCTGCTGCTAAGTCACTTCAGTCGTGTCCAACTCTGTGTGACCCCATAGANTAATGGTTAAGAGTTAGGGTTGGACTTTTTTTTTGGTAGGGGGACACACCACATGGTTTGTGGGATAGCAATTTCCTTACTAGGGATCGAATCTGGGCCCCCTGCAGTGGAAGTGCAGAGTCCTAACCACTGGACAATTAGGGAAGTCCCAGGATTGATTTTATCTGTAGCTGAGAGTCTATAAAACTCTGAGATGGACAGTTAAACTCTTGGATGAAATTCCAATATATATATATTTTTTAATTTTATTTTTGTTTTATTTTACTTTACAATATTGTATTGGTTTTGCCATACATTGACATGAATCTGCCATGGGTGTATTCGAGCTCCCAATCCTGAACCCCCCTCCCACCTCCCACCCCATATCATCTCTCTGGATCATCCCCGTGTACCAGCCCCAAGCATCCTGTATCCTGTGTCAAACATAGACTGGCGCTTCGTTTCTTACATGATAGTATACATGTTTCAATGCCATTCTCCCAAATCATCCCACCCTCACTCTCTCCTTCATTGGAAGATATTTCTTTGTGATCAAGCATTGTCTTCTATTGGGAGAAAATTCTTCTGGAGGAATAATACTGGCAACCAGCATCTGTCTTTCATCTTTACATTTCTAAAGTTTCATCAGTTTCCCTTCTTATCAGGAACGCTGCCCTGGGAGCAGAGTTCCGTGACTGTATGCCATGGTTAGTTTTGGTAGTGGATGGAAAGGTTAAGGAAGGTTGGAGAATGGCCCACAGGGCAGGTGTGTTGAGACCTGCAATGAGTGTTGTAGAAAACAAGGGTTTGGACCTGTCTCTTATACACATCTTGTGTATAAGAGACAGTTCCTATGCCACACATCATCAACACCAAAGGCTGTTACATAATTTCCTAAGTATAGGTCTTTCGTGTAGTGAGTTTCTGTGATTCTTTCTTTTAGAAGGAGAGAATCTTCTGAAAAGACCTTATGATGTTAGACAAAATTTTTTTTTTGAGTTGAAGTATAGTTGATTTACAATGTTTTGCTAGTTTCTGGTGTATAGCAAAGTGCCTCAGTTTTATTTATATAGTTATACATATAAATATATATGTATTTTCAGATTATTTTCCCTTATAGGTTATTTCAAAACATTGCATATAGTTCCATGTTCTATAAAATAAGTCTTTGTTGGTTATCTATTTTATATATAGTAGTGAATGTGACGGAGAAGGCAGTGGCAACCCACTCCAGTGTTCTTGCCTGGAAATCCCATGGAGGGAGGAGCCTGGTGGGCTGCAGTCCATGGGGTCGCGAAGAGTTGGATACGATACGACTGAGCGACTTCACTTTCACTTTTTACTTTCATGCATTGGAGAAGGAAATGGCAACCCACTCCAGTGTTCTTGCCTGGAGAATCCCAGGGATGGGGGAGCCTGGTGGGCTGCTGTCTACGGGATCGCACAGAGTCAGACTGAAGCGACTTAGCAGCAGCAGTGAAAGTGAAAGTGTTAGTTGCTCAGTCCTGTCTGACTGTGATTCCATGGACTGCAACTCGCCAGCCTTCTTGGCCCATGGGATTCTCCAGGCAAGAATACTGGAATGGGTAGCCATTCCTTTCTCCAGGGGATCTTCCCCACCCAGTGATCAAACCCGAATCTCCTACACTGCAGGCAACTCTTTACTGTCTGAGGTACCGGATAAGCCTAATATACAGCAGTGAATATATGTTAATCTGGGCTTCCCTGGTATATAAATATACCACATCTTTGAAGAAAATTATAATAAAAAAGATACATGCACCTGAATATTCAGTGCAGCACTATTTACAATAGCCAAGACTTGGAAGCAACCTAAGTGTCTATCAACAGATGAATGGATAAAGAAGATATGGTATGTATGTGCACGGGAATATTACTCAGTCCGCTTTTGTACAGTCATGTGTGCTGTGCTTAGTCGCTTCAGTTGTGTCTGACTCTTTGTGACCCCATGGACAGTAGCCTGCCAGGCTCCTTTGTTCATGGGGATTCTCTAGACAAGAATACTGGAGTGGGTTGCCATGCCCTCCTCCAGGGGATCTTCCCAACCCAGGGTAATTGTATACCGGACAAATCAATTCCAAACAAGGAAATGGGTTGAGAGAGTATTTTATAACATTACACCGGGAGATCTAATGAGAAAACTGAACTTGAAATGTACCCTGACTGATGTGGGTTGGATGGTTAATGAGTTAGCAGAACTGGAGCTGGGACTCTGGTGTCTTGGTCCTCAGTCTTTCTAAAGCAATCCGGCAGTATAACCCTGAATTATGCACTGCATTGAGGAACCTCAGAAAGGAAATACATTCCAGAAGAATTATCAAGGGATGAACTGTCTATGTGAGCTTTGTACTCAAGGTGAATGTGAATGACAGTAGGGCTAAGTAAAACACATGTAACATATGATTTGTGGTTGTCAAGCAAAATTTAGTTTTTTGAATGCCAGAATGTAAGTCTTCATTTTTTCCGATTAATTTTAATGGTTAAGAGTTAGGGTTGGACTTTTTTTTTGGTAGGGGGACACACCACATGGTTTGTGGGATAGCGATTTCCTTACTAGGGATCGAATCTGGGCCCCCTGCAGTGGAAGTGCAGAGTCCTAACCACTGGACAATTAGGGAAGTCCCAGGATTGATTTTATCTGTAGCTGAGAGTCTATAAAACTCTGAGATAGACAGTTAAACTCTTGGATGAAATTCCAATATATATATATTTTTTAATTTTATTTTTGTTTTATTTTACTTTACAATATTGTATTGGTTTTGCCATACATTGACATGAATCTGCCATGGGTGTATTCGAGCTCCCAATCCTGAACCCCCCTCCCACCTCCCACCCCATATCATCTCTCTGGATCATCCCCGTGTACCAGCCCCAAGCATCCTGTATCCTGTGTCAAACATAGACTGGCGCTTCGTTTCTTACATGATAGTATACATGTTTCAATGCCATTCTCCCAAATCATCCCACCCTCACTCTCTCCTTCATTGGAAGATATTTCTTTGTGATCAAGCATTGTCTTCTATTGGGAGAAAATTCTTCTGGAGGAATAATACTGGCAACCAGCATCTGTCTTTCATCTTTACATTTCTAAAGTTTCATCAGTTTCCCTTCTTATCAGGAACGCTGCCCTGGGAGCAGAGTTCCGTGACTGTATGCCATGGTTAGTTTTGGTAGTGGATGGAAAGGTTAAGGAAGATTGGAGAATGGCCCACAGGGCAGGTGTGTTGAGACCTGCAATGAGTGTTGTAGAAAACAAGGGTTTGGACCAAGACTGAGAAATTTGACATACCTATTAGACTCAGCTACTCAGAGCTTGTTTGAGGCCGGCTGCCCCTGAGTAAAGCAACTTTGAGAGCAGATGCAACAATGTATGTTCCAGAGACTCCATGCTGCGAATTCCCTGGTCCTTGATCTGTTTATCTTGCTCTCTACCTTGAGCTGTTCTACTGCTGCTGCTGCTGCTAAGTCGCTTCAGTCGTGTCCGACTCTGTGCCACCCCACAGACGGCCTCCCACCAGGCTCCCCCGTCCCTGGGATTCTCCAGGCAAGAATACTGGAGTGGGTTGCCATTTCCTTCTCCAATGCATGAAAGCGAAAAGTGAAAGTGAAGTCGCTCAGTCATGCCCGACTCTTCGTGACCCCATGGACTGCAGCTTACCAAGCTCCTCCAGCCATGGGATTTCCAGGCAAGAGTACTGGAGTGGGTTGCCATTGCCTTCTCTGTGAGCTGTTCTATTCAGTTACAAGTATGAATGTTGAGTTTTAAATGGTTTTAGAGTTTGCCGTGTGATGAGAGGAAAAAAAGGACATAGTCATTAAACTGCATTCTAGAACAATATCATGTGCTTTTTTTTTTAATTGGCCAAACTATTTCATCACATGGCAGAACAACATCAACACCTTTCAATAATATTATTCTAGGGAGGTTAAAAGACACATGTTCTGCACTTCCTTGGCAGTCCAGTGGTTAACAATCTGCCTGCTAGTGCAGGGGACGTGGGTTCCCCTGGTCTAGGAAGATTCCCATGCTGACAGGCCGCTGAGCCCCATGCACCACAGCTGCTAAAGGCTGCATGCCATAGAGCCTGTGCTCCGCAACAAGAGAAGCCATCACAATGAGAAGGCCAGGCATCACAATTAGAGTAGGCTCTGCTCACCACAACCAGAGAAAGCCTGTGCCAATGCATGAAGACACAGCGCAGCCAGAAAGAAATTAACTGATGTCAATGTATGCCAAAACCAATACAGCACTGTAAAGTAAAATAAAGTAAACATAAAAATTAAAAAAAAAAAGAAATTAACTAATGAGTTTTTTAAAAAGACATGTGTTCCTTCCTCACTAAAAGAATTCAGTTTCAAAATTGCACTAGCTGGTCAATGAAATGTCTTGATCCCTCAAACTGTTTCATTTCTCTTCATATGGAAAGGAAGACTGCATCCAATATTTGTGTACAATGCATACACTGAAGCCAGGCGGTCATCCATGTAAATGGACCGAGTCAAAGAGTCTATTGCTTGCTCAGTTGTGTCAGATTCTTTGTGACCCTATGAACTGTAGCTTGCCAGGCTCCTCTGTCTATGGGATTTTCCAGGCAAGAATCCTGGAGTGGGTTGCCATTTCTTCCTCCAGGGTATCTTCCTGACCCAGGGATCAAACCTGAGTTTCCTGCATTAGTAGGCAGATTCTTTACCACTGCACCATCTGGAAAGCCTAGAAATTCAGATATTTTGGGGGAAGAGTTAAGATCACCATGTACTTTGGTTCGATGTGGTTGATAATTTTGAGCAATAAATTATGACCTAGGCGTCTGAAAAATAAGATTATTTGGGGAGATGCACTTGTCAGTTGAACTCTAAATACAAGTTTGAGGGCTATCAAAATGTCCCTTTTGCAGTAATTTAAATTTGTTGAAAACAAAAATCTTTAAGAGCTTTTGCAGTTCTAGAGTTTGTATCAAATCAGAAGATATCACTGTAGTGATAATTCAGTTGTTATCAACTGACTTGGCCACTGGATGTCCCCACTCTTCCTCAAATGCAGTTGAGGCATCATTTAACTGGCAGTTATAAAAGCAATACATTTTTCAGGGAACCTTTAGAAAGATCCTACAAGAGTTCTGATGTGCTTAGCACTACTGCTTGCCCCTGGCAACGGCAGGATGGACTAGAAATGGGAGACTTAGAGACTGGGTTCAGTGGGAAAAATTCTTGGGTTCATGTCACTCTGTGTCATTGTATATTTATTTCTGAAATCCTCTACAATGGCCAGTTTTCCGAAAAAGTTCTAAAAAGAAAGTAACTGAGGGTAGAGCTATTATAATTCCTGCAAGGGAAACAAGTATGAGCTGGAAAGGGTGAGAATATGGGAGCATGCCAACGTTGCAGAACATTTGAAAACTTTCCTCACCAGAGTGAAAAATACAAAGTACGTGGAATTCTTTAGCAAGATAGAAGCTCTGAATTTTGGTCACTCAGGTTTTTTTCTTTTTTTTTCCTCATCCATTGTACCTAACTTGGTAATAGCTGTAGGACAACTAGCCTGACATTGGACTGAGAGGTAAGAGACCAGAATTTGAATCTTATTTCTATTTCTTACTTGCTCTGTGACATTAGACACATATGCTTTGCTTTTCTAAACCTCAGGCTCTTGTGTGTAAGATGGGTATCATAGTCCTGTCCTCAGATTTGTTGAGAAACTCAAGTGATATTTGAAAGAACCAAGGACACAGTGGTTACAGAATAAGTGTCAAATATATTAGGAATTTAGGAAGCAATTAAAAGCTAAAAAAAAA
>SJYX01003837.1:54719-76405 GCA_006410675.1 Oreotragus oreotragus
GGATGCCATGATCTTCGTTTTCTGAATGTTGAGCTTTAAGCCAATCTTTTCACTCTCCTCTTTCACTTTCATCAAGAGGATTATTAGTTCCTCTTCACTTTCTGGTGGCTCAGATGGTAAAGCGTCTGTCTACAATGCAGGAGACCCGGGTTCGATCCCTGGGTTGGGAAGATCCCCTGGAGAAGGAAATGGCAATCCACTCCAGGGCTATTGCCTGGAAAATCCCATGGACAGAAGAGCCTAGTAGGCTACAGTCCATGGGGTCGCAAAGAGTAGAACACGACTGAGCGACTTCACTTCACTTCACTTTCTGCCATAAGGGTGGTGTCATCTGCATATCTGAGGTTATTGATATTTCTCCTGGCAATCTTGATTCCAGCTTGTGCTTCTTCCAGCCCAGCGTTTCTCATGATGTACTCTACATAGAAGTTAAATAAGCAGGGTGACAATATACAGCCTTGACGTACTCCTTTTCCTATTTGGAACCAGTCTGTTGTTCCATGTCCAGTTCTAACTGTTGCTTCCTGACCTGCATATAGCTTTCTCAAGAGGCAGGTCAGGTGGTCTGGTATTCTCATCTCTTTCAGAATTTTTACAGTTTATTGTGATCCACACAGTCAAAGGCTTTGGCATAGTCAATAATACAGAAATAGATGTTTTTCTGGAACTCTCTTGCTTTTTTTATGTTCCAGCGGATGTTGGCAATTTGATCTCTGGTTCCTCTGCCTTTTCTAAAACCAGCTTGAACATCTGGAAGTTCACAGTTCACATACTGCTGAAGCCATAGCTTTCTAGTGCTCCACAAACTTCACTTGTAAGACAGTTATTTTTTTTTTCTTAATTCAAACAGTAGTACCCTATTTATTTCAAGGCCCTGTGATGGGGAAGTAACCATTTTTAGCTAAATATAGAACTAGTCATTATCAATTACAATTACTCTGCTAAGATATAAAAATAATTTTATGTATTTGTTCCTTCAAAACATACTTATATATTTAGCCTGTATTTTTTTTCTAACATTAGCTTCATCCTTCTAATTATGTAATAAATCTCTTCAGGCAGAAAAATGATTTAACTCTTCTAATCTCCTTCCCAGTACCTAGCAACACACTAGGCATATGCCGGATGCTCAACAGAATTTACGCAAAATGTGTAACACGTAGCAACTCAACTGTTCTTTATCATCCTTCCTCCTTCAGCAAAAGGTGTTTTGAAATTGTGAAAACTATCATAATAGCTAAAAATGGAATTTTGTGTATATCCAAAAAACAAGAGATGCAAACACTGACGAACCTTTTGCCAACAAAGTAGTGGAGGGAAGTGTGAACTCGCTAACTGCAAACACAGCGGAGAAGGAGACACGGGTAAAGGATAGAGAGCGCTCGTGTCCACCGCAACGCTTCTTTCACCTAAGCCGAGACACAGGAGGGGGAGGTGAAGACTGCCAACGCGAAAGGCTGGATACATGCGCAAGACTACAGCACATGCCTCAAGTAAAGGTGACTGTGGCTATAAATAATTTGAAGAGTTTGATTTTTTTTTTAAGAGGAAAAGAGCCTTTTTCACAAATGAAAAATACTTCAATGTTTGGTTCAGAGAAACTTCACCTCACAATTGAAGGTTAAAGTCCCAGAGTGTTTCATACTACTAAAATCAGGCAAGTTTTATATTAAAAACAGAGAGCCAAATGGACTATACAAAGTAAAGCCCCATAACACTCACTTTGTTCTTGGCTAGTAAAAAGCAGTATTTTCTTTGTTTCTTTGCAATGTTACCAGTTCTTCACTTGAACACAAACGAAGTTGGTCTATGTAAATAAGTTGACATGAGTTTCTTATTCTTGACTTACTTCTAACATTTCAGACAAATGAAAACAAAGTATAAATATGTGAAATAGAATTT
Source organism: Oreotragus oreotragus (assembly GCA_006410675.1). Lineage (NCBI taxonomy): Eukaryota > Metazoa > Chordata > Mammalia > Artiodactyla > Bovidae > Oreotragus > Oreotragus oreotragus. The sequence continues at coordinate 56,622 of SJYX01003837.1, forward strand.
CTCTGAATTAGTTGAAGAATCTAAATTGACTGCTCATATTGATGACTTTATTAATGAACCCTTACTTAGCAAGGTTTTAATTACCTGTAGTTTGAGGATTAACATGTTAAAAATAACAGCATGAAATCACCCAGTTTACAATATCTGGAGATGATAATGATTTTGTCAAGAGAAAAAAGTTCTAATAAAAATAATCCAGATTCCTAATACCACTTACTGACAATCACAGCTTTATATCATGCTAAAATTACATACTTATCTCCTCATTAGCAACTAATCTCACTGACTCTTTTTGCCAAACCAATTATGAGAAAACTTTCAGGCTCAAAGCAATTAATAGGACCCTTGGACCTCTCTCGATCTTCTCGTGACTCAGGTAATTAGCATGCATTTGTACAGGAAATCCAAATTGTTTTCCTAAACTAATGAATGAAATGAAGGACATCAAAATGTTATCAACTGACAGCAACTAAAGTCCTAATACACCGATAGTCCGCCAACAGATACGGTAACTGAAGGCGCTGACAGGCTCTTTTTGGTCGACTCAGGCTACTTGGGACTATAAATAAGGAGCAGGAAGGAGAGGTAGCCGCTTGTCAAACACAGCAAACTCTTGAGGTAGTAAAGGAATATTTTATAGGCACTGCTTTGTGTATTAAATAGCTTCTGGGTCCTCCCAATTCTTGAGGCGCACAATACAAGGTGGACACATTATTACAGCAGAAATTTGCATTTATATGATCCTTCCTTCCAAGCAGCTCAGAACCGAAGAACATAAGGCTAAGCCATTTTCTCACAAGTTCATAAAAAGCCCGGAATTTCTGAAAAGAAATTTGGAAGGCTTGATTCTCCTGTCGGTCCCTTATTTTCCGTGTCCTTTCAACCATTCATTTCAGAAATCAGGCTGTAATCCTTCGTTAGACTTTCATAGTTTCCTCTCCTTTCACAACCTCAAACTCAAGAAAAAGTTTCCACTGTACACAGTTACAGCTTTCTCCCCAAGGTTTTCTTACTGACAGAAAGAGAGCCCCAAAGCAGACTTTCTTTTTTCACAGACATATGTTATGTTACAAATTAGCAGCTCATTAGCCACCCCCAGCTCTAAATTTTTAAAAGGCTAAATTAATAGTCTTAAAATGAAACTTAGTTTGATTACAGACTTTATATTTCTTTACTAAAACTGAGGCCCTACAAGACATCTTAGTTACATACAGTGTTTTGAGGACAGTCCTCTCGCTCTGAAGCCCATTGCCTGTTAGATCCTATACCTGTTAGATTTTTGCCCCTGGTAAACAGTACAAACCTAGAGTCTGACAAAAAATAAGCACTCTCAGTATATTTGTTTAAAATGAGGAAAGGGGGTTGGCATATACGTTTCTGAAAATTTTCAACTCAACTCAGAAAAGCCCAGTTGCAAATTCCTCCAATGACATCAGGCCCCAACGAGGCTGAAAACCATTGGAACCTTGCTATTCTCTGTCCTCATGGACATGAGGAGTGTTAAATACAGTAAAATTAATGAAAAGATGTTGCTTCTGGCCATCAATATTATTGCATAAATTCTGAGCCTGAGATGACACTAAAAATATTCTCTCATACCAAGTCAAGCAGTTCTCTGAAATCTCTAACCAATGACTAAGCCATTGATCAGCACAGGTATTTTCCTATGTCTTAATTCAGAGAAGCTTCACCTGATCTGAAATCTTAGGAAGCGCTTTCAATTTCCTTGGGAGAATGCCTGACAGACTTCTTTTTAATCTCCCTTTAGATAAAGCTCTCTGAAGATCAAAGGGGCCTCGCTCAGGCAGATGTGTTTTGCTGTCAATGGCTAAGAGGGAAAAACAGACTTCAAGCAAACTGCTCAGAGAATCCTTAAATAATTAGGCATTAAATGGAGAATACAAAGTCTTCAGGAATGTCAATGGATAAGGGAAAAGCATGGCACTGACACTTACCAAAAACTTTCTTTGAAAAACCAACCTAGAAATATGCCCCACCCGGAAAACTAAATCACAATTAAGTAGACAAGCTCTTCACAAATATTTTAAAATATTGAAGAAGTATACATAATCTGATGCTATTTACTGCATCTTAATTCCTAAAGAATTTCTGATGAAATCAGTTGACAGAAAATTCCAGATTTAAAAACCAGCCTGCACATAATCACATAATCAGAAAAATCCATCTTTAGACCTAACAACATGCTGTTACTGAGCATTTCATGAAAGTGAAAGTGTTAGTCACTCAGTCGTGTCCGACCCTTTGTGACCCCACGCTGTCATAGGGTGGTCCGAGGAGACAGGTACCTTAAGAGGTCCGTTCTTACGACCTCACCCGACGGTAACCTTTCTCCACGGGATTTTTCTGACCCAAGGATTGAATTTGGATCTCACCTGCATTGCAGGCAGATTCTTTACTGTCTGAGCCACCAGACTTTATGTAATTAGAGAAAAGCTCAAATAGTGTAAACAGCCCCCAAAATTCCATAAACTAATTTGTTTTTAACCTTTTGGAAAACACATTATTAGGCATCGGAAGAATCCTATTTTTCTTTCTCCACGGGATTTTTCTGACCCAAGGATTGAATTTGGATCTCACCTGCACTGCAGGCAGATTCTTTACTGTCTGAGCCACCAGACTTTATGTAATTAGAGAAAAGCTCAAAATAGTGTAAACAGCCCCCCAAATTCCATAAACTAATTTGTTTTTAACCTTTTGGAAAACACATTATTAGGCATCGGAAGAATCCTATTCCTCCTCTGAAACAACATGACTATCACACGAGGTAAGAATAAAGAAATGTTGAACATTCATCTGAAATTGTCCTTCTCTGGCAACTCAGACAGTAAATGCAGAAGACCAGGTTTGATCCCCGGGCCAGGAAGATGCACTGTAGAAGGCAACAGCTGCCCACTCCAGTACTCTTGCTGGAAAATCCCATGGACAGAGGAGCCTGGTGTGTTACAGTCCATGGGGTCGCAAAGAGCTGGACACAACCGAACAACTAACATACTTGGACAAATGATTCTCTGTGTTTTAATTTTTCCATTCAAAAATATGAAGATAATTTTTCACTTCTTGAATATTTATTATAAATGAATGAGGCAAAGAACTGCTTAAAATCCATAATAAAAAAATATAGTAACAGTGATAATTATGTCACCTATGTATAATAATTAGAAAGCCAGAAAGCCTAAAAATTATACAAAAGCAAGATCTCTAATAAACCTGTGATGCATTTTCAGATTTTTTCCAAGCACTGTTCCATTGCATTAGCTAATAAACAAACAAAGTCTCATGCTAAGGAAAACTAAGTTTTCATTTGGAGAAAAAGTTTTAATTAAACACCGTCCATTTACAAATTTTACTGTTTTCAATTGTCAGCAATTTTTTAAACCATTTTTCTACCATAAAAGTAATATGCAATTACATACTTTTTTTTTACTGATTCACTAAAAATACATGCTCTTCATGAAGCACAGAGCAAAGTATCCCAAATTCTACCACTCAGGTATAACCACATTTATCAATATATGGTGCCTTTACTTAAAGATCTCATTTACCAACTACATGTATGCTTTCACATATATTATATGCATACGGAGAGAGACAGAGGGAGACAGATTTTTACCAGCATATTTATCCAAGGAACTAAAGACACTAATGAAGAATTGGATGGTACATAATGTTTACCATGGGTGATTTGTAAATACCCCCAACTCTAAAAAGTCAATGCCTCCAGTCATATTTACCAACTACATGTATGCTTTCACATATATTATATGCATACGGAGAGAGACAGAGGGAGACAGATTTTTACCAGCATATTTATCCAAGGAACTAAAGACACTAATGAAGAATTGGATGGTACATAATGTTTACCATGGGTGATTTGTAAATACCCCCAACTCTAAAAAGTCAATGCCTCCAGTCATTTCACATCAACTTAAACACATAGTAAATCATTAGTCAAAATACTAAGCTGGGAAAATTCCCTTTAACTTGTTCAGTTCAGCTCTGCTATGGAGAAGCGGGGTGGGGGAATACTTGCTGTAATCCTCTTGACAGATTATCACAATCATTTGGATAGTTCTGCCATTACTAGCAAATGCTACAACAGAAAGGAGCCAGTTATTATTTTATGTGATAAGCAAGAATGACAAGCAATTTCACATGAACTGTGGATATGGAACATGGCTCAAAAAACAGATATCCTCATTCTGAGATAAGAGTGGCTGAAGATGGGTAAACCTGCCATCCAGAGTTTGTCAGGGAATCCAACTGACAAGACACAACCCACCTGGACTCTTGAGGTTAGCACACAGCTAGGTAAGGACCCTGTCTGTGAAAGAACAATGCCCACTTTGTTCTCCAGGTGAGTACTCAGAATGCATCCAGCATCAGAGAGCACGCCGAATCGATGTCGCCGCACTTCCCATCACTCCGTTTGGGGCAGCAGCGTCCATTACGGAACACTTCAGTGTGTCACGCCCTGCAGAACACAGCTCCCAGAGCTAGTGGGAAAAGCTAAGATTCTGCCTGAGGACCATCAGGCCCTCTCCACATCCCAAGGACTAAACAAAAGTTCCTTTCCCATGAGTGTTCATGTGTTAAATCATGACTGCCACTGTGCCAAACAGTCCCGTTCTATGAGGCAGAGGTCAAGGCGTAGCCAGCCTCACCTAACACAGTTGCCCATTTGAGGAGAGAAAAACCACCACATCCTGAAGTAGCACTTACAAGGATCCGTGTATACACTTTACAATCAGCCCAAGAAAACAGGAGTGATGAGAAATCGCTACAACTTTTATTCAGGAAGGACGAGGGCCATATGAACATGTCCAGGGTTTGGTTAATATAAAATTCTCCTCACCAAGCTCCTGTGGTTTGTTGTATATATATTTAGACCTATGGCTAGCTCATTGTTGGCTCCCCATAATGCACCATCGTAGACTGTAAAATGGTTCCGTAAACACCAATACCATGCTCTAAGCTGGCTCACCAGGCACTCCTTCCAGTCCTTCCAAGTCCTGTGCCTGAATGGTGAGATAAGTGAATGATAAGAAAAAAAAAAAATGGGACTACCTCCCTTCCTGGGCCTTTCCCATCTTCCATTAAATGGTTAATCAGGAAGAGTATGTTTCCAGTACATGGGGGGCTTGATCCCACCAAAAACCTAACATCATACAAACCTCAGCAATTAGAGGGGTGGAGGGCCAGTCAAAAAGAAAGTGTCTGTAGGTATCAAATGACAGGAAAAACCAATGGCCAGGGACACCAGAGTATCTCTACTAGAAATATCTCTTCTCGGGTTTAGTCTTCAACTGCTGAGATCTCAAATTATACTGAGATTATTCATTATGTTTTAAGTACCTATTTCTCCTAATTTTCATTTGTTGGTTTAAATAGCTTTATTCATAGTTGAGTTTGCATGTTATAAAATGATGGGAAAAATTATGACGGTTTCTAGAGAATTCCACCCACTGCCACAAGTGACAAACTAGACAGGAGGGCTCTGCTTTGTCCCAGAAGCCGCGCCAGACCACCAATCGGGATGCCCACTAGAGTTCATCCGCAGAGCTCTACCGGTCACTCTGAAGTGGACGCCCAGTTCCAGCTTGCTTTGGGGATCTCCCTCATTGCAGCCTCATTTATAGAGTTGCCTCCACCACTTTCAAATTTCTGACACAACTTCTGTAGGAGTTTGGGCCCTTCCTTTCAGAACTTTTCCTGTAAGTGTACCTCCAGTTAGTAATAATTTTAGCTTTGGCTACACAAAGAATATTTTCAAAATATTCAACTATGAATATTTTTCAAATATGATACTATTACTTCAGTGTCAAATATGATACAGTTTCAAGTATGATATTATTAATATAGTTCAACATCAAATCTAAAGGAAAAACATCATATAAATGTATATTTTCTCCAGGTAAGGACGAATTTAATGCACAATATAGTTAAAGCCAGGACTTGACTATAAAAATCTGCTATTTAAAACTTGAACTGAGAAATGCATTAAAATTGAAACATGTTTCAGCCAAAATACTTTATATGTGTGTATAGATACACACATATGTACACACACCATAAACATTAAACACATCCTATGAAACAAGCAGTAAGCAAACACTTACCATATTATAAATGTTGCTTCTAAAAAAACATAACTTTTCTTAAAAAAAACAGTAATTGATAGAAAAGACACTTCAAATTTTAACTTTTATACCTTGCTTTAACAGAGAAAAACAAGTTTCTCTGTCCCAAAAAAGTGCTTTATATACTTGAAATGTGCATTTCTATGTTTTCCCTTCAGAGAATAATGTATCAGTAAATAGCACTCAGAAATAAGTACATAAAATATTTTTAAATAATTTTCACAACTGATAAAAAAGTCAGAGTTTAAAAATACTAAAAGGCATTTATTTGTTTTTAGATCAAAGCTCTCAGAAAGAGAGGAACGTTTTACACCTGCATGGCTCTCTGAGTCCAGAAGCTCCAGAGATGGGGAAACGGCCCTGACCACAGATGCCTGCAGTGGAAAAAAGAAGAACTATGAGGCCAACACCCCTGAANGTTGGTATATAACCTGTCTCTTATACACATCTTAAAATATTTTTAAATAATTTTCACAACTGATAAAAAAGTCAGAGTTTAAAAATACTAAAAGGCATTTATTTGTTTTTAGATCAAAGCTCTCAGAAAGAGAGGAACGTTTTACACCTGCATGGCTCTCTGAGTCCAGAAGCTCCAGAGATGGGGAAACGGCCCTGACCACAGATGCCTGCAGTGGAAAAAAGAAGAACTATGAGGCCAACACCCCTGAAATGTCAAGTTCAGGTTCCTATATCATCATTAAATACAAAAATTACAATAGAAAGAATAATATACAAAAGTCATGGATTAATAGATATAATACTGTAGAGATATCAGTTGTTCCCAAGTTCATCTATGGACAACATAATCCCATTCAAATATTTGCAGAGTATTTGTGTGTGTGTGATTTGACACACTGATTATACAAACTTACATGAAAATACAGGAAGGTCAATACTGATCAAAATAATATCAAAGAGGAACAAATTTAAAGATTTTCATTATCAGATATAAATCCTGTTTATTAAACTACAATAATTGAGATAGTATGGTAATAGTGCACAATAGATGAAAGAGAATGATAAAATAGAATCTCTATTCGCTTGAGCAAAAGGGCAAGTCCTACGCACATTTGATTTATGGCAAACGTGACACTGCGGTGCATTGCAGACTGGAGATCACAGTGATAACGATGGTGTGCCAAATACACACATAGGAGAAAAGTAAATTCTGTACTCTTTCTCATATTATGTATAACAAATTCCAGACAGACTGTATACTTATAGATTATTCTGTTTCCTATCAGCACTCTGAACATAAATGTGATTTACAAAAAAGAAGAAAAAAAAGGAAGAAAAAAGGAAAGCTCTTGAAAATAATAATGGATTAACAGACAAAAAGCAGGAAAGCGGGACAATCAGTGAAGGAAATCTCCCTGTGTATAGAACAAAAAGAAAAAGACTTGTAAAAAGAAGAGCAAAAACAGCTAGAAGCTAAATCCAGATTTAACTACCAAATAGAATTCATTTATAAATTCATTCAACATTTATTGTACAGACTACTTACATTATAAAGGCAGGGTACCAGGCATTGGGGTAAAACAATGAGAAAAAGAGATTAAAAATCTCTCTGGTTTTAGAGCTTATACTCTAGCTGAATTTCATAAAGAAGAGGGACATAAGATGAAAGATATTACCAAAGAGATAATATTAGACATTTTCTGAAAAAGGAAGAGTTTCCAGATTAAAGTAGCCCATTAAGAGCCAGCCCAGTGCCACAACTACATCAAGTCTATTGACGCAAAATTTCAAAACATCAAAGACAGAGAGATATCCTAAAGTATTTGTCTTCTTACACGTCAGATACAAGAATTAGGATGACATCTCATCTCCCAAGAGAATCACTGGAGGCTGGAAGGCAGTGGGCGACACTTTGAAAATTCTGAAGGAAAATAATTAAGAAATTCATATCTAGATTAGTATGAGAGCAAAATATTTTCAAAGATCAAAAGTGTCTAAAATTGTACATCTCTCACGTGCATTTTTGGGAAACTCCTAGAGGGTNCTCATCTCCCAAGAGAATCACTGGAGGCTGGAAGGCAGTGGGCGACACTTTGAAAATTCTGAAGGAAAATAATTAAGAAATTCATATCTAGATTAGTATGAGAGCAAAATATTTTCAAAGATCAAAAGTGTCTAAAATTGTACATCTCTCACGTGCATTTTTGGGAAACTCCTAGAGGGTATGCTTCAAGAAATAGGAAGCAAAATAAGGGAAGAAAACATGGAATCCAGGGAGCTAAGGAGACCCCAGAGGAGATGGGTGAAGAAAGCAGATGGACAGCGTGATGTGAAGCTTTAAGACGGGGCTGCACAGAAGGCCCAGGAAACAAGCAGCTCAGACTGAAGCCTGCCTTTTGGAGGAACATCTCTAAGACAAAAAAGGAAATGATAAGCCACCTCATATGTCTGGCTATATTAAACTGAATTGTATAGAGTTCAGGGATAGACCAGGAATAGACACACAGAAAACCTGGGAAGAAAAGAACTATCTTCCACAGTACATCATGTGGGCCAGCTAGGAACCATAATTACTAATCATAAAAATGGAGCACCATGCTCAGATGCAACCAAAAGTTGTGAAATTGGGAGCGTAAAAGGAAGGGATGGGACAATGCGTGTAATATACGTGGGAACGGATTGGGGAAAGGCACAGGATCAGCTGAAGAGCTGAATCTTCACCCCACAAGAACTGGGGAAGATGGAAGAAAGAAATGAACTGGTCAGGGTTGCCAGCACTGAAGGCACAACAAAATGGCAGGGTATCTTATGAACACCCACCCGACAGATAAACCCACCAGGCCCAGCGTTTCCCGGTCTCTAAACCAGCAAAGGGTTAGGTCAGCTCATTGCAGTGGCAGGATGGCGCTGAGGAAGCAAAGCTGGGACAAACGGAGTGCGGCATTAGAAATAACGACGGCCACGTGCCTTTCTCTCGGCTGAAAAAGGTGGGACAGGGCAGCGGACATCAGGAAGGGCCTCACGATGGAATGTGCTCTGAGCTGAAAAAAACAAATACAGAAAGAGCCACAGAACAAAAGCAGGGAGCAACGACAGGGGCGCCTCAGCGGGACAGCAACAGAGATCTGACTCATCAAAACCCTACAAGGCTTTTTGGAAAAGTGAATGGCAGGAACTTCTAACAAGCTGGTGGATCAAGGAAGGGAAACTCCAAGAAGTCACACAATGACACGTATTCCTTTGAATTTTAATATTTGTATGAAGGCACTTTGAGCTCTTAGTATTGAAGCAAATATACAGAAAATTAAGAGTTTTCTTAATGTGACATTTTAGGAGTAAAGGTTTTGACTTGTTATTAATGCATTCTCCAAATAACTTTCCTGCTTTTTGATACAACAATCACATGGTTAACTTTATTCCAAGGATGTTTACTGTAACAATTTCCCTATGATTCAGAATGAATTAATAAATTCATGTTATTGATAGGTTGGTATATAACTCCCAATCTGCCAGCTTCTAGAGGGTGGCAGAAAGAAATTACATGTTCAGCAAGAGGAAAGCGCAGCCAGCATCTAAGAATCTGAGATGGCACCATCGTCCTAGAATCCTTAGGAAAGTGACTATTCTGAAGAGCTTAGATGAACACTTGACCCATTCCAAAGAAAGCTGAAATGACAAAGGTCCCAAATATGTTAAACAGTCAAGACTCAAAAATGTCTGTGACTTATTTTTAATCATGCGAGTCAGTTTCAATAACCTTTGACAAATTTATAAAGTCTCTTTTTTTAATATAAATTTATTTAATTGGAGGTTAATTACTTTACTTAAAAAGTTTAGCCCTCTGTTCCTGTTCTAAGATACCAGTTTATTCATATTAATGAGCTCTGAACAAATTATTTTTTCTATATACAAAAAATATTATGGACAGAGCTCATAAGTAGAAAAACCTACAGTCTGTTAACACTCCTACTTGGGGTCCATTTTCTTGGCAACACTTTCGTGTACCGTCCCAAGGCTCTTCCTTACTGCACTGGTTTGATTGGCCATACACAGGTGGTGCACAGCTGAAGGAAAAGTGCTGACACTGGAAAGGGAGCAAGATGGAAAGTCATCAGGTAGAGCAGGGTCCCTGGAGGGTGACGCAACTATTCAATTTTACTTGCGTGTTGCCGATCAAATGTTTACTTTAGCTTAGATCTCAGTAAATCGGTCCTAAATTACACACAAATTCTCAGTATCAAGCCTCTCATGTGGTGAAAGGTAACGGAAATGAGGTTTGTTGCTGCTGTGCAGCCGCTAAGTCGTGTCTGATTGTGTGTGTCCCCGTGGACTGCAGCGCACCAGGCTTCCCTGTCCTTCGCCATCTCCCAGAGTTTCCTCAAACTCATGTCCACTGAGTGGATGATGCCACCCAACAATCTCATCTTCTGTCGTCCCCTTCTCCTCCTGTCCTCAGTCTTTGCCAGTATCAGGGTCTTTTCCAATGCGTCGGCTCTTTGCATCTGGTGGCCCAAGTATTGGAGCTTTAGCATCAATCAGTCCTTCCAACAAATATTCAGGGTTGGAAACCAAGTTAAATGTGCTTAATTCGGATTCCATGCCAACACATCAGCAGGACCGGGAACGGTGGTCCTGTGCAGACGCACTCTGCTCGGCAGCTCCCTTCCCTGACCAGGGTCCCCAGGCCCTCTCCCTCCTCTCTCTGTGCTCAGAAGGCATCTCTCCCTTCACAGAAGGACACGCACCATCTCCATTCTCCCCTGCATTTCTCCCTTCACAGAAGGACACGCACTGGCTCCATTCTCCCCTGCATCTCTCCCTTCACAGAAGGACACACACTGGCTCCATTCTCCCCTGCTGACCCCACCTCTGATCCAATCCTGCTGCACCCTGTCATGTATCTTTCCCTCCCTCACTGCTGACGCAGTGGGAAGGGCTCCCCGTTTCTCAGTAGAGCTCCACGCTCCCCCATCTCTTTAGGACCTCGTGTCAATCACCTCCCTAACCCCCTCTCACTCTCTATTCCTGAAACCTGGGACGCTGCTCAAGCTGTGTGCATCTCACACACACACACCTCCCTTAGCCCTGCACCATCTCCTTCTGGCTGTTAGATCGTCTACTTTCCTTACAGCCAGCCTACTGAAATCAAATACTTGTAGGCTTGTCTCTAGTTCATCTCCAATCCTCTATTCAGTCCCCGCTGGCTTCTATCTTTCAGTTCCACTTCAGAAATCTGAGTCTGGCTATACCACTGACAACCTCTTTGTTGCCAAATCCAAGAGGCACCTCTAAGAACTGAGCCGATGGGAGCTCTCTGCACCAACTGACCACACTAACTGCCGCATCCCTTAGAAAGCCTCCTCCTGCCTTGGCTTCCTCCTGCCTTCTTACCTTTCTATTTCATTTTAGTCTATCTTATTTGGTAAATGAAAATGAGTGAGAAGTTAGTCCCACAAGTCTTTTTACTGGTATCTTTTGAGTTTAAGTGCTGAATATTATTGTAGATGATGCTTTATCATGAAACACATACTGTGAAAATATTTATCTACCATAACTATTCATTGAAGTAGAAGATTCATTCAGTTCAGGTCAGTCACTCAGTCACGTCCGACTCTTTGCGACCCCATGAATCGCAGCACGCCAGGCCTCCCTGTCCGTCACCAACTCTCAGAGTTCACTCAGACTCACATCCATCAGGTCAGTGATGCCATCCAGCCATCTCATCCTCTGTCGTCCCCTTCTCCTGACATACTATTCCCTGCTAGGAATACAGCATTCTATTTACTTAGGTCTTACTGTCAGATATCTAAGCTGTCCATTAAAAGGGTTCTGAGGGACTTCCCAGGTGGCCCCGTGATAAAGAATCCACCCACAATGCAGGAGATGTGGGTCTGATCCTCGGGTTAGAAAGATCCACTGGAGAAGGAAATGGCAACCCACCCCACTGTTTCTGCCCGGGACGATCCCATGGACAGAAAGCCTGGCAGGCTGCAGTCCATGAGGCCGCAAAGAGTTGGACACGCCTTAGTGAGTAAACAACAGGAACAACGGGCTGTGAACTGACCGCAAGAGCCCGTCTCTAATGACGAGGATGCTCAGCCGCTACGGTGATGGAACATACAACCGCATTTTCTCAGATCTGCCGTCAATGTAACTCTTGCTGCTGCTTCCTGAGTAGAGACACTGAAGTTGCTTTCCCTCCCTTTCACCACTTGATTGATGGTGGATAAACTCAACCAGCAAAAAGATTTTGGAAAGCACACTGTTGTAGAACCAACCCCAAAGACTTATTTCCACAATGAATGAAAGTAAGATATGCCTGGATTTGATATCTCTGTGCAGGGAATACTTAAAAGATGAACCCAAACAGTACGGCAAGTGGAGAGTTTGCCTTCAGATACCCCTGGAGGAGCAGTTTGAGGTGCCCTCAGCCGAGAGAGCCATCCCTATGTAGTTTATGCCACAGAGGAGAGAGAAGGCCTCTGTGAACCTAAGTTTTCTGCATAGGTTTGCAAAGAAAAAAAGATTTCCTTCTTATATTTAATAAATTACTTTCTTCACAGTAGTTATATGTTACTGTTTTCGTAGAGGCACTGAATGAATATCTCATATTTTCCCCTTTTTACCCAGGGTCTTAAAATTGCTCAGTTGCATCCTGATTAAAGGATTTGTTCATAACAATAATCCTTGTGCTTGCAATTTCAGTCAGCAACAATGAGGAGTATCAGGTAGCATTTGACATTTGAACACAGAGAAATAACCTTTCCAATTTACTAAATCCTGCTTTTAAAAAGTCATTACCTTTCTGAAAATGGGTTAAGCTGGAGAAGAAATGTAATCATTTAAATATTTTAAAAGAATACTGATGGCATTTAAATTTTGAGGGGGAAAGGATGGTTTATTTACTAAAAGCCATTAGCATAATAAATGGTTAGCTATCAAGAAAAAGGCAAAGCTTGGCCCCTGCATCTCACCATACATAAAAGTAAATTATAGATGACTTAAAGATTTCCATACGAAAAAAAGTAAAACAATACCATTCAGACTAAGAGCATTTAGGAGGATATGTGTACAACTAGGGAAGACAGGAAACTCATGACAATATAGATAACTGTGAGAACATAATTTTGTATTTAATCTATAACAAAAAATACCATCACTTCAAAAATGTTACAGACTGGTTAAAAAAAAATACTTCAAAAATAAATGATCAAGCAGTTAATGCCTGATACAGAAAGAACTCCCACAAACTGAAAACAAAAAGACAATCTAATGGGAAAATAAGCAAGTAACACAAAGAGGAAATACCAAACTGAAGTGGCTAATAGAAAATGAAAAGATGTACAACATCTCCAATAGTCAGAAAATGTCACTTAAAGCAAAAATGAGAATCTCACCAGAAACTACTGACATATCCAACATAAGCTGACTGTCCCTACTACAGCCACTAACTACTGTGAAAGTGAAAGTCGCTCAGTCGTGGCTGACTCTTTGTGACCCCATGGACTATTCAGTCCATGGAATTCTCCAGGCCAGAATACTGGAATGGGTAGCCTNAGAAACTACTGACATATCCAACATAAGCTGACTGTCCCTACTACAGCCACTAACTACTGTGAAAGTGAAAGTCGCTCAGTCGTGGCTGACTCTTTGTGACCCCATGGACTATTCAGTCCATGGAATTCTCCAGGCCAGAATACTGGAATGGGTAGCCTTTCCCTTCTCCAGGGGATCTTCACAGCCCAGGGATCGAACCCAGGTCTCCCGCATTGCTAGTGGATTATTTCAGCTGAGCCACAAGGGAAGCCCTTAGTTAATTTTAAATAGTCTGGATGTATATCTATCATCCTGAAGGAAGGAGAGGAAAAGGCAATTGGGAGACTCATATGTATAGAGAATGGCCCCATTTATGGAGCACAGATTTACAGTTAGTGAAGTCCAATACATTTGAAATGTGCATGGGTGTAAGCATGTGTGTGTTTGTACTTGAACATGGAAAAACATGTGGAAAGATAAACTCTCTAATTTCTTTTTAATATAAATTTATTTATTTTAACCTGATGTTAACATTAGTAGGCAAGAGGGAAAGAGGACGAAGAGGAGGCTGCTGGCAGAAAAATAATTAATGTTTCCTTCATAATGTGCTAACTGCTTCAAATGTTACAGTTACGTTATTTTGCTTTTGTAATTAAAGTATTGAACATAAAATTGTTTCCTCTAAAGTAGTTTAATGTGTAATATTTAATATATTAAAACAGATACAAATAATGCTGAATTACAACCTGCTGAGTAGAGAACACTTTCAAGATGAGATTTACTATATCTCCATCCTCTAACATTTTAATAAGATTTCAGGTTCAGAGCTCTGTAATCTGTCACTTGCACAAAAAAGGGGCCTAAAACCCAGCACATCAGATTCATTCATATTTCACATCACTTCATTAACTTTCCCTTCATGAAATCCATCCATCTTTTTCTCAACATTTTTCTTGAAAGCTGTTCTATTGATTACACGGTCTTTAAAAAGATGAGCCACATAAAGACTTTTTGAAAGTCTGAAACAGAATTTGAAGAGAATAAATTCATGGTAAAGCAATAATCTTATAAGCAAACACACTTGAGCTAGAGTTTAACATCCAAAAACACTTGTAGCTAAAACAATACTCTAGGATATTAACCTAATTCTATCCAGTGCCACTGATTTAATATTATTTCTCAGGGATTGAATTCAAATACAGTTTAATCTTATTTGAAAACAGGTATTGCTTAAAGTCATAGTTAACTTGTTCTACAAATGCTGTTTTACAATACGTTGTCAGGGATGTGCCAGAGAAAATTAAAAGCAGAGACCTGATAGAGTTGAATGGATCCAAAGTATTTAACTGGATAAAGTTTCTGAAAGTTGGTTGTTCTTACCCAAACTATTTTTTAAATCCTACTTTAAATGCAAGTCAAACAAAGCATTGAGAGAGTAATTTTAATTTTGTTTTCAGAAGGGCTGGTGGAAATTTTGCTAACTCTAAGATTTTACCCAATTTTCTGCAACTGTATGATAAAGGCAAAAAGTAAATATTTTAGTATTAGACAAACTCTGGTTCATACCTTATGCAACCATTTCTTCATTTGTGACTTTGGCTAAATTAATT
This sequence comes from Oreotragus oreotragus, assembly GCA_006410675.1. Taxonomy (NCBI): domain Eukaryota; kingdom Metazoa; phylum Chordata; class Mammalia; order Artiodactyla; family Bovidae; genus Oreotragus; species Oreotragus oreotragus. Next base: position 71,884 of record SJYX01003837.1, read on the forward strand.
TACTTCCATGAGCCTCAGCTGCTTCATGCTCAAAACAGAGATAACACAACCTGATGCACAGGGGTCGAGAGAAGATTAGAGACAGCATGCAGAGTGCTGAGTGCACAGCAGAAGCTCCCTAAGTTACAGTAAGCAGTACTGAGATTCTTAGCAAAATCTTAGATGCATACAAAGCTATCAAAAATTCCAAAACCAAAACACTGACAAATATGCATAAAACACGTATAAGTTAAACTGGCTGAACATTCCTTTACCCTGGGAAGAGAATATTCTGATTTAATGTGAAAACTATATTTAAAAGATATATAATCATTAAGGAAAGCCTCCTGACTTCCAGCTCCAAATCAAGATGAAGTACATGTACTTTTCCCTATTTCTTCTGCTAAGTGAAGATAAAAATTCTGAACCTAATCTATAAAACAATCATAAAAGCTGCTGAAAGGTGGAAAGAAGTAAGATTGGCTAGAGGGACCCCAGGACCCAAAGAATGACACAGCAGTATATCCTCTTAGTTTTCTTTTTGCCTTATCCCAGATCAGATGCTGAAGAAAATGGCAATCTAGAAACACCAATGGGACCAGACCAAAAAACCTCCAAGAAAAACTTCCTTCAATAACCAAAGCATAAGGAAGGACACAACCTAACAAGACAGAAAATTTTTAGACAATAAACCATTCTACTCCAGCAAAACACCTCTGAAAAAAAAAACACAAACTAACACAAATGCTTACAGAAGCCAAGTGGGCTGCCTAGACGGCCAGTCTTGCCCTGTATCAAGGTACCATTCCTCCCATTCCTCTGGGATGGTTCTTTTAAAAGAACTTTGAAAAACTATAGATTTCTTGTAAAATGAATGGAGTTTTCTTATGCCTGGATGGAATAAGGAAAGAGCCTTCCCTCTTCTTATTAACAGAACTACCTACCACTGAAATTATATGCTGAATTCCCCCACTCATTCCACAAGTATGTATTATCCCAAACACAGGGATACAAAAGTAAGCAAGAGAAAAGGTGAGGAGGCAGCAGAGGAAACAGTTTGGAAAAAGGGACTCTAAAGGGGCTCCAAGCACATGTGAAACTGGAGCTGTCTGCGAGACATCCCAGTGCAGACGTCAAACAGGCCAAACTAGCGGGCGGACGAGCATAAATACTGAAGACCACTCTACTGGAGAGAGAGAGAGACCACCCAAGGTAGAGAGCAAAGAGCGGGGGCCCAGGCTCAGGAGGCATCAGTCATCTGTCTTATGCATAAGGACAGAACCAGACTAACGTCCTTTCCAGGGGAAAAAGCACAGCAGGGAACAGCGCACCGGGGGAAGGTTTCTGCAGCGGTGCGAGGGCTGCGCAGGCCTCTTAGAGACGGGGCAGTGGTGGGAAGCCTGACCGCTTCCTGTCAGGCTCCACGCTTCTGGAAAAACAACTCTAAGTGCCCCCTCACTGCTCTAGTCCACACTTACTTCAGCTCACTGCAATCCATTGTCCAATCAGTCATAGACTTCTGGTCGTTTTGGTTTTTTGGTTTTTTTTTTAATCAAAACTGAAGTTTAATCATGGTCCCTCTTTTTCTTAAGCCCTCCTATGGGTTCCCTTTACAATACAGCCTAAGACACGTCTCCTGAAACCGGCTTCCTAGACCCTGTCCGCTCAGTGGCTGTTCTCTCCTGCCACAGGGACCCTGCGTTGAGCCAGTCTGTCTCCTGCACACTCTTCCTCCCTTTCCACCTAGTCAACTTTGGGTTGGAATTGAAGCAATCCATTCTTCAGAGAGCCTTTCTTGACCTCCAGCATCAGTGACAATGAAATGCTCCTGCCTTCACAACACGACAGTTAGACTCTCTGGAGTGACTATCTGTCCACCCCCCTCTAGGGTACAAGCTACTCAGAGATTACCGAATACTTGGCTCACTACTATATCTTCATCACCGGCGTAGGGTCTGGCACATACAGTGAGCGCTCAACAGCGCTGGTTGACAAGAGATGAAAAACAGGAGCGAGGGCTCATGATCACGAGTAGTACATGCTCTGTAGTCAAACACCGAATACAGTCTCTTGTCTAAGCTTAGACATTCACAAGCCATCTGAAGATTGTTTCTCTTCTGTATTAAAGTAAATGTCACATTATATGAAAATAATGAATAATGCTCTTTTGGGATTGAACTATTTAACTATTTAATGCATTCAGATCTTCAAGTCATACTAGCAGATTATGTTCTGCTTGGCTTTGACTGAACTTGATATTATCCGTTTGCACTTTTTAAACTTTTACTGGTGATATCACTAGCCTGACGACATTAAATTTTAATTTAAAAAAATCTAAAAATAAAAGCCAGTATGGTTGCTGACTAAAAAATAAAAATAGATTTACTATCTTCAAGGTCACTTAAAGCTGAAGTTAGCAAATTCGGTTTCCCATTGGCAATCGCAGATGAAGAAAGTAAGCACAAATCAAACTAACATCAAGGTTTGTATGACTCCTACTGGTTCCAGCTGTATGGGAAATATTTAAACTTGGCATTCATCTAGCACTATGGATTTTGTAACTAGTCATTATCTCCTTCATTAATAAGCAGTTAGTGACAAAATCAGATCACATCATCTGTGCAGTTAATTACAAGCTGGAAAATATTCAGGGTATACAAATTTTATTAGCATGGCTGACATCTGTCAACTATTTTGGTTAATTACTTCTGCATTTGGATTCTAGCCTTCTAACATTTCAAATTTAATATATGTGACATAAAGGGTTTTCAAACTACTATTATCTCTGTTTAGTAGTTTTGTCTTATTCCTATTCTAAAATTGTTAGAAATAAGAAATAAGCTAAATAAATTGTTAATTGGCAGAAAATGGCTAATTTTTTTATCAGTGCTTATTAAATACTCTCAGCACTACTATACAGGACACAAAATATTTTGAACTCTAAGTTTCAGGATAGAATGCTAAAACTTTTCTCTTTGCTTTGGGATAGAAAAAAGCATTTGGCTTTTTATTTTTACAGGTTGGATATGGAGAGATTTTTTTGAGGTTGTGGAAGTAAAGATATTTCCCATCCTTCCTCTAATCTGTAAGTCATTTGTGGTGTGTGAGGGTAGGCTTCTTGGAAGAAATTCGTTTTGAAGTAAAAGAGAAGGATGACTAGGTGAAAAGAAAAGATCAAAAAAGTAAGAGGGAATGCAAGAGGTAAGACGGGGTGAGTAGAGCAAATAATTTACCAAAGTAAAGCAAAAGTCGTTCACTGAACACACAGTTCACACTCTCACAGGTAGTCAGAGCCAACAAGAACATACAAAATGAAAGATTAAAAATGCATTATGCTAAAAACGCAAAATGTACCAAGCACACCAAACCCAAGTGTTCGTTTTAATATCTCCGTGCTATGATTACAATTTTTTGTATCCTTTAAAGAAAAGAGGCATAGAGAAATGGACTCCCCACATGTGCAAAGGCAGAATGGCCATCTGAACCCATGTAGGCTAATTTCCCGTCCTCAACCACAGCACGACCCTAGCTCGCAAGCTTGTGTTCTCCACATAAGAGAACGGCATAGACGCATCGTCAGTGACAGCGCATTCCGACTTGTCTCTGAAGGACTGGTGGTTTGTCTGCAATGACCCTCACCATCCTATCTGTTGTGTGCTCATCACTGAGTACACAGGGCTGCTGGGTCCAAGCTCTGGAGGCGATAAGCAGTCCCGCTGTCTGTGTCACAGCCTGGTCTCATACTGTGATCAATACTCCTTCAGAAAAATACTAAGCTGCAACATGAAAAGCTATAATTCTATAAAAGGCATGGTTATCTAGATACCTGTGATATCTGACTTCTTTCTTTCATAACCAGAATTATGTTGCTCTTATTGATAATGGTCTCATCTTTGTTGCATGTATTCCTTTGCCTGTCCTGCAGGAAATTCCAACCAAGAGTTAGCTGATCAAGGAAGGATCTGAATATTCTTGGATCTCTAGCTTGCTGCTACTGCTAAGTCACTTCAGTCGTGTCTGACTCTGTGTGACCCCATAGACGGAAGCCCATCAGGCTCCCCGTCCCTGGGATTCTCCAGGCAACAACACTGGAGTGGGCTGCCAGTTCCTTCTCCAATGCATGAAAGTGAAAAGTGAAAGTGAAGTCACTCAGTCATATCCGACTGTTCCGGACCCCATGGACTGCAGCCCACCAGGCTCCTCTGTCCCTGGGATTCTCATGGGGAGAGTACTGGAGCGGGTGCCATCGCCTTCTCCAGATCTCCAGCTTAAACCCCGCTTATTTTCATCCAGAATATTCACCACCCAGTGTGGTTTCCACAGACACGGTGAGTCCACCTGTTCATGACTGACTGGCATCTTGGCACAAAGATGCCTGTGGAGGGCTTGAGGTTTCTACTGAGTGAGACATCTAACATTTAGACATTTCACGTTAAATGAAAATTTTGTGGGGAACTGATCAAGAACCAAACAGCCAATTAACATGCAAATCAAAACCACAATGAGGTATTACCTCACACCTGTCAGAACAGACAACAAACAA
>SJYX01003837.1:76987-110849 GCA_006410675.1 Oreotragus oreotragus
TTTTTTTATCAGTGCTTATTAAATACTCTCAGCACTACTATACAGGACACAAAATATTTTGAACTCTAAGTTTCAGGATAGAATGCTAAAACTTTTCTCTTTGCTTTGGGATAGAAAAAAGCATTTGGCTTTTTATTTTTACAGGTTGGATATGGAGAGATTTTTTTGAGGTTGTGGAAGTAAAGATATTTCCCATCCTTCCTCTAATCTGTAAGTCATTTGTGGTGTGTGAGGGTAGGCTTCTTGGAAGAAATTCGTTTTGAAGTAAAAGAGAAGGATGACTAGGTGAAAAGAAAAGATCAAAAAAGTAAGAGGGAATGCAAGAGGTAAGACGGGGTGAGTAGAGCAAATAATTTACCAAAGTAAAGCAAAAGTCGTTCACTGAACACACAGTTCACACTCTCACAGGTAGTCAGAGCCAACAAGAACATACAAAATGAAAGATTAAAAATGCATTATGCTAAAAACGCAAAATGTACCAAGCACACCAAACCCAAGTGTTCGTTTTAATATCTCCGTGCTATGATTACAATTTTTTGTATCCTTTAAAGAAAAGAGGCATAGAGAAATGGACTCCCCACATGTGCAAAGGCAGAATGGCCATCTGAACCCATGTAGGCTAATTTCCCGTCCTCAACCACAGCACGACCCTAGCTCGCAAGCTTGTGTTCTCCACATAAGAGAACGGCATAGACGCATCGTCAGTGACAGCGCATTCCGACTTGTCTCTGAAGGACTGGTGGTTTGTCTGCAATGACCCTCACCATCCTATCTGTTGTGTGCTCATCACTGAGTACACAGGGCTGCTGGGTCCAAGCTCTGGAGGCGATAAGCAGTCCCGCTGTCTGTGTCACAGCCTGGTCTCATACTGTGATCAATACTCCTTCAGAAAAATACTAAGCTGCAACATGAAAAGCTATAATTCTATAAAAGGCATGGTTATCTAGATACCTGTGATATCTGACTTCTTTCTTTCATAACCAGAATTATGTTGCTCTTATTGATAATGGTCTCATCTTTGTTGCATGTATTCCTTTGCCTGTCCTGCAGGAAATTCCAACCAAGAGTTAGCTGATCAAGGAAGGATCTGAATATTCTTGGATCTCTAGCTTGCTGCTACTGCTAAGTCACTTCAGTCGTGTCTGACTCTGTGTGACCCCATAGACGGAAGCCCATCAGGCTCCCCGTCCCTGGGATTCTCCAGGCAACAACACTGGAGTGGGCTGCCAGTTCCTTCTCCAATGCATGAAAGTGAAAAGTGAAAGTGAAGTCACTCAGTCATATCCGACTGTTCCGGACCCCATGGACTGCAGCCCACCAGGCTCCTCTGTCCCTGGGATTCTCATGGGGAGAGTACTGGAGCGGGTGCCATCGCCTTCTCCAGATCTCCAGCTTAAACCCCGCTTATTTTCATCCAGAATATTCACCACCCAGTGTGGTTTCCACAGACACGGTGAGTCCACCTGTTCATGACTGACTGGCATCTTGGCACAAAGATGCCTGTGGAGGGCTTGAGGTTTCTACTGAGTGAGACATCTAACATTTAGACATTTCACGTTAAATGAAAATTTTGTGGGGAACTGATCAAGAACCAAACAGCCAATTAACATGCAAATCAAAACCACAATGAGGTATTACCTCACACCTGTCAGAACAGACAACAAACAACAAGTATTGGTGAGGATGCGGAAAACGGGACTCTCATGCACTGCTGATGGGAATGTAAACATAAATGAACGTAAACATAAATGAACTGGAGTAGTCACTATGTAAAAGAGGATGCAGATTTCTCAAAAAATTAAAAATAGAACCATGTGATCTAGCAATTCCATTCCTGGCAATTATCCAAAGAAAATGAAAACACTAATTTGAAAAGGTATCTGCACTCTCATGTTCACTGCATTACTTAAAATAGCTGAGGTATGGAAGCAACCTAAATGCCCATCCATAGATGAATGGGCAATGAACAGACGACAACTACTACTCAGCCATGAAAAAGACCAAAAGCTTGCCACGCGTGACAGCAGAAACGGCCCTAGAGGGCAGTATGCTGAGTGAAATACATCCGAGAAAGACTGCTGCTGTATGACTGCACGTAGATGAGAAATCTAAAAAACAACACAAATGAGCAAACATAAGTCAGAAAGATTCCCAGGTACAGAGAACAAACAGGTGGTTGCCAGAGGAGAGGGAGATTAAAAAGTACAAACTTCAAAAAAAAAACAAAAAACAAACTTCCAGTTATAAAGTAAATGAGTCATGGGTATGAAATGTACAGTGTGGGGAAGATAGTTTAATTAGATGTAATATCTTTCTATGGTGACAGATGGTAACTAATCAAGGTGATCACTCTTTTATGTACTGGGCTTCCCTGGTGGTGCAGAGGTTAAAGCATCTGCCTGCAACGTGGGAGACCTGGGTTCGATCCCTGGGTCAGGAAGATCCCCTGAAGAAGGAAATGGCAACCCACTCCAGTATTCTTGCCTGGAGAATCCCATGGAGGGAGGAGCTTGGTGGGCTACAGTCCATGGGTCGCAAAGAGTCGGACACGACTGAGCGACTTCACTTTCACTTTCATGTTACATACCAGGAACTAACACAGTGATGTAGGTCAATTATACCTTGAAAACAAACAAACTCATAGAAAAGGAGATCAGATCTTGTGGTTACCAGAGGCTGGGGGAAGGGTGATGTTGCAGGAGGGAGGAATTAGATGAAAGCAGTCAAAATGAATGAACCTCCAGTCATAAGATAAATAAGCACTAGGGATATAATGTACAATATGATAAATATAATTAATGCTGATACGTGTTACATATAAAAGAAAATCCTGAGTTCTCATCACAAAGAAAAAGGTATTTTTCTACCTTTTAAACTTAGTGTCTATATGCGGTGATACTCACTAAGCTTGTTGTGATGACCGCTGTATGGTGTAGGTAGCCAAGTCATTACACGGTCACCTGGAACTTGTACAACCTGTGTTCACGCTCAGTCACTCAGCTGTGTCTGGCTCTCTGCAACCCCGTGGACCGTCACCTGCCAGGGTCATCTGTCCACGGGGTTCTCTAGGCAGTAATGCTAGAAGGGGTTCCCGTTTCCTCCTCCAGGGGATCTCCCCGACCCAGGGACTGAATGTGAGTTTCTGCACTGGCAAGTAGATTCTTTACCACTGAGCCCCCTGAGAAGCCCCAAACTTACATAGTGCTACATGTCAATTACAGCACAACAAAGCTGAGGGGATAAAAAGACCCGTGTCCCAGGGCACTGTTTAGTCTGTGAGGCACCTGAGGTATTTCTTTCGCTTTGTTCTTGATTCCTGAGTGGTTTACATTTTGAACCCAGATACTCATTGTAAATTTTCAGAGATCCAGAGACCCTGTCCATGGTTTGAAAGACTCAATATTCATTAAGACTCAATTCTTCCCAAACTGGTCTATATACTCGATTGTAATCTCAATCAAAATCCTAGCGGACCTTTTGTCAGAAAATGACAAGCTGGTTCCAAAATTTATATGGGATAGCCAAAACAACTCTGAAAAAGGAGAACAAAAGAAGAACAAAGACAGAAGGCTAATGCTACCTAACTTCAAGAATTATTATAAAACTACTGTAATCAAACCTTATTCTACTGGTATACAGAGAGAAGTAGATCAATGGAACAAAACAAAAACAAACTCATACACACATGGACAAAAGATTTCCAGAAAGTACAAAGGCAATTCAGTGGAGGAAAAAAAATGAGCTTTTCAGCAAATGGTACTAGAATAATAAGAGATCCATTTACCAAAAAGAAAGAAGGAAATGACTAAATCCATCCCTCACACCATACATGAAAAATAGTTCCAAATGGATCACAAACTAAAAAAAATTCTAAAATAAAACACAGGAGCAAACATTTGTGATCTTGGATTAGACAAAGGTTTCTTAGATATGATACCAAAAGCACAAAAAAGACAAACTGGAAAACTTGACCACATCAAACTTAAAAACTATTCTTCAAAAGAAATTATTAAGAACAAGGAAAGGTGAGTCACAGGCAGGAAGAAAATTCCTGCAAAGCACATACCTGATATTCTTCTTGCTTTCAAAATAAAGAACTTCCAAGATTCAACAAACAACCTAATTTCAACTGGATGAAGGATTTGAAGATACTTCACCAAAGAAGATATATGGATGACAAATAAGCACACGAAAAGATGATAAAATCACTAGTCATTAGGGAAATTCAAATTAAAACCATAATGAGATACTTCTATATGTTTTGGCATGAATGTGAAGAAACCAGACATGGAATAACCATTTTGGAAACAGTGTCCTTAAAAAGTATACTTACCATATGACCCCACTGCCCCTTCCTATGTTCTGCCCAAGAAAAATGTAAACCTAAGTCCAGAAAAACACTTTAGCAAAAATATTCATACCAGCTTTACTTGTAATAGACAAAACTTCAAAATAATCCAAATATCCATCAACAGATGAACTGATAAACTAATTGTGGCCTATCCACACAATAAAATATTTACATGACAGCAAAAATGAACAATGAACAATTGATACATACAAGACAGATGAATCTCAAAACAATCGGACCAAACAAAAAGAAGACATATCGCATGCTTTCATTTTAAATAAAACTCTACAAAATGCAAACTAATCTACAGTGACTAAAAGCAGATTCAGTGACTGATGATGGAGGCATGCGCAAAGAACCAGCTTGAGGAATTACCACTTTGCTCGAGGGAACCTGAGGGGAGGAAAATGTGTTCACTACCTTGATTGTGGTGATGATTTCATGATATATACACATCAAAATTTACTAAATTGTATACTTTAAAGATTTTCAGCTTGTTGTATGTCAGTTATACCTCAATAGAGCTGTAACTTTAAAAAATGTACAGTATAGGTTTGCTAAGTCACTTCAGTTGTATCCAACTCTTTGTGACCCCATGGACCCACGAGGCTCTTCTGTCCATGGGGATTCTCCAGGCAAGTATACTGGAGCGGGTTGCCATTTCCTTCTTCAGGGGACCTTTTCCACCCAGGGATCGAACTCTGGTCTCCTGCATTGCAGGCGGGTTTTTTACCGTCTGAGCCACCTAGGAAGTCCATTATAGGTTTAGGAGTTATTTTCATTCATGTCCCATTCTGATTCACCTAAATGCTTCTGGCACAAGAAAAGGGCCCTTTGGTGGGGGTGAGTTCTTCAGTGTGTAGTCAGGGCTGAGCTGGCCATTCTGACAGTCTTCTCCCAAAACTGATACGTTTACGACATGGTAATAAAACCAAGAAATGCATGAATGAAATTTTTTTTTCTGATCTATAAAGCAAGGTCTGATAGTTCATCCAAAAGTGTATTGGATTAAGAAGCAAGTTAAAAAGTAGGAGAAACTTTTTTTTTTAAACCCACTGGAAAGTACTAACTAAACCAATACAGGACATTCCCAGCAACATAGACTCCCAGCATCATTCCTATACAGAATCAGGACTAGTATTAACATGTGGAATTCTGGATTTTGCTTCCGTATCTTGGCACAGAGCTGGTTGCTGTCCACTGAGTCAGTCCTGGGAAAGGCTGACCACACCTCCAAACAAGTTAATATTACTCATGACTATTACGCCACAGTTTTGTAAGGAGTACAATAGTGGTCTCCAGTGAAACAGCTGGACCTGGAGCTTGCATGCTCCTCATGTATAATCATGGCCTGAGAAACAGTTTATGGGTTTTAAGCAAGAAAGTGGCATGTAAACAAATGCATGGAATGTTTACTCAGGGGAAATTTAACATTATTCATCTTTTGAAAAAAATGAGTTCACTATGCTGTATCTAACCAGCTGAGGATCAACTGAAAACTTCCGTGAACTGCACATTCAAAAAACTCAACAACAGGATAACTGCCAATGAGGGAATTAGTGAAGAATAAAAACTTTTTTAGAACTGAGTATGAGGGCTGTCCAAAGTGAGCGAAGATTCTACAGCAGGAAAGATTAAGAATTTGAATAGGAAAACAAAGAATCAAAGATGAGCGCTGGCAATGAAGAGGAGAGGCCCCATACCAACCGAGAGGCAGCGGGAGTGGGACCCAGACATCGGCTGCTCCCGAGCCAGAGTCTGACCAGTGCTGAGCCAACGTGCTCGCCTGCCGCCAATGGCTGGAGTGCAGGGCTAGCGGCCTTCCCAACAGACAGTTCACGAGGCTGGTGCTGTCTCTGTAGCTGAGTGCACTCACTGTTCAGACGGCACCGGCAGCACAGACACTCGGCAGCAACAGGATGGGGCCGTTCTCTTCCTGGGGGCCTGGAATAGGCTGCGGCTAAAGAAAGGAGTGATTCAGAATACGGGGCTCAGCCTATCTTTCAGTCTGTAGATGGAGGCGTCAAATTTAGCTGGAAGACAACATAACTGGAAAGGATAATCTTCATTACATGTTATAAGCAGAAGTTATATCGAGAATATGAACTAGCAACGTCATGTAGATCTTAGCAGCAAATTTTTGGCTTAGTGTTAAACACGATACATAAAGTCAAAGGAATCAAAGGACTTACAACACAGCACCTTAAAAGCACTGTGGGGAAAAGGAGAGTTTTGAAAGATCTGGAGCTTAGTTACAAATGTTAACCATGTAGCCTTGGGTAACAATTATTCTATTTCTTCATCTGTAAAATGTGAAATAATCCCACCTGCTCTAACAATGTCTCAGAGTTGAGAGGATCAAGTGAGATAGTGATTAAGATGCTGTCAAGTCTCTCACACACATATAAGGGGTATTCTCAGTTATTAACACATTATCTCTTTCCGGGGTATCAACTATGTGGTTCTTCACTAGTAAGTTACAGTATTACAAAAGATGAAGCTTCTATTCAGTCAAAGATTCTACAAAGCTATGTGAATAAGGTTTTATTCTGCTTCCTGCTGCTGCTGCTAAGTCGCTTCAGTCGTGTCCGACTCTGTGCGACCCCATAGATGGCAGCCCACNGGTATCAACTATGTGGTTCTTCACTAGTAAGTTACAGTATTACAAAAGATGAAGCTTCTATTCAGTCAAAGATTCTACAAAGCTATGTGAATAAGGTTTTATTCTGCTTCCTGCTGCTGCTGCTAAGTCGCTTCAGTCGTGTCCGACTCTGTGCGACCCCATAGATGGCAGCCCACCAGGCTCCCCCGTCCCTGGGATTCTCCAGGCAGCAACACTGGAGTGGGTTGCCAGTTCCTTCTCCAATGCATGAAAGTTAAAAGTGAAAGTGAAGTTGCTCAGTCAAGTCCGACTCCTAGCGACCCCATGGACTGCAGCCCACCGGCTCCTCTGTCCATGGGATTTGCCAGGCAAGAGTACTGGAGTAGGGTGCCATCATACCTACTTTTAACTGCTGACATCTGATAGGAGTTACAGGTTTCATAAATTTCCACATTTTTTTTTAAGTTTTGCCTTTCATATACTATTAAACGTTTGTGTTATCATGCTAAATCATCATTTTTAAAAAGTCAAATTTCAGCCTTGGAAATAATCACAATCATCTTTTATTGAGAGGTGGCCTCTCAATACTGGGAAATAACAATGTTAGTTCTTTTTTTTTTTTAAGAATCATTTATTACTAATCATTCAGCTCAGTTTCCAGGTCTGTTTCTTGCACTGAAGCTCTCCATTCCCCTGGAAGGGCACGGATAAAAGTCAAATTTCAGCCTTGGAAATAATCACATTCATCTTTTATTGAGAGGTGGCCTCTCAATACTGGGAAATAACAATGTTAGTTCTTTTTTTTTTTTTTAAGAATCATTTATTACTAATCATTCAGCTCAGTTTCCAGGTCTGTTTCTTGCACTGAAGCTCTCCATTCCCCTGGAAGGGCACGGAGCAGCAAAGGTGAGGAGCTGCGGAAAACGGCCTGCCGCATCGTTTAAGCAGGCATTAATTGTCTTTTCGTGTCAAGAGATCTTTGGGAAAGAAAAGTAATGTTAAACCATACCAGGCTCTCCTGGACTGATGAATGGTAACTACTGCCCTTTGGATATCTAACCCAGGAATCTTACTTTTCATGTGACTGATCTATTACGTATTTTAAGCCCTATATTTTTTATCAATAAGTAATAAAGAAGTAAAGATATACTTTCATTAGAGAACATTCTATTGTCTATGCAAGTTCCTGGGGAGGGCAGATAAGTTTTTAAAGGAGTCCAGCATTTTTCTGGTTTTTATTTGCAACTCTAGATCAAATGTTTCAGGGAAATGGGGAAGAATGTGAGCAAAAGGATTCTGTTCTAATTTAAATATTCTGTTCTAATTTACATACTCTTCACAATTTAGTAGTAATTACTTCTTTTAAGGTTCAATCACCTTCTAAATGTTACAGAATAGAAAGATGAGAAAGATACTACATGATTCACAGACAAGAACATTAATAAAAGTACTTTCTAAAGTATAATCATTATTTTCATTTTCTATTTAAAATTTTTCAATTTTTATTATAGTTGCCAAATTTTAATCTTCATTGATTAAAAACACAGCAGAACTCCTTGCATACAAATTTATTCAGTTTGCAAACATCAAATCATCATTAGATTAGAATGACAAGCATGACAAAATTAATACTTCAAAAGAGGTTCGGGAAAATGTAAAACCTAAAAAATATTGAATTAGGTTTTAAATTAACTCATACAAGCTTAAGTTCAATGAAAACTAACACTGCACACTTTTTAATAAATTATTTTATAATCATCCCACTAAATCCTTTAACTTACCAAGAAATCCTATTTAAAATAAGTTTTCTGAAGTCAGCCATAAATACCACTGAAGTGCAAATTGATCTAAAGTCCCACTGAATCCATCAAATGTCACCTCACTTTAACTCATCAAATTGCTCTACATGAGTGAATGTAAAGTGTCCTCATACTCATTAGTGTTATAGTTAAAATCCATATTATATAGAAAATAAAATGATGTAATTGTTTGGAACCATTATGGAACTAGATGCAAGCCACATCATGCTACACTCATTTACAACCTAAAACATAATTTAGGCCTAATGTCCAAAGCTAACATTCAGTCAACACCAGTCCTGCCTTTTTAAATATTTCTAGTGGAGAGAAAGCTGCATCAGTTTCACTATACAATCTTGGGGCTAATAAGTAAATATAGAGGAGAGAGCGGAGAAATCTAAGTGTGGGAGTAGTCACCATAAATCCATGAGAAAGGATGAGGTCCCCAGACAGTGGCCACAGACAGAAGGGAGGTTAAGCGAGGGGAGGGAGCAGACACAGTAAGTCAGAAGACCCCCCCCAGAAGACAGTCAAGAGTTGGGGTAGTAAAATAGCATAGAGATCAATTACCTTTACTTCCCTCTTTGAACAGTAGCCCCCTTAAGTAAATCACATGTCAAAACATGTGGGTCGGGAAATCACACTGGAAAAGACTTCTAACATAATTTCTTTTATGCTTAATAATACTATAGTTTGCTTTTCTGCCAGTCATTGTCTTCCATAAAACAGTGAGAAAAAGAAAATCTTTATATCAGTATTATTTTAACAAAAGTCTCTGTATTATTAAGAATCACAAAACTAAACTATAAGTTAAAAATCTTTATTTAATTCTTATGAAGCCAAATAGATGGCAATTAACTGATCAGAGTAAGAATTATGTAATTTGGAAGTTTATTCTTTGTGATACAACTTCATTCCTTATTAGTGGGATCCAGATAGAAACTTAACAATTAGAGAAAGTCTTCAAAAATTGCTCTAGAATTTTAGCCCATCTTTCCTCCAGGAAAGTCACCCAGGAAACGAGAGAACATAAACAGCGCTATGAAGTGGGCCAATTCTGACCTGTGTCTGAGTTTACTGGGGGTCAGCATGGAAGCAAAATATGCTGATACCAACCCACTCTGCTGCCAGTACTAATGCCCACCAGGGGTCGCAACACAGAACCCCCAGAGAGGGCAGTTAGGGTAGGTGATGGTAGCAAGCCACATTGCATGGGAAAGCAATCTAGGGAAACAATTAGGACCATCTGTGTTGGGTCAGCTGACTTGGGATAGACCCTCAGCTTGGTCACTTAGCTGGAAAACTGACCTAGGATGAGCTAATCAGCATCCACGAAATGGAAGTACTTTAGTTGTGAGAGTTACAAGGGGGAAGCGTGATCTTCCACACCTGACAGCTCCAGCTCCAGCACGCTGTGCTTTGCAGGAGAACCGGGCGGCTCTTGTGGAGAAGCAAACTTCCTCAGGGGAGTACGAGGGGGCGCGGCTGGAGCACTCACTCTCAACAGAAGTCTCACTCAAGAGAGGGCTTGAGTGAAAACTCCAATTCACACACTAAAACCAAAGGGAACAAACTGCAAACTCTCTACAGATCCTGATGAAAGAAAAATCAAACTAACACACTCTTCACTAAAACAGCCTTTGGAAACATGACCTCCTAGTCTTCTCTCCATCATGCTGGCTCTCCCCAGGTAAGGTGAGCGGCACTCCAGGCATGATCTCTAACTCTAGGTCTTCAAAGAAAAGAAAACAAGTCCATCACAAAACAGGCCAAAATTATCAGCAAAAACAGGCTATCAGATGGACCCACATCTATGGTTTTTGCCTCTTTTCTGTTATTATTCCTTTCTTCAGTTGACTGCTTAAAAAGAGCACTGCTTTAAATTGACAGTTGTGAGGTAACAATTCTCAACACTTCCTTAATACATTGTAGTATTTACATGCAAAGTAAGCTATTTGACAAAAAGTAAAATTATTAATAAATCACTGCTGCTGCTGCTCCTGCTAAGTCACTTCAGTCGTGTCCAACTCTGTGCGACCCCATAGGCAGCAGCCCACCAGGCTCCCCCATCCCTGGGATTCTCCAGGCAAGAACACTGGAGTGGGTTGCCATTTCCTTCTCCAATGCATGAAAGTGAAAAGGGAAAGTAAATCACTAAATACACAGAAAACTTCGATGTAAAATTGTGTTTAAAACAGATTTTTGAAGTCAACTGCAGCATGCATGGAATCTATAAGGTTGTCAAGCTTATGATACATAAGAGCCATGTTAAAGACGAGAGCTTTTCAAATTTACAATTGTACCTTTTTTCTGCTAAGCACTGACTATTGCTCTTAAATTTTTTTCTGGGTCAGTTGAGCTGGAATAGCAAAAAGATTTCTAACATGTTTGTATTTGATGTTGGTCCCTAAAGGCTTTCATACAAAGATAAATAGGTTCTTGGCCAAGCAGTCTTTAATGTTGCAATTCACTCAGTCATTGTGCTGAAACTTTTTTCCTATTTAATATACACCTAAAGAAAAGGGAGAAGAAATAGGGAAGAAGAAAGAAAAAGAAGAGATGGAGATAAAGCTGAAGACAGAGATAGTGATGGGATAGCTGGGAGAGGGGAGTTTATTAATCAAATACAATAATCTGAGAACCTGCCTTATCTTTCTCAAGAGAAAAGAAATAACAGAAATCTAATCCAACTAAATCTTCCTCCCACATATCAAAATGACTAAACCAAGCATTTCAAGTGCTACACTAACTCAAGCATTGCAACCAACTATAAACCAGTAACTGCAATGGCAAAACGTTTGTAGTATCATGAAAGGCTAAAAAAATCTGTCTCTGGGTTAGTATTCTTTTGAGGCCAGCTGAAATCAAGAACCAAAGTTAGTTAACCAGATAATTCAGGCAAAAGCAGACATATTCTGTGGCCTCCACCTGGTTTCATTTGGACTTGCTGAACACTATGCTGTCATACTTGGAGTCAGCTGGTTAGCATGAGTTATGTTGATTAGAATCTCTGGGGATATGTTTTGCAACCAAGATGAAACTTTGGGAAAACCTTCCTCTAAAACAAACAGAAAACCTAGCTTTTTCTCAGCAGTATAAAAGAACGCCAAGATTTTAGTCACTCTTTCCTGTAAATGAATATTTACAAGTTAGCAATAACACGCTGTGACCCCATGCAACAATGAGGCTCAGCCACAAAGCCCTTTCTGGAAAAGATGGCAGAGCAGCATTCATCCTCAGACTGGTTTGGGAGAGTCTCTTTCAGATGGAGGAAAACAATTTTATTGGGGAAGTGAAGTGAAGTCGCTCAGTCGTGTCCAACTCTTTGTGACCCCATGGACTGTTGCCTACCAGGCTTCTCTGTCCATGGGACTTTCCAGGCAAGAGTACTGGAGTGGGTTGCCATTTCCTTCTCCAGGGGATCTTCCCGATCCAGGGATCGAAACCAAGTCTCCTGCATTGTAAGCAGACGCTTTACCTTCTGAGCCACCAGGAAGTTATAAGCAAATTCTGTTATGCTATGGAGGGAGTGGAATATCTCCTTCAAACACAACTCAAAAGCACATATCAGTTGGTTTCAGAACCCAGTCCACCAACACCCTTCTGCAACAGTTCAGAGAGCAGTCTGGACTGGGAAGTTAGGAAATCTGGGTTCTTAATAAGATCTGGATGCTGCGTCTCTAGCCACCCAGTCTCTGGACTTGAGGAGTTTCTCTATGTGAAAACCAGCAAAATGTACTTTTAAATAACTAAGACTGCTATGCAAAATTCAATATAAATATATAACAAACTGCTATTTATTTCTTCCTCCTACTTTAATCCTTTGAGCTTGTTTCTATGTTAGCTTTTAGGGTACTTTGCCCTCTGGAGAATACATTCACAAGTAGCCATAAGACTGCCATAGTACAAATCGAACCTTCAGGACTGCTACATCAAAATTCCAATAGCAGCAGAGAAACTGAAACTGCCTACAGGCCATTCCTGACTGGAGCAGGATGACAAGCTGCCAGTGTGAATGTCAACTCAGCACTGGTGTCATGACGCCAAGACCAATACGACGATGCCCATGTCAACAAGTTAGCAAAAATATGGCAGAAATGGCCCTACAGTCATTCTCATACTGAAACATTTCACCCTGAAATCTAAGGCCTCAAAATATTCTTTGTTTACTGCTGCCTGAAAAACATTTTTTTTTTTAGTATTTCACATGGATTTACTGAGTTATCAAATCATAATTCTACCAGAATTTTTCTTCTCACAGTATCCAATAAGTGTATTTTTTAAAACTCGTACATATAAATTTAACTTTTGTCAATTAACCACAGTTTAAAAGCCTGAGAAGAGGTTGGATTTTAAATGAATTCTAGGAGGAATCTTCTTACAAAGCATAGTCCTCTGATACCCACTCCCGGTTCATATAAAATCGCTCTTAGTATTCAGTTTGCTCAGGTCAGAATGTACCTATATTCTGATCATTCCCTCAGGTAGATCCCACTTTACATATGCGAAGTAGATGCCGGTTAATGTGCTTTTATCAAGGTCACAAAGCTAGTCAGTTGCAAAAAGATTGTCTCCCAGAACTCCAAATTCCCCGTCCTCCCCTTAGTCCACCGGGCCAGGCCTCTTCTCTGACAGAACTGAAAATAGATTACAATAAGGAAAAGGAGTACGTCAAGGCTGTATATCGTCTCCCTGCTTATTTAACTTATATGCAGAGTACATCATGAGAAACGCTGGACTGGAAGAAGCACAAGCTGGAATCAAGATCGCCGGGAGAAATATCAATAACCTCAGATATGCTGATGATACCACCCTTATGGCAGAAAGTGAGGAGGAGCTAAAAAGCCTCTTGATGAAGGTGAAGGAGGAGAGCGAAAAAGTTGGCTTAAGGCTCAACATTCAGAAAACGAAGATCATGGCATCCGGTCCCATCACTTCATGGGAAATAGATGGGGAAACAGTGGAAACAGTGTCAGACTTTATTTTTTTGGGCTCCAAAATCAATGCAGATGGTGACTGCAGCCATGAAATTAAAAGACGCTTACTCCTTGGAAGAAAAGTTATGACCAACCTGGATAGTATATTCAAAAGCAGAGACATTACTTTGCCGACTAAGGTCCGCCTAGTCAAGGCTATGGTTTTTCCTGTGGTCATGTATGGATGTGAANGGGCTCCAAAATCAATGCAGATGGTGACTGCAGCCATGAAATTAAAAGATGCTTACTCCTTGGAAGAAAAGTTATGACCAACCTGGATAGTATATTCAAAGGCAGAGACATTACTTTGCCGACTAAGGTCCGTCTAGTCAAGGCTATGGTTTTTCCCGTGGTCATGTATGGATGTGAGAGTTGGACTGTGAAGAAAGCTGAGCACCGAAGAATTGATGCTTTTGAACTGTGGTGTTGGAGAAGACTCTTGAGAGTCCCTTGGACTGCAAGGAGATCCAACCAATCCATTCTGAAGGAGGTCAACCCTGGGATTTCTTTGGAAGGAATGATGCTAAGCTGAAACTCCAGTACTTTGGCCACCTCATGCGAAGAGTTGACTCATTGGAAAAGACTCTGATGCTGGGAGGGATTGGGGGCAGGAGGAGAAGGGGCGACCGAGGATGAGATGGCTGGATGCCATCACGGACTCGATGGACGTGAGTCTGAGTGAACTCCGGGAGATGGTGATTGATAGCGAGGCCTGGTGTGCTCCGATTCATGGGGTCGCAAAGAGTCGGACATGACTGAGCGACTGAACTGACTGAACTGACTAAATAAGATCCAGAGTCTCACAACATAATACCTCAAATGTCCAGATTTCAACTAAAAATCACTCATCATACCAAGAACTAGTGAGATATCCAAATGAATGAGAGTCAGTAGATGCCCATACCCAAAGGACAGAGACGCTAGATGTATCTGACAAAGATTTCTAAATCCTTCAACAAACAGGCTTGCTTGAAACAAACAAACAAAAAAGTCTCAGGAGATAAGTAGACAGTCTCAGCAAAAGAAAATAACTTTTAAAGGAGCAAAAAGCAAATAGAAATCTTAGAATTAAACAACACAATTACACATTCACGTCCACAAGTCTAGTGGATCCCAGAATTAATTATTATTTGAAGGAATCACAAGACAGAATAGCCAACTGATGTGTCTCAGCCCAAGTTAAAGTTAATTTAGCACCAGTGAATGGGAAGCCCTAGCCAGCTTCTGGCACACTCCTTTTGATGCAGATATGAGGCAGTTATTCTCAAGGGAATACCTACAAACCATAAGAACTTTCTTATTCCCTCTGGTTACTCAACTGGCCACTATTACAGAGGCCATAGATGGCTTGGAATTACTGGGTGTAAATGAGGAGCTCCCGAGACTGGTCTCTATATTCTTAAGGCAACATATCCTACTACCTAGATAAATCTCCATCTCAGATTTTCCAGGGTCACCCTGAACTTGACATTGGTGACTCCCTGATCCAGGCTTCCCCTCAGGATCTGATTTTGGATAGTAACCCCTGGGAGCTCCATGCTCAGAGCATCTAATGTCCTCCATTCCTGAATGCAAATCCCCGAGGTATGGGACACAGAGCTCCATTCCCAGACCTGATCAATGGCATTCCCTGATCAAAGACAACCTCCCCGGCCTTGCTAGGGATGCATCATACCCCTGGATTGCGGCCACCACTGGAGGATGTCACCTCTATTCAACCACAGTGGGCCAGCGTTCTCCACATAATAAGCAACTTTCTGTGGCCTTGACTGATGCAGGTTCCCAAATTATGGTAGTCCTCAGAGATGCCATTAAATTTAATAAAGGATCTCTATCCTCTCTGAGGAGTTATAGGATATAACATTGAAGGCAAGCAAGTCCACCCTACCCGACCTCTGCCCCCATGCTAATGTGGTCATCTGAATAAACTGTTTCATTATTGAGTATTATATTAGTCTCCTCAACCATAAAATAATGATGATGTCTGTGATTTAGTGACTAAATCACAGGAATTTTATTGGTTACTGAATACGACAGTTTTATTGGTCTCACACTTCCATGCCTGTGGACAAAGAATTCAGAGTTACTTCATCAGTGTCTTATAGGCTGGCTAATAAATTCTATGGAGTTTTATGACCTGTACATGAAAGGCTGGATGTTGGCTCCAGGAGGAGCCAGCAGTTTAGCCCCTTAGTCCAACAGAGGTCAGAAAATCATCAGTAAATAAATGGCAGTGAACTTCTTGAGGGCAGAGGCTGTGTCTTATTAAATATTTTATTCCTGGGATAAACCCAGTGGTTGGCACATTGCAGGTATTAAGTAAATACTCATTTAAGGGATGGACAGAAATACTTTGAAAGGGATATCATTGTTACTTGCTTCCTGGAATTGCTTTTCTCTATAACCAGCGTAGGCATTTTTTATTTGCTTTTTTTTTTTGTTGTTGTTGTTGTTGTTGTTAACACAAGGTCAATATTTTATTTCACCCTTATTGGAGAAAAAGCATCATATGGCTATAAATATAAAATGCACAAAAGTGCCTATGTCAGGTTCATAATTCAAATGCCAAATTATTCTTTTTCTTTATATAAACTAGAAGTAATCAGAACAAATTAAAGATCCAGCCTTCATTCATAGGCAATCTCCCTAATTCTTTCAGGCAAAAAAAATTTTCTGGTCCATGTAATGGAAGTTTTTGACAATTAAGAAGTATTTTACTTGGATATTTTATTATGTATAAGAGGAAAGCCAATAAGAGATGTGTTTACATGTCTGAATTTATATAGATACTCACATGTTGTAGACTGGTATTAAATCTTTGCTCTTAACCCCCAAGGGGACTTCATAATTTAGGAATGTGTCAAGCCAAAGATTTTAAAAGTAGTCTTGCAAAATAGAAGATTTTCCTCCAGAGAAAAACAAGCATGGAAGAACCTCTCAATGAACTGGGGCTTGACTACTAAGAACAAGACAATTCTCTGAACCCCAGAACTGGCAGAAGGTTTCTTTTGAGCAAGATTGATCAAAATATCTCTCTTCTGCCAGCAATCACTGACAAGATAAGCAGTTAGGTTTCAAATTGTCCTTGCAGCAACCAGCAGTATATTTAGACATGATACCTTTTCCCATCCGACAATTTTTGGTAGTCAAATTTTTCTTAGACTGAAATTTCAATCATAGCTTTCCTTCGCATTGACTTCATTGAAAACTGGAAGATATGGACTTTTGAAATGAGAGTGTAGACCTTTCTTTCTGAGGACGGCATCCTACACTGTGAAAAGAAACAGAAAAAAATCATCCATAAATTCTGTGTTCAATGTATGAAAAAAAGATTGCATGGATTTTACTGTTCCTGTGTTTTGACTAATCTTTGATTAAAGAACAGGCTTCCCCAGTGGCTCAGTGGTAAAGAATCCGCCTGCAATTCAGGAGACGCAGGAGATGCAGGTTCAGTCCCTGGGTCAGGAAGATCCCCTGGAGGAGGGCATAACAACCCACTTCAGTATTCTTGCCTGGAGAATCTCATGGACAGAGAAGCCTCACAGGCTACAGTCCATGGGGTCTCAAAGAGTTGGACACGACTGAAGCGACTGGGCAAGCATGCATGCATGAAAGAGCGATAATAAGGTTTATATGACCATAGGATCTCTTCAAATGACTAAAAAGATTCTACAGATGCACAGCAGATCAGATCACTTTCTTCCTTGTCCTTAGAAAAGCAAAAAAGATCCTTTCAGGATATGGAAACAGGAAAGCCGTCTTCAGCCTACCCACAGAGTGAGTACGCCACACCCAGTATCCACGGGGTACATTCTGTGAGACTGCACCCCAAGCCTGTGTCTGGGACCAGCCTCAGGGGAGGGAAAGACGGGCTGCCAAGGGACTTCCCTTGTGGTCCAGTGGCTAAGACTCGAGTCAGGGAACTAGATCCTGCATTCCAAAACGAAGTTTGCAAGCTGCAACGAGGATTGAAGATCGAAGACACAGTGCAGCCAAATAAATAAGCATAAATATTTAAAAAGAAGACTCGAATGCCACCTGGAGCAGCATCTAAGGCCAAACAGGTTAGGCTCTTAGCCTAAACCTGGGTTCCAAGCTCCGCCCTTCCATTTGTCCCCTTCTGGACACAGAGCCCCTAAAGCCTAAAGCCCTTAGAATTTCCTCAGTGATGAGAACCATAACGTTGTCTTTTGTTATTTTAATGAAAGACCCCAAGGATGGGGGCTGGTTGCCAGGGAATCAATCAAGTGATCAGAGGATTGGAACTTCCAATCCCACGGAGGGGAGAGGGGCTGAAGATTGAATTCAGTCACCAATAACCAGTGATTTAATCGATCCTGCCTCTGCAACAAAGCCTCCATAAAACCCAGAAGGAGAGGGGTCATAGAGCTTCTGGGCTGGTGAGCATGTGGAGTTCAGGGAGAGTGTTCCCAGCACAAGGGGAGCTCTCCATCCCTTCCCCACCCCTTGCCCTAGGGCATCTTACCCATTGGGCTGTTCCTGAGTTGCACCTTTTATAACAAACTGATGATCTTGTAGGTAAAAAGTTCTTGAGTTCTATGACCTTCTAGCAAATTAATGGAACCCATGGAGAGGTCATTGGTACCTCTGATCTACAGCAATATGGCAGGAGCCCAGGTGCAACCTGAACTTACAACTGGCTTCTGAAGTTGGAGGTGGGAGCAGAGGGCAGTCTTATAGGACTGAGACCTTAATCTGTGGGATCTGATTTCCAGGTAGATAGTATCAGAATTGAGTTAAATTGTAAGACTCAGCTGGTGTCACAGAACTACTTGAATAGAACAAAACACACACATTGGAATTGGTGTCAGAATTACAGAAGTGTGGCAGGAAATATCTTGAGCTTTTTCTGTTTAGTCTCACTTAAGAGCAAGTTCAACAAGCTATTTTTTCAATACTTCCCCCAGCGTCCCCACAGGGTGTCCTCCAGGCCTTTAAAAGGAAGGTTGTCCACAGAGACTTGCTGAAGACTGAACAAAGCCTGAAGGCATTAGTGGGCATCATTTATGTGGAGCCGTTGCCAGGCAACATGCAGGCTGCCAACC
The DNA here is from genome assembly GCA_006410675.1 of Oreotragus oreotragus. Taxonomy (NCBI): domain Eukaryota; kingdom Metazoa; phylum Chordata; class Mammalia; order Artiodactyla; family Bovidae; genus Oreotragus; species Oreotragus oreotragus. The sequence goes on from SJYX01003837.1 coordinate 95,782, forward strand.
AGGGGAGAGCCTTCCAAGACGCTGATATGCGCCTTCAGTACTGGGTTAGATGGGCCTTGGGGACATGATGCCTTCACAGATGAGCCCAGGGCTTTTCCAAATTTCCACACATTCTAATGAATTTGAGTTGTCATGGGTGTGTGCTAGACCTTTGTAGACAAAATAAAGAGAGAGGATTCCATGGTTTGGTAGGGATATGGTTTATAATAGGATATGTTGTTTATCTCCTTTTTTAAAAAAAAGCTTTTTCTTGATGTGGACTATTTTTAAAGTCTTTATTGAATTTATTACAATATTGCTTCTCTCTTTTTTTTTTTTTTTGGCCATGAGGCATGTGGGATCTCAGCTCCCAGATCAGGATTGAAATCACACTTCTTGCATTGGAAAGTGAAGTATTAACCCCTGGATCACTAGGGAAGTCCCTATTTACCTGCTTTTCATCCCAACTCTGCCAACAACAGAGAGGAGATCAGCATTCTCACACTCTCTCCACAAATGTGAAAATCAGGAACTCTTGGTCTCTGGGTCTGGATGCTTGCTCAGAAGACCCTGCCCTCTTGGAGCCCCACCATCTCTGCCCTGGGGAGAGAACCAGGAAATCCCAGTCTCTAAAGTCTGGGTCATAGATACAGAGTCAGTGACTTCCCCAAGTCATAAATATCCATTGGTTCTTTTATTCATTCCAGCAACATCTGCCAAATACCTCTTAGGTGCCATTTAGACAATACAGGGAAAAAGACCCAGGCTTTGGTCTCAAGTTGTTTTCAGGCTGAAATATCCTCCAGGCAAAATGGAACCCAAGATAGGATGTGGGGTTGGAGACTGGGTGAGACTGAAGGAACTCTTTCTGCGTTGACTGATTCAGCAAGTATTTACTGAATACACACAATGTGCCAGACTCTGATCTGGAATCTGAGGATGCAGCCATGAATGAAGCTGCCAAGTTCACTGCTCTCATGGAGCCAACATCCCAGCAGAGCAGGGGGCTGGGAAAAGGCAGGGGATGCAGAGGAGATAGATTATCAGCAGGTCAGCCAATGAGCAAGCCCCTTATTCCATGGGTCAAGCATCTCATAGGTGCTGGGCAGGATGTTAGGTGCTGCGGTTATAGACCCACCAGAGGGAGGAGCCTGTCCATAGGCGCAGAGCAAACAGTGGGGCTGTTTGGTGGCAATCAAGCCATTCAGTAGAAATGGGACATAGGGCATGGTGATGCAGGAGGCGCCCTCTTAATTACAAAATTCATCCTTTGGGCAATCTGGGGCAAAGAGTCTTTCCTTGAAACTTCATATAAACCCTCTTGTAGTATTTATTGGGGTAGACATTTAGGAACAAACTGTAGGTATCAGATGAGTACAAAAGAGCATCATTCAACCTAAGGCATGGCTCTTGTTGCCTAAAATACAAACCAAAAATAAGAGTTTCTAATACTCCAAATTCAATTCAATTCCTCCCTCCCTTTCTTCCTTTCTTCCTTCTTTCCTTCCTAACTTCCTTCTCTTACCTGACGCCATTCCTAGAAATTGGTGAAAATAAAAACAAGTGTAGGATCTGAAGGGGCTTTCCCAATAGCTCAGCAGTAAAGCATCCCCCTGTAATGCAGGAGACATGGGAGGCATGGGTTTGATCCCTGGGTTAGGAAGATCCCTTGGAGAAGGAAAGGCAGCCCACTCCAGTATTCTTGCCTGCAGAATTCCGTGGACAGAGGAGTCTGGTGGGCTAAAGTCCATAGGGTCACAAAAGAGTCAGACATACTGAGCACCCACTCATGTAGGACCTGAAAGTGTCAAAGTGCATAGAACTAGGATCTGCCCTCTTAGGTGTGGTCAGGAACTAATTGAATAATGTTTACAAAATGTCAGAACATTCCTGAATAAAAGGTCCTGTATAAGTTCAAAGTCTTTATAATTATGTTGATGATTACTATAATTTGTAAGACTTAGTCATAACTTTCTTCCCAAGAGGATGAAGCCAACACTTTTTGAAAGAGGAAGCAGGCCAGGGACTCTATATAAGGGGAGATGGGCTGATGGGCTCTAGGAACAAGAGCTCAGTGAAGACAGGTGAGTGGTGGAACCCTGCTCAGGCCTATTTTGTATGAAAAACTGATAAACTGAAAATGATTGTGAGTCTGCTGCTAAGTAAATAAGAAAAGCTGGAGTCAGAGAAAACTCAAGAATCTTGCAAGGAAAACCCAAGTTGTAAAAGATTATATAGATGATAGAATGATTTTTTAAATAATACTTACACATGTTTAGGCTTCTTTTAATTAAAAAAGTGTATTAATAGTTACTTTTGGATTTGTTGTTGTTTAGTCACTAAGTTATGTCCAACTCTTTTGCGACCCCATGGACTGTAGTCCACTAGGATTTTCTGTCCATGGGATCTTCCAGGCAAGAATACTAGAGTGGGGTGCCATTTCCTATTCCAGGGGATCTTTCCATTCCAAAGATCAAACCTGCATCTCCTGTATTGGCAGGCGGATTTTTTACTGCTGAGCCACCAGGGAAGGGACCATGGACAAGAGAAAAAAATGGAGAACAGAAATATGTATGCATTTAACAGGAACTGTGATGGGCCAAATGGGATGTCTTCTTTTGTGGATTCAAAGCAAAAAGACAGAGATGTTTGTATTTTTCCAGATGTAACCCCACCCACCTTAAGTGAGGCTGCTATAACAAACTCCTGTCTTCTCTGGAGGCTGTGAAAGATTGAAGGCCAAAAAGTCTAACAGCATAAACTTCGCAGTGTCCAAGAGTCAAAGACTGGACAGGCTTCAAGAGTCTTGGGTGGAAGAGAGACCACAGTCTATTGGACTTGATTATTGTTCAAAATAGGATATTCCTTAAGACTTCCCTGGTGGTCCAGTGGTTAAGACTTCATTCTTCCACTGCAGGGGAAGTGGATTTGACCCCTGGTTGGGGAACTAAGATCCTGCATGCTGCGTGGTGTAGCGAAAAAAAAAAAAAGAATGGGATATTCCTGGGACAATCCTCAGCACTGGGAGAGAACTTGATGGAGTTCTCACCTCTGGAAATCCCAGATAAGAAAAATGAGGAAAGCAGGCACAAGGGCCAAAGGGAGAGAAAGAACTCCGTCCTAGATTTCTATCAACCAGGAAAGGATTTGTCTGCAGAGAATGAAGAGAAGAGCTTGAGCCTTCCAGGTTGGTTCCTTGCTTATCAGTCCAAATTCACTAAATACATATTTTCACAGAGCATGCCAAAATGCAACTCTGCAAAAAATGAGCTTAGAAGGCGGCTTATGTTTGACTCGAGTAAACGTGGTCTTAATGGCAGAAACATTCTCTATGTGTGACTGTCATTGCTGTTATCTTAATTTTAAGGCCTGTTGGTGCATAGCCTTCTGTGGGAAATGTGAGGGAGTGTGCAAGGAGGGAGAGAAAGAGAGGAGATGGTAAGACGTGATGCTGCTATCGGTAGAAAGGCCTGTCAGTCCACAGGGGCAAGCAAGAGACCCGAGTCAGCATTAAAGCCAGGGTGAGGGTGTACAGAGAAGTTCTCAATCCCTTCAGGACCAAATGGGGTGGGGCACGATGGGGCAGGGCCACCCCCGTCTCCCAGCACCTTAGAATGTTAACATGGCACCTTTTCCAGGCAGGTTGGAAGGCCCCAAAGACCTGAGACGACAGAAACATTCTCTATGTGTGACTGTCATTGCTGTTATCTTAATTTTAAGGCCTGTTGGTGCATAGCAGTCTGTGGGAAATGTGAGGGAGTGTGCAAGGAGGGAGAGAAAGAGAGGAGATGGTAAGACGTGATGCTGCTATCGGTAGAAAGGCCTGTCAGTCCACAGGGGCAAGCAAGAGACCCGAGTCAGCATTAAAGCCAGGGTGAGGGTGTACAGAGAAGTTCTCAATCCCTTCAGGACCAAATGGGGTGGGGCACGATGGGGCAGGGCCACCCCCGTCTCCCAGCACCTTAGAATGTTAACATGGCACCTTTTCCAGGCAGGTTGGAAGGCCCCAAAGACCTGAGACGCCTGTGGTTCAAGATTTATGGGGAAAATCTGGGAGAACATTTGTGGAAAACAGGTGGGGGCTCTCTGGTGAGAAAAGTGCAAAGACCTTTATTTCCACTTTTTCAAGAAACATTGTTTAACTGAGGAGGAAATGGTCTATTATGCCTTACAGATCTAAACCTGCTTTAAGAATTACAAAGTGCTCAGTGGAGGGAGGGTGAGGGGAGGCCACCAGGACCTAAACTGACCCCTGCTGGGAGCCACCACGGGAGATCCCACCCATGACAGGTGGAAGAGAACTGCTAAGCAAGGCTTCAGGAATCTAGGGGCTCCCTAGGCTTTCTTGAGCATCTACCTCAAAACCAGAATCTGTTTTACTATTTCATGACTTTCACCAACTCCTCTGACATTAACAGGGGGTTATCCCCAACCACCTTTCTCTGGAGAAAATCAACTTAGGGCTAGGACTATAGCTAATAAGTCTCCTGGACATGAGAGGAATATTTCAAATCAAACCCCCTCTGTTAGCATAGGACGTGAGTCTGAGTGAGCTCCGGGAGATGGTGATGAACAGGGAGGCCTGGCGTGCTGCGATTCATGGCGTCGAAAAGAGTCAGACACGACTGAACGACTGAACTGAACTGAATTATGGTATCTCCGAACACCAGTCTCCTGTTAAAATCTTGTTCTCATAAGAAATTCCTATTTCGGTATTATTTTTAAGTCACACCTGCACTTGTAGACATCACCTACTTGTAGAAAAGGCAATATCCTGTCGTTTTAATACTATTCTCATTATTTCCTTAATATAAATTCAGTTTCAGGTAAGCCAAAATTATCTATGTCCAGCTATTCTCGCACAACATTTATTCTGTTCACTGTAAAACACACGTCATTTCAGAAAACATATGGGAACTAAATGAAAACCCAGACTGCACCTGAAAACAAGAAAGATCAACTTTAAAACCACACTAATACCACACGTTAGTAAAACCCAGGAAACCCAGAAAACTCAAACCTGTCCCTATTGTGGGAATCCCTCTCTGATTTCACTTCTGGTCATTCACGCCCCATCACAAACAGCCAGGATAATACGAAATAAACAACAGCAGCGCCACTGTCATCCTGCATTTTTAAACTGAAAAGCCACATCACTACAGTCTACTTTCTGTCGCCCACCGTAAAGTTCGACCGGAGGATACATTCGTGGAAGAGCGGTCCCTTTTTAATGCGGAGAGAGGCTCAAAATGTTCACAAGTTAAAAAGGTGAAAGTCAGTCAAAGCTGAGCCTGGGAAAACAAAATTTGCTTCCCAACCGAAATCCAGACCTAGGTGCGGTAAGTCAAGAACGCAGCAGAAAACCAAGCGCCTAGAGAGATCACAAGAGGAAAAAAGAGAAAACAGGCTCCTGACAAAGTCTGGCAGGAGGACGTGAAGAAGGAACAGAGGAACAGGTCTGGTGTCGATGGGCAGAGGGATCAAATATGGGAAGGTGGGAGCAGAGGCTGAGAGGGGCTCAGGGGACGGGCAGAGTGGGCTGGAGAGGCCGAAGAGAGGAAAACGGAGACAGCACGCAACTGCCAGGAATCCTAAAGGAAATCAGTCCTGAATATTCGTTGGAAGGACTGATGCTGAAGCTGAAGTTCCAATATTTTGGCCACCTGATGTGAAGAACTGATTCATTGGGAAAGACCTTGATGCTGGGAAAGATTGAAGGTGGGAGGAGACAGGGATGACAGAGGATGAGATGGTTGGATGGTGTCACTGACTTGATGGACGTGAGCTTGAGCAAGCTCTGGGAGTGATGGACAGGGAGGCCTGGTGTGCTGCAGTCCATGGGGTTCAAAGAGTTGGACACGACTAAGCAACTGAACTGAACTAAACTGAACTGACTGGGGTGGGTCAGACAGTGAAGAATCTGCCTGTAGTGCAAGAGATTGGATTGGATCAATTGGGTTCAATCCCTGGGTCAGAAAGGATACTCTGGAGGAAATGGCAATCCACTTCAGTATTATTGCCTGGAGAATCCCATGGACAGAGGAGCCTGGCAGGCTACAGTCCATGGGCTCGAAAAGAGTCAGAGATGACACTTTCACTTTCATAGCCAATTAGCAATGTTGTGATAGTTTCAGGTAGACAGCAAAGGGACTCATCCATGCATATGCATATATCCATTCTCCTCCAGTCTCCCGTCCCATCCAGGCTGCCACATAACATTGAGAAGAGTTCCTTGTGCTACACAGTAGGTCCTTGCTGGTGATCCATTTTAAATATAGCAGTGTGTACATGTCCGTCCCAAACTGCCTAATTCTCCCTTTCCCCCATCCTTCCCCTCTGGTAACCATGAGTTCAGTCTCTAAGTCTGTGAGTCTCTTTCTATCTTATAAATAAGTTCATTTGCATCGTTTCTTTTTAGGTTCTGCATATAAGGGATGTCATACGATATTTCTCTTTCTCTGTCTGACTTCACTCAGTATGACAGTCCCTGCGTCCATCTCTGTTGCTGCAAGCAGCACGATTTCATTCTTTTTAGTGGCTGGGTAACACTCCATCATATATTCGCACCACGTCTTCTTTATCCATTCCTCTGCTGGTGGGCATTTGGGTTGTTTCCACATCTTGGCTATTGTAATCAGTGCTGCAGTGAACCGCAAGAGTCACTTCTCTTTGGCATCCCTTCTCCAGCCTGGAAATCCGGTGAGATGATGCTGAATCCTCATTCAATCCTGGAAGGGCTTCCTGCATCACCTCCAATGTGTTCCCCCTCCTGTTAGCTCTGAAACTTCTTGTAGCCCCACCAGGCCACCTCTCTTTCTTTTTCTTAACTTTTTGTTTCCACCTGTGAGAGTGGAGCCTGAGAATGTTTCATTGTTCCTATAGGATGATCAGAGTTAGCAAATAAAAATAGAGGATATGTAGTTATATTTGAATTTCAGATGAACAACAAATACATTTCTTTAGCAAAAGTATGTCCCAAATACTGCTCGGGACATATTTACACTAAAAATTTTCTTTCTGTTTTTTTAAGTTCAAGTGTACCTGGGAATCCTCCTTTTATCTGGCAAGCCTACCTCCTGGGCTAGAGGAAAGTCATAGGAAAATTTGGGGCAATGTCTTGGGTCCTCACTAGTGTAGGTAGGCCATAACACCCTCTGGCCTTAAGGTGCAGGCCCAGAAGACATCTCGATGTGGAAATAACCAAAGCCAGACTCAGTGGGAACAGGTGAAGGCTGTTTATTCAGAGCTGGCTAGAGCGGGAATCACTGCATTTTGGCAGTGATTCAAAGGTAGACAGATAGGAAAGCTCCGCAGTGGGAAAAGGGAAGGCTTCAAGTATGGCCTGGTTGGAGGCTGTTGGCTTGGAACATTTTAATAGAAGTGCAACATCCTATGTGATTGGAGAAGGAAATGGCAACCCACTCCAGTGTTCTTGCCTGGAGAATTGCCGGGAGCCACCACGGGAGATCCCACCCGTGACAAGGTCATGTGGAAGAGAACTGTTAAGCAAGGCTTCAGAACTCAAGAGGCTCCCTAGGCTTTCTCAAGCATCTACCCCAAAACCAGAATCTGTCTGTTTTACTATTTCATGACTTTCACCAACTCCTCTGACATTAACAGGGGGCTATTCCTGACCACCTTTCTCTGGAGAAAATTAACTTAGGGCTCTAGCTGATAAGTCTCCTGGACATGAGAGGAATATTTCCAATCAAAATCCCTCTGTTAGCATTCTAGCTTGCTTGGCAGGTCTATCCAGACTCTTGCAGCCACACGTGATTATTTGCAGCCTCCCAACTGTGAGAGGCATGAGAAGCCTGAAACATAGAGCCTTTCAAAGAGTTAAAACTTACTAGAGTAGTGCTGGTGTAGGATTTCATTATTGGGCCAGTGCTTGTGGCTAAGTTCCCATATCTCTTATCCACTCTACACCTGGGAGGGCATTAGTTAACATAGTTGGAAAGTAAGAAAAACAAGTGTAGCCTTGAAATTAACCACATCAGACTTTTGAGCTAATTGGTTCTTTCTTGTAACTCATTGCACCTTTGCTCCCTGAGAAATGTAACTTGTTTAATACTTTCTGAGGCTGACATAGATTAGAAATATAAAGAAAAAACATTTCAAGGGAAAATAAGTTTTCTGGTTGAGAAGCCTTTATCAAAAGAGGGTCATAAAATGTCCACAGGCCTCCAAGGCCAGAAGATAATGTACACATTGTCTGTGGGAAAGGTTTGCAGAAAAAATCCTGGTTTCGATAAAGACAAAACAGATGTAATGTTTGGGCTGACTCTGTATGACTTTGCATCTTTCATTTTCCTCTATGTATAAGACAAGGTATAAAAGTACCTTTAAAATAATAAAGCTATTGGGCCTCGCTCGAAGAAGCTTAGTCACCCCGTGTTTTTCTTTTTTTCTTTTTTTCTCTCTTACTTTCTTTTTCAGGCTGATCCCTCGGAACACAGGGGCTCTCTGCGTTCACTTTTCTGCCTGGTCTTCTAAGACTTTATTAGCTTTCTATATAAACCAAAAAATACCAGCCTCTTTCTCGCCTCTATTTTCTTATCTACAATATTCTTTCCTTATCTCTCTCTAAATCATCTGCCGATGCCATTTTTCCTTCAGGTTCCCCTGGATCCTGCGGGGGCTGGACCCCGGCAGAGAATCCCATGGACAGAGGAGCCTGGCGGGCTACAGTCTATGGGGTCGCAAAGAGTTGGACACAACTGAAGCCATGCAGCATGAATTCACGCTGCATATTTAAAAATCTAAGCACTCTTGCTTCCCATTATCTTAAAAAAAAAAAAAAAAGGGCCTCGCTTGAAGAAGCTTGGTCACCCCATGTTTTTTCTTTTTTTCTTTTTTTTTACTCTCTTTTTCAGACTGATCCCTTGTAGCATAGAAGCTCCCTGCATTCACTTATCTGCCCAGGTCTCTAAGACCTAACCAGGAAGACGTTCTGTGTCTTCACTCCCTTGGGAGACCGGGAGGGCACCAGTGGCCTCCATGAACAGGGCAAACTTCTTGTCTGGGAGTTTTATTGGCTTTCTATGTAAACCAAGGAATATCAGTCTCTTTCTCTCTTTTATTTTCTTATCTACAACATTCTTTCCTTATCTCTCTCTAAATCAATCACCGATGTTGTTTTTCCTTCAGGTTCCCCTGGATCCTGCTGGGGCTGGACTCTGGCAGACCCCCAGGGGTGTTGAGGTTGTCAGTTTCCAAGGCACTCCCCAGTTTGACACCCCCATGCTGTCTGTCACTGTTTTGCTTTCAGGAAGGGAGAAGAGGGTTGCCATGCTTGGCATCACAAATGACCTGACACTTTGATAGTGGTTCCAAGTGGTGGAAGCCACGGGGTGTGACCAGATCAGTCCTGGGTGGCCTGTGGACAGTCCTCACATACGCTCCAGTGATGCCTCAACACTCTCTTCTGAACATAGTCTACTTTCTGGCACCTGGAAAGTTGGGTCAGAGTTTGGGTTGCTTCATTATGCTGTGTTGACATCTTATTGTCACTTCTTGCTTCTTCCTGATATAATTGGAACAAAAAAAGAAGAAAGTGACTCTATGTTCCTAAGTCATTGGCATGTGTGTTTACATAGTCTCTTTGCATTCAAGAGCGTACTCAACACATTTAGTTCCATGGTTGGGAAATGAGACAAGCTTTCATATTGCAATAAAAGCTAAGCACTTCTACTTTGGTTTCCAAGAAGTATTTTTGCTCCTTGGAAAAGCAGTAAAAAGAGTGAAATACTCTGGCTTTAGCAATTGGATGCAAGCAGTGCTTTTTTTCTGATGGGTCCTTTCCAGAAAGCTGGTGAGAAGCCTCTGTAAATACACTTTCATGAAACTATGAGCTTTTCCTGCACCTACACGGCTCTTTATTCTTTTTCCTGGGCCAGAGTGTCCTCTTTCATTCAGTGCTGGGGGCTCAGCGGCTGATTCCTGTTAGGTGACTGAATCTGAGAGTTCCTGCAGACACAGCTAAGATTCCAAGTTCCTGTATCTTTCTGGTGTTTTGGACTGAGCACAACATTTTCTGCTCAACTAAGGGAAATCAAATAGACCATCTTGATATGTAGGGAAGAAAAATGAAAAGCATGGCTTTTTGTTTGTTCAAATAACTTTCTTAATACCTCTTCTTCATCTTGGGACCTATTCTCTTCCTGGGTGTTTAGAAAGAACCACCCAAAAGACTAACTTTCAAACAAAATAGATGAAAAGAGCATTACAAAATTGCTGAGTATGTATTTATACTCACACTCTACTTGTAATGATAGTAATAATTCAAAATGATGGTAGCCAAGCTCAGCTGACCAAAGGAGATGCTGGGAGGAGCTTGCAGTGGGAGGGGTTGGAGGTGGAGGCTTTGGGGCAGGTGAAGATGGAGGCTTTGGGACAGGTGGCTGGCTCTTCAGGCATTCCCTGGGGTCAACAGTAAGTTGTCCTGGGTGGCATTTGTGTATTCATTTAGTAGCTACTAGGGGAACCAGGGCTCTTTATACATGAGGAAGATGATTAGAATAATGGTTGGGATGAGAATGAACTTGAGAGCAAGTGCTTGATGGTGACCAGTTGTCTGATCTCTTGTCTGCCGAGCCCACTATGAGTTCAGTCCTGGACCCCAACCATGACCTGACTTCATAGGGGTTTAACTTTGCTGGCAGAAATAGCCTGTTTATTGGTATCCCCAGGCTCTGGGCCAGGTCTGTTCTTGCCTAGGCAGATGGAGAACAGGGAACATGACTCAAGGTGACCAAAGGGGTCTGAGATGCCCAGGCTAGGGGCTTAGAGGAGTGGGAATGTCTTCCAGCTCCTTCTTTATTGTTCTTTTTTAATTAGAGGATAATTACTTTACAATATTATCATGGTTTTTGCCATACATCAACATGAATCAGCCATAGGTATACATATGCTCTTCCCTCTTGAACATCCCTCCCACCTTCCTGTCCATCCCACCCCTCTAGGTTGCTACAGAGCACTGGTTTTGGGTTCCCTGCATCATACAGCAAATTCCCACTGGCTATCTATTTTACATATGGTAATGCATATGTTTCAATGCTGTTCTCTCAAATCATTCCACCCTCACTTTCTCCTACTGTTTCCAAAAGTCTGTTCTTTACGTCTGTGTCTCCGTTGCTGCCCTGAAAGTAGGGTCATCAGTACTGTCTTTCTAGATTCCATGTGTGTGCATTAACATAAAATATTGTTTTTCTCTTTCTGACTTCACTCTGTATAATAGGCTCTAGGTTCATCCACCTCATCAGAACTGATTCAAATGCATTCCTTTTTATAGCTCAGTAAGATTGCATTGTGTATATGTACCACATCTTTATCCATCCATCTGTCGATGGACATCTAGGTTGCTTCCATGTCCTGCTAAGTCACTTCAGTCGTGTCCGATTCTGTGTGACCCCATAGATGGCAGCCCACCAGGCTCCCCCATCCCTGGGATTCTCCAGGCAAGAACACTGGAGTGGGTTGCCATTTCCTTCTCCAATGCATGAAAGTGAAAAGTGAAAGTGAAGTCGCTCGGTCGTGTCTGACCCTCCACGACCTCATGGACTGCAGCCTACCAGGCTCTTCCGTCCATGGGATTTTCCAGGCAGGAGAACTGGAATGGGGTGCCATTGCCTTCTCCTAGTTATTCTAAATAGTGCTACAATGAACAGTCAGATCCTTCTTATAGCAAAGACTACGGCAAGGCACTGAGGAAAGTGTTACCTTTCCTCTAACCTAAAGGAAAAAGACCCCAAGTAAGTGAAATGCTAATATAAAATTCTCCTTTTGGTAATTATATTTTGATAATGAGGAGGCTACTAGGATAAGGCACAAACATCAGAAATTTCCTTTTCAAGATCTGTAGTCAGGTCACCATGTTTCTCCATGTTGAAAAGCAGAGTATCTTGGTTTCTTGAAAGAATCAGTATTTTGTAGCTTGACAGTATGTTGAGTCTCTGTGGGCTGAGCAGGAGTCTCATCACTTTTAATTAAAAGGACAGATGGAGCACATGTCCCAGTTCAACTTATTTCATTCTGATTCCAATAATTAATTTTCTTATTCAGACTTAGGGACACGGTTGAAGGGACACTTCATTCTTTTCACGCCTTTCCATAGAAACAGTACATAGTCTTATGATGATAACTGATATTTTCACATCGTCAAGCTAATTTATATTTAAAAATCATTTCAGGATCTGTGGTGCCAAGTCACTGATATGTCTGTGCTGTGGCTGCTTCTAGGCCTTACAGGTGAGTGTGCTTCATTTTCTCAAATGACCTTGGAGATGGGAAAGATAAGCTTGCGAATACAGTGGTATTTCTGCTACTTAAAAATGCAGTGGAAAAAAAAAAAAAACTGAAGTTTTTTCCCCCAAGCTGTTCAACAAATCCTGGGTTTGGTAACAGCCATCCACAGTCTCTTTCCAGATGCCTCATAAAAGGAGGGAGTTCTCCAGAATGAGGGGTGGGCTTACAGCAGCATTGCTTGAGGCCAGACTTTAAATCTATACCATTGAACAATGCTCATTGTTCCTCTATAAAAATTCTTTCACCAAAAGTATTTACTGAATTTATTAATAGGCCATGTATTTCTACAGAAGGGTTAAGGTGATTTACTACTGTAAAACTAATGTAGTTCAATAGAAAACTAGCATTTTGGGGATCAAGGAGATGTGATTCAGTTAACCACTGAGGCTGACATTGTTGCCATGCTTGAATTTCAGATTTGGTCCTAAGGTTCCTTGCAATTGGGGCAAAGAGGAAAAGGTCATGTGGTCATGTTTTTTGACAAAGAAAAAGAGGAAGCATAGTGTCTTAAGAGAAGCAATTTTTTTCCCCCTGGATCTGAAATTTAAAAATTTCTCAAATGGGGCCAGCTTTACATTTCTTTCTTGACCCACCAATTCAAGAAATATATATTTTTAATTTTACAAGGAATTTTGGGACCATAAGAAAGTAGGGAAGAGGAGAAAGATGGTGGAATAGAAGGATGTGAGCTCACCTCTTCTTATGGAAACACCAAAATCTCAACTAATTGCTGAACAAGCATCAATAAAACAATGCTAGGACCTATCGAAAAAGAGATCCTACATCCAAAGACAAAGAAGGAGCCACGGTGAGATGGGGGGGGCCATACTCTGACAAAATCAAGTCCCATACACGCCAGGTTGGTGACCCACAAACTGGAAAATAATCACGCCACCAAAGTTCTCTCACCCGGAATGAAAATTCTGAGCCCACGTCAGGGTCCACAGCTTGGGAGTCTGGCAATGGGAGGAGGAACCCCCGGTGAATTTGCCTTTGAAGGTCAGTGGGGTTTGACTGCAGGAATTCCATAGGACTGGGGGAAACTGAAACTCCACTCTTGGAGGGTGTACATAAGGTCTCGTGCACACCAGAAATTGGGGTAAAATGCAGTGACCTCATCAGAGATGGGGTCAGACTCACCTGCTAATGTTGGACGGTCTCTTGTGGAGGTAGGGGGAGTGGCTCACCGTGAAGACAAGGACACTGGTGGCCACAGTCCTTGGCATGAGCCCTCTTGGACCCGGCCTCAACCAACAGGTGGTCGGCTCCAAGTCTGGGATGTCTCAAGCCAAACAACCAACAGAGTGGGAACACAGCTCCACCCATCAGCAGACAGGCTGCTTAAAGTTGCCCTGAGCACACAGCTGTCCAAAAAACTATACTCCCTGACACATCCCTGTCCACCACCAGAAAGACAAGACCCAATTCCACCCACCAGTGGGCAGGTTCCAGTCCCTCCCACCAGGAAGCCTGCACAAGCCTCTTAGCCTCATCCACCAGGGGGCAGACAGCAAGAACTACATTCCTGCAGCCTACAAATCAGAAACTGCAATCACAGAAAGTTAGACAAAACTAGACAGCAGAGGAATATGTTCCAGATGAAGGAACAAGATAAAACCCCAGAAGAACAACTGGAGTGAGTGGAGTGAGTGGAAATAGGCAATCTACCTGAAAAAGAATTCACAGTAATGATAAGAAAGATGACCCAAGACCTTGGAAAAACAATGGAGGCACAGATCAAGAAGATACAAGAAATGTTTAATAAAGACCTAGAAGAAATAAAGAGCGAACAAGGTGAACAATACAACAACTGAAATGAAAAATACACTAGAAGGAATCAATAGCAGAATAACTGAAGCAGAAGAACAGATAAGTGAGCTGGAAGGCAGAATGGTGGAAATCACTGCTGCAGAACAGAATAAAGGAAAAAGAATGAAAAGAAATGAGAACTGTCTAAGAGATCTCTGCAAAAACATTTAATGCACCAACATTCACATTATTGGGTCCTAAAAAGAGAAGAGACAGCAAGAGAAAGGACCTGAGAAAATATTTAAAGAGATAATAGCTGAAAGCTTTCCTAACATGGGAAAGGAAGCAGTAACCCAAGTCCAGAAATAGCAGAGTCTATGGAGGACTATGCTGCTGACATATAGTAATCAAACTAACAAAAATAAAAGACAAAGAAAATATACTAAAAGAAACAAGGGAATAGTAACAAATAATGTACAAGGGAACTCGCATAAGATTATCAGGTGATTTCTCACCAGAAACTCTGCAGGCTAGAAAGACATGATATATTTAAAGTGATGAAAAGGAAGAGACTACAACCAAGAATACTCTACCCAGCAGGGCTCTCATTCAGATCAAACAAAGAAATCAAAAGCTTTACAGACAAGAGAATTTGGCACCATCAGACCAACTTTGCAACTAATCCTAAAAGAACTTCTCTAGGAGGAGAAGAGAAGGCCACTACTAGAAAAAAAAAAAAAATTACAAATAGAAAAGCTCACCTGTGAAGGCAAACATACAGTAAAGGTAGGAAATCATCTGTACACAAATATGATATCAGAACCAGCAAGTGTGAGAAAAGGAGTGCACAAATGCAGGATGTTGGAAATGCATCTGAAATTAGAAGACAGCAACTTAAAACAATCTTGTTTATATACTGCTATCTCAAAATCTCATGGTAACTGTAAACCAAAAATCTACAGTAGGTACACACACAAAAGAAAAAGAAATCCAAACATAACACTAAAGTTAGTCAAAAAAAAAAAAAAAAAAAA
>SJYX01003837.1:110977-121236 GCA_006410675.1 Oreotragus oreotragus
AAAAAAAAAAAAAAAAAAAAAAAAAAAAAAAAAAAAAAAAAGCACAGTAGAAGAGGACAAAAGAGGAAAGAAACAAAAAGGAGCTACAAAAACAAATCCAAAACAATTAACAAAATGGTAGTAAGAACACGTTGGTGGTGGTGGTTCAGTAGCTAAGTCGTGTCCAGCTCTTGCAACCCCATCAACTGCAGCCTGCCAGGCTCTTCTGTCCATGGGATTCTCCAGGCAAGAGTCCTGGAGTGAGTCACCATTTCCTTCTCCAGGGCATCTTCCTGACCCAGGATTGAACCCACAGACAAGCATCTCCTGCATTGCAGGTGGATTATTTTATCACTGAGCGACCAGAGAAGCCCTACATATTGATAATTACCTTTAACATAAGTAGATTAAATGCTCCAACCAAAAGACACGGACTGGGTGAATGAGTACAAACACCAGCTCCGTACAGATGCTATCTACAAGTGATCCGCTTCAGATCTAGGGAAACATACAGACTGAAACTGAGAGGATGGAGAAAGGCATTCCATGCAGGTGAAAATCAAAAGAAAGCTGGAGTAGCAATATTCACATCAGACAAAATAGACTTCAAAATAAAGACTGTTACAAGAGAAACAAAAGGAACTTTGGGGAGCGTATCATATAATGTGACGAGGAAGAGGCTACAGGGCAAGGAATAATGAGTAGCACAACCAACTACTATTAAGGGTATTTGTCACTGGTTATAAAGATAAAACTGCACTGATTAAAAAATAAACAAGAAAATGTTGCTTATTTAATTTTTAGTACACTCATAAAACATCAAGTCACTTCATTTCCTCATTTCTCTTGGGCTACTCATTCAAAGTTTTTAAAGTAGTATTTATTCTAAAATACCTGTATTTTCAGATGTCAACCCCATGAAGTTCTTAATAAGAAAACAGAACTTTAAAATGCATTTACATAATCCTACAGTGGGTTTCCCAGATGGNCTACTATTAAGGGTATTTGTCACTGGTTATAAAGATAAAACTGCACTGATTAAAAAATAAACAAGAAAATGTTGCTTATTTAATTTTTAGTACACTCATAAAACATCAAGTCACTTCATTTCCTCATTTCTCTTGGGCTACTCATTCAAAGTTTTTAAAGTAGTATTTATTCTAAAATACCTGTATTTTCAGATGTCAACCCCATGAAGTTCTTAATAAGAAAACAGAACTTTAAAATGCATTTACATAATCCTACAGTGGGTTTCCCAGATGGTGCTAGTGGTAAAGAACCTGTCAGCCAAGGCAGGAGACGTTAAGAGACACAGGTTCAATTCCTGGGTTGGGAAGATTCCCTGGAGGAAGATCTCCAAGCCACCCCAGTATTCTTGCCTGGAGAATCCCATGGACAGAGGAGCCTGGCAGGCTACAGGCCTGACTACATGACTGAGTGACTTAGCACACAAACCTACAGTACACAGATGGTGATGTGCAGCAGATATACTTTCCCAAATCTGCATATCATGAAGATCTGATGACAATCCAATTTAGTCAAAGATGAAATAAATAAAAAAGAGTAATCTAATGGGAGGTGCTTACAAGCTGATAGCAGTGAGATGATTCTGTCAAGGGGCAGTCTCCTGCGCTCTGTTGCTGGCTCATGTGCCCTCCTGATGTGAACTGAAAATTCTAGGGCATGCTCGCCCCTTCTGTGACTAGAATGGGAGTTAGAGATGGAAGGGCAAGAGAGGAAAGGGAAGAAGAGGGAAGAGGAAGCCTGCTGCAGAGACCTGGTCCTGGCCCTCACAATGCATCCTCCCCTCTTTGCTGTCTTAGGCTCCCACCTACAAGTGTGTCCTAGAGCAGGGGAAGCCAAATCTGAGTCCAGTTTACCAGCTGTGCCTTCACTTTGACTCTGGGTTGAGCTCTCAGGGAGATCAGGCTTCCTACTGTGTGTTTCTCCCGAGCAAGCACAAGTGTCTCCCCAGACAACAGAGTAAGGAGTATGAGGGAGAAGCTCTGAGGGCTCACCTAAGACACAAGATGCGGACTAGCTATGGGAGTGCAAGATCTCTGCTCTGATTCCAAGATACCCACCCAGCAGCACTGTTCAGCTCCAGAGGCGTGCAAGGCTTATAACTCCAACTGTTCCTCAAGTCCATGGAAGAGGAGCTGAGACACTAGTTTCTGTAATCACTTAGTCGCCATACTATAAATTTCAGAGTGCTTTCCATGGCTGCGTGATTGCCACTGTCACTGACTTTTGTTTGGATATTTTTATCAACATCACTTCATAATGGACAGAGTAGGATTAGAACTCCTAGTTCAGTGTCTCAGACTGGCACTTCCTCCATTTGTAGGTTCATCGGAAAGCAGCAGCTGGAAAGGATGCCGTGGAGACATCCAGACCCTCCACACCCCTGGGGTGTCTTGTGGCATTGGAAGGTGTCAAGGCCTGAGCTGCTGCGGTATTCATCTTTCTGTCCACTCTGCCTTCCTCCTCTTCTTCCTCTTTCTCTCAGAAGGTGACTCCTTTCAGCAAAGGTGTCTTCCACAGGGCTCTGACGCTTCCCTCAGGAGGCCACCCTACGCCTCTCTGTCCTTTCCCACAGTTTTGATCCTTTCGGCATATCCTTCAGGTCCCCGCTGTCTCCCACAGCCCCACCTGGTGGAGTGGTGAAGAGGGTACTAGATGTGGGGTCCCAGAGCTTGTCTGAGTGTCTTGGTTCTGGGGCTTCAGCAAGTCACTCAGTTCTCCTGCGTGTCCACTGGAAGTATAGCACCTACTATAAGGTGGATGAGAGTGCTTGTGAAACCAGTAAAATAGACTAGCCAGGCAAACTAGTATTGATCTTCTTTTTTTGTCATTTCTCATATGTCTTAAAAGTTTAAGCTCATATGCTTTCTGGGTGTCATTTTAGGGTAGAAATGTGGGCAGGGGTGAGCATACCTGTCAGGGAAACTCTCTGAGGACTCCTTGAAGGGTTGGGCAAACTTTTCTCTCACATTCAGTGTGTATGGGAGCTGGTTTTCCTGGGTCCCTCTGGGATGCTTAGGGGCCAGTGGTGCCTGGGGAATTTCCCGGGTGGGCCAGAGCAGCCCCTGAGAGCCCAGCTGAGGAGCACAAAGTCCACTTCTCTGGGCATAGTGACTCAAGTTCAAAGGAAGAGAATTACAATCTCAGGTCTAGGAATGGCCATCAGGGATTTCAGACCCAAACTTGGACTTTTCAGTCCTAGACCACTGCCCGGGTCCCTGGAGTATATTTTCTCTCTCCTCTTGAGTTCCTGTTCCAGCACAAATCACCTCAACCTTCATCCTTCCTTCTATGTTTGCTGTAGGAGTTCGTGCTTCTGAAAGGCTGGGTGAAATAGACATGCCGGCCCTCCTGAGATATAGACCTATCATACATACTATTGGCCAGAAGTACTGCCTGGACCCTGCTGTGATCGCTGGTGTCTTGTCCAGGCAGTCTCATGGCAGCAACGTCCTGGCCAATGTGGATGGTGTGGGTGATCGGGTCAGGGTGGTACAGGTAACCTGCCATCAGTCATGATACCTCATCAGTCATGATCCCTACAACCCTAGGGATTCCTTCACATTTGTTAATTTTTAAAGAAAATATTTATTGTTATTTATTTATTTGGCTGCGCTGGGTCTTAGTTGCAGCATGTGGGATCTAGTTCCCTGACCAGGGATTGAATCTAGGTTCCTCACATTGGGAGCATGGAGTCTTAGCCACTGAATCACCAGGGAATTCAACGTTCAGAAAAAACTCAACATTCAAAAAACTAAGATCATGGTATCTGGTCCCATCACTTCGTGGCAAATAGATGGGGAAACAATGGAAACAGTGAAAGACTTTATTCCCTTGGGCTGCAAAATCAATGCAGATGGTGACTGTAGCCATGAAATTAACAGATGCTTGCTCCCTGAAAGAAAAGCTATGACAAACCTAGATGGCATATTAAAAAGCAGAGGCATCACTTTACCGACAAAGGTCTGTATAGTCAAAGCTACGGTTTTTCCAGTAGTCATGGATGGATGTGAGAGTTGGACCATAAAGAATGCAGAGAGCCAAAGAACTGATGCTTTCAAACTGTGGTTCTGGAGAAGACTCTTAAGAGTCCCTTGGATAGCAAGGAGATCAAACCAATCATTCCTAAAGGAAATTAACCCTGAATATTCAATGGGACTTTCCTGTAGCTCAGATGGTAAAGAATCTGCCTGCAATGCAGGAGACCTGTGTTCGATCCCTCGATCAGGAAGATTCCCTGGAGAAGGAAATGGCAACACGCTCCAGTATTCTTCCCTGGAGAAGTCCATGGACAGAGGAGCCTGGTGGGCTACAGTCCATGAGACTGCAAAGAGTCACACATGAATGAGCAGCTAACACACACACTCACTGGAAGGACTGATGCTGAAGCTGGAGCTCCAATACTTTGGCCACCTAATTCGAAGAGCCAATTCGTTGGGGAAGACTGATGCTGGGGAAGACTGATGCTGGGAAATACTGAAAAGAGGAGGAGAAGGGGGCGGCAGAGGATGAGATGGTTGGATGGTATCACTGACTCAATGGACAGGAGTTTGAGCAAGCTCTGGGACATGGTGAAGGAGAGGAAAGCCTGGCATGCTGCTCCATGGGATCACAAAGATATGACTTAGGGACTGAACAACAAGATCACCAGGGAAGCCCTCCCCTCTCTTTATTTCCTTCACATATGTTGTTGCTGATGGCTTTCCTGGAGCAGTTTCACAGAATACAGGGTGAAAGATGTTCCCTGGAGCTGGAAGAGCCCAGCCCTGCCTGAGAGATGGGACCAGCAGTTCTGCCTTGCTTAGAGCCATAATTTCTTCAACCATACCCTATTCTGGATTTCCAGTAAGGTGATGGGGCATGAGAGAGATTGCAGACTGAGTTCTTGCTCTGTTGTAACCATGTGACCTTGGATAAATCACTTACTTTCCCTGGATCTCAGTTTCCTCATCGACAAAATGCAACCTCAGAGAATCATTATGAAGATTCAATGAAACAATGTGAAAAAATAGTTGGTATTTGGTGGATTATCAACAAATATTAAATTTGTCTTTACCTTGTCTTCTGTCTGCACAATTCTTAGTTGTGAAGATCGATTTCATTTTTGTGCTAATTCTGGCCAGTATCACTTACAACCAGATAGAACCTTTAAGGGAACTGTTGAATTCCACTGTTAAAGTAACTCTGTGCTGGGGAACTGAGATGGCAAAGATGACAATGAGGCTTTTTCCTCTGTATTTCACATTATTGTTTTAGTTGTTGAGAAACTTTTAAGTATTCCAGTCATAATTTAAGCTTTCAGGAAAACATATTTCTCAATGACCTTTAAACAGGCTACCCAAAGTATGTGACACTTGACAATTTAAAAGTACTTTCAAAAACTTAATCTTCTCTTGATCTGGGGACTCACCTAGATGGGGTTGGAGGGGGTCGGGGAAGACAAGTCATCCGTCCTGTACAAGTTAGCAAGTGGATTTGCAAGGACAGAGTCATTGCTGCAAAGTCACCTGGCAGCTGGAAAATGCAGAGCTGGGACCGAGGACAGCATTAGTGATGTTGTCACCAGCGTCATTTCTCCTGCCCTGTTCTGCCTTCTTTCTAAAATCTCATTCTTGGGGAAAGGACGAGCCATCTCCTCAGAGTCAGACATTTCTCCTACTTATGGCGAGACGCACATGGTGTCTAAGAAAAGTCAGAAATAGCTTCAGACATTCAGATATCTGGAAGAAGAATTACAAGTACAGATAGAAAAGCCCCTTTCTAACCTTTTCTGGGGGGAGGGAGTTGTGTTTGCAGCATGGGAGGAGGGCATCAGACTGGTCCCTACACTGTGTCACCTCTGGTTTCTAGCTGTGTCTGTCACCATTACCCTGAAGCCCTTGCCCCGACTCGTAGCTTTACTATTTACCCTTGGGGAGATTGAAGGTGGCAATGGTTCTGCCAAAGGAGGAGGAGAGAAAAAGAAGGGAAATGAAAAAGGAGCCTTGATCCCAGGAAGCTGCGAGACCCACTGCCTCTCTTCCTGCAGGACCCTGGTCTTTATGCCCCACATCCTGGATCAGTGAGGCCCAGGTTTCCCGAGTGACTGAAGTCCTGGCTGTAAGAATCAAAGAAACCCAGGGGAGGTTCCCAACCTAGACCCCTGACCAGTACCTGAGAGGTGTGTGTTTCCCATGGGTCAGTTTCCCAGCGTGAAAGGTTTCCCAGCGTGAAATTAACAGGAATGCAATGTAATATGTTGCATCCGATTCCCCCAAACCTCAGTTGCCTCCTGAAAAGCACCTCAGAAAGAGAATCTGAGTTAACTGCTGAGCACCCTGCCATGTGAGGGGCTGTGGGGTCAGCATTAACCAATGTCACAAATTCTTGGTGGACTCTGCCTACACAGGAGGTGCTGGCTACATCGGAAGCAGCCAGGACCTGAGCTGTGAAGCCAGGACCTGAGCTGTGACTTCTGCAACAATGTCCATGCACGAGCCAAGTACTTCAAGAGACAAGACTTCTAAAACTTCAGCTCAAACCCAAGATCCCTATCATGCAGCCGGCCTCAGCCGTTACACAAATAAAAGTAGCCAATGAGGCCAGTAACTGTGAATCTGAGTTTGCCTGAATGTCATCAAAATAACGTGAATCACATTAAAGAGTTATTACCTGCATTTTGTGGTCTACGTATGTGTAAATAAAGGGCTGTGTCTCTTTAAAGGTATTTTTATTGGGCTTCCCAGGTGGCTCAGTGGGAAAGAATCTACCTGCCAAGACACAGGAGACATGGGTTTGGTCCTTGGATTGGGAAGATCCCCTGAAGAAGGAAACGGCAGTCCACTCTAGTATTCTTGGCTGGGAATTCTCATGGACAGAGGAGTCTGGCAGGCTACGGTCCATGGGGTTGCAAAGAGTTGCACATGACTGGGCATATACGCACGCATATACATGTGTATATCCATGAGTTGTAATGTGGATTTCCATGAAATGCTTCCTGTACCTCATTGGCTTGTATTGCTGGATTAGGAAATAAAAACACTAGATTCCAGTTAAATTTGAATTCCAGATAAATGATTTTTTTTTTTTAGTCCAAGTCCCATGCAATATTTGGAACACAACCTAGACAGTGTACTAAAAATCAAAGACATCACTTTTCCCAGAAAGGTCCATATAGTCAAGGCTATGGTCTTTCCAGTAGTCATGTATGGATATGAGAATTGGACCATAAAGAAGGCAGAGAGCCAATCACCAAAGAATTGATGCTTTCAAACTGTGGTACTGGAGAAGAGTCTTGAGAGTCCCTTGGAGATCAAACCAGTCAATCCTAAAGGAAATCAACCCTTAATAATCACTGAAAGGACTGATGCTGAAGCTGAAACTCCAGTGCTTTGGCCACCTGATGCAAAGAGCTTATTCATTGAAAAAGACCCTGATGCTGGGAAAGATTGAAGACAAAAGGAGAAGAGGGCAACAGAGGAAGAGATGGTTGAATGGCATCACCGATTCAATGGACATGAACTTGGGCAAACTCCAGGAGATGGTGAGGGACAGGAAGGCCTACCCCATGGACTGCAGCCCACCAGGCTACTCTGTCCATTGGATTTTCCTAGTACC
Source organism: Oreotragus oreotragus (assembly GCA_006410675.1). Lineage (NCBI taxonomy): Eukaryota > Metazoa > Chordata > Mammalia > Artiodactyla > Bovidae > Oreotragus > Oreotragus oreotragus. The sequence goes on from SJYX01003837.1 coordinate 118,577, forward strand.
TGTTAAAATGCTATTATAATTTGCTTTTGTTTGTGTCTGTCAACCTGGCTAAAATGTAAGATCCTTAAGGGCTTCTAGAACAGTAGCCTGTACATGGTAGGCTCGATGAATATTGATTATTTGGTGAATGAAATGAATTTGAGCTGTTCTGTCTGGTGGTGGTATAAAATAGCTGAGACGTGGGTGGCAAGGGAAACTATCCAAGAATATGGCATGAGAAATGGAAAGGACTCCAGAGATGGAGTCTTTACAGTGCATTGTTTATGAGCTAACAACATATAAAATACAGTTGTAAGCAGATAGATTAGGGTTGGGGGGGAATCCCCAGATAAAGAAAACCAGGCATGGCTTATTTGACATAAGAGGAACCATTTTATTTAGCTTTTCTATCAGCTTCATTTTAGGCTTCCCTGAACTTAATCTATTCAGTTCAGTCTCTCAGTCGTGTCCAACTCTTTGTGACCCCATGAATTGCAGCACGCCAGGCCTCCCTGTCCATCACCGACTCCCAGAGTTCACTCAAACTCATGTCCATTGAGTAAGTGATCCCATCCAGCCATCTCATCCTCAGTCGTCCCCTTCTCCTCCTGCCCCCAATCCCTCTCAGCATCAGAGTCTTTTCCAATGAGTCAACTCTTCGCATGAGGTGGCCAAAGTACTGGAGTTTCAGCTTTAGCATCAGTCCTTCCAATCAACGCCCAGGACTGATCTCTCCTTGCAGTCCAAGGGACTCTCAAGAGTCTTCTCCAACACCACAGTTCAAAAGCATCAATTCTTCGGGGTCAGCTTTCTTCACAGTCCAACTCTCACATCCATACATGACTATTGGAAAACCATAACCTTGACTCGATGGACCTTTGTTGGCAAAGTAATGTCTCTGTTTTTTTATATGCTATCTAGGTTGGTCATAACTTTCCTTCCAAGGAATATACATATACCCTTAGCTTAAAATTTCCCCAATTTTGCTGATAGGGGATACACTGGTTTGGGAAAATTCCCTAGTGGTCTCCTTACTTGCTGCAAGTGATGAATTCTTCTATCTCTGGACCTCTGGCTTAGTGACTTTTGGCTCAACACCCAGCAAGAGGTGAACCCAGTTTTCCAGTAACACAATTTCATGTATTTTGATCCCAAATCTTCAAAAACAACAAAGAAGTTACCCAGCTGCTCGTGTTACTGAACTAAACTTGAGTCTGCTCACCCGACACATAGCAAAACCAACCTACTGATCCCTGGTTATGGTGAAGAAAAGTAGGGTGTTTGTTGTAGGGTCAAATAAGGGAACCAAGCAAAAAGACCCCAAGTCCCCAATGACTTTTAGCGGAGGCTTCTTTAAGACAGTGTGAGGGCACGCGATCAGTTCACGCTCAATTCTGTGTTTGCTTGATGGTGAGGTAACAGGTGATGTTTCAGGAATCTTCATTGCAGTTTTCTGGTTCCAGCTGGTCTGGGGTCTACATGCTGGTGGTCAGCATGCAGTCAATGTCTTCATTCTGGTGGGGGTTTTTAGGGCCTGTAAAACAAAGATATGACTCAGGATACTATCTATAGCCTGTAAGGAGGAACTGAAGGAACCTGACTTTGTTTTATGGCTAAACTATTATTATGCTGTCTTGCTAGACTGCTTTCCTTTCTTCTTATACTTTTTCACTTCTTTGATTAAATTTGCTCTTTGAAACTCAGGGAAGGCCTAAGAAGCTAAAGTTTTTCTACAAACAAGAGGCAGGAGACACTGGGGAAGGGGCAAGTGTTCTCTTCCCAGAAAGGCCCCACATGGTCCTCTCGGTTTCACTCAGCACGCTATATACCCTGGTAATAGAGACAGAAGAAGATACTTTTACAAGTAGTTGCAGAAGAGTCCCATAAGGGGCTATAGATAGAATGAGAAACCTAGGAATCTTTGGGAGACCACTGTAAGTTAATGATTATTCAAGAAAGCTATTGGAATCCCATGGAATGAAGCAGGCTTGACTAACTACAAAACTGTAAATAAAAACACAAGATATGCCCCAGGCCATTTGGTGGAAGAAAAATGTCACCACCCTTCTACTGATTTGAATAAGCACTATGATAATCCTAGTTTGACTTCATAGGATCACTCTCCGGCCTGAAGGAGGAACTAGTGATGTAAACCTCAGCTACTCAAAGATGGCTGTCTTTTCCCCTCCCCAACTTTCCTTTGAGTATAAAATTGTCCTTGGGGGAGAGCTCCCTCACCTAATTTGAATAAGCACTATGATAATCCTAGTTTGACTTCATAGGATCACTCTCCGGCCTGAAGGAGGAACTAGTGATGTAAACCTCAGCTACTCAAAGATGGCTGTCTTTTCCCCTCCCCAACTTTCCTTTGAGTATAAAATTGTCCTTGGGGGAGAGCTCCCTCACCTATCTGCTTGCATCTCTTACAAGTGTCCTATATTAATAAATCTACTTCTTGCCTATCACTTTGCCTCTCTCTAAATCCCTTCTGCTCTGAGAAACAAAGAACCTGAGCCTCAGTAAGTCCAGACACTAGGTGTTACTTAGTTGCTCAGTTGTGTCCAACTCTTCACAACCCCATGGACTGTAGCCCCTCAGGCTCCTCTGTCCATGGGGATTCTCTGGGCAAGAATACTAGAGTGGGTTGCCATGCCCTCCTCCAGGGGATCTTCCCAACCCAG